>CAUYUJ010002814.1:0-247500 GCA_963575745.1 Prorocentrum cordatum | reverse complement strand
ATCAAGGATTCGTGCTCCAGGCGAGGCCCAATCTATAGGAGTAGACGTAAAACACATGGGATTGGAGCCACTCCTGTTGCATTCTGAGGCTTCCTGCTCCTGGGGCCTCTCGGGGCCTCCTGTTGCCTTCCGAGACCTCCTGGCGCTTCCTCTGGCCTTCTGGGGCCTCCTGTGGCTTCCTGGGCCCTCCCGGAGTTTCCTGGGGCCTCCTAGAGCCTCTTGGGACATCCTGTGGCCTCTTGAATCTTTCTGTGGCCTCCTGATGCCTCTTGGGACCTCATGTGGTCTCCTGGGGCCTCCTGGAGCCTGTTGGAGCCTCCTGTGGCATCCTGCGGAGAATATGTGCCCCCGAGTCTAGCCACCGATCGAGACAGCCTCAAAACTGGCCCACGTGGGGGGTGAAAATGAGCGCCTCGCTCGAGACATCCTCCAAATCTGCTCCGGAAGCGAAAGACGCTGGGACAGAAAACCAGCAAACCGCTTGAGACTTCCCCACAAAACGGCCGCGAACGGGACCGTGAGATGACCCCTGGCGGCTCCCCTTAGGGACGTGAAAATGAGCGCCTCGCTTGAAACATCCTCCAAATCTGCTCCAGAAGCGAAGGAGATTTGGACAGAAAACCGTGTGAGACTTCCCCACAAAACGGACGCGAACGGGACCGTGAGATGACCCCTCGGCGGCTCCCCTTAGGGACGTGAAAATGAGCGCCTCGCTCGAGACATCCTCCAAATCTGCTCCGAAAGCAAAGCATGCTGGGACAAAAAAATTAGCCTGGCGAAGGACCCAACCATATGCAACTGTGAATACCGTAAATGTGAATATCGTTTTCGGCGGCGCTACCTCTGGGTAGTGGAGACGCATGCGAACACCCCCACTGGGGCCTTCGGTGGAGCTCCCTATGGGGCTACGAAACGCTGCCCTGGGTGGGGGAACCGCATGCAGGCAGCCCCACTGGGGCCTTCGGTGGAGCTCCCTGTGGGGCCACGAAACGCTGCCCTGGGTGGGGGAACCGCATGCGGGCACCCCCACTGGGGCCTTCGGTGGAGCTCCCTCTGGGGCTACGAAACGCTGCCCTGGGTGGGGGAACCGCATGTGGACACCCCCACTGGGGCCTTCGGTGGAGCTCCCTCTGGGGCTACGAAACGCTGCCCTGGGTGGGGGAACCGCATGTGGACACCCCCACTGGGGCCTTCGGTGGAGCTCCCTATGGGGCTACGAAACGCTGCCCTGGGTGGGGGAACCGCATGTGGACACCCCCACTGGGGCCTTCGGTGGAGCTCCCTATGGGGCCACGAAACGCTGCCCTGGGTGGGGGAACCGCATGCGAACACCCCCACTGGGGCCTTCGGTGGAGCTCCCTATGGGGCTACGAAACGCTGCCCTGGGTGGGGGAACCGCATGCGACACCCCCACTGGGGCCTTCGGTGGAGCTCCCTATGGGGCCACGAAACGCTGCCCTGGGTGGGGGAACCGCATGCGACACCCCCACTGGGGCCTTCGGTGGAGCTCCCTATGGGGCTACGAAACGCTGCCCTGGGTGGGGGAACCGCATGCGACACCCCCACTGGGGCCTTCGGTGGAGCTCCCTATGGGGCCACGAAACGCTGCCCTGGGTGGGGGAACCGCATGTGGACACCCCCACTGGGGCCTTCGGTGGAGCTCCCTCTGGGGCTACGAAACGCTGCCCTGGGTGGGGGAACGCATGTGGACACCCCCACTGGGGCCTTCGGTGGAGCTCCCTATGGGGCCACGAAACGCTGCCCTGGGTGGGGGAACCGCATGCGAACACCCCCACTGGGGCCTTCGGTGGAGCTCCCTATGGGGCCACGAAACGCTGCCCTGGGTGGGGGAACCGCATGCGAACACCCCCACTGGGGCCTTCGGTGGAGCTCCCTATGGGGCTACGAAACGCTGCCCTGGGTGGGGGAACCGCATGGACACCCCCACTGGGGCCTTCGGTGGAGCTCCCTATGGGGCCACGAAACGCTGCCCTGGGTGGGGGAACCGCATGTGGACACCCCCACTGGGGCCTTCGGTGGAGCTCCCTATGGGGCTACGAAACGCTGCCCTGGGTGGGGGAACCGCATGTGGACACCCCCTCTGGGGCCTTCGGTGGAGCTCCCTGGGGCCACGAAACGCTGCCCTGGGTGGGGGAACCGCATGTGGACACCCCCACTGGGGCCTTCGGTGGAGCTCCCTATGGGGCTACGAAACGCTGCCCTGGGTGGGGGAACCGCATGTGGACACCCCCACTGGGGCCTTCGGTGGAGCTCCCTCTGGGGCTACGAAACGCTGCCCTGGGTGGGGGAACCGCATGTGGACACCCCCACTGGGGCCTTCGGTGGAGCTCCCTATGGGGCTACGAAACGTGTGAGAGGTGTGCCGAGAGCAGAGGCAAGGAGGGGGAGGAGGGGGAGGAGGAAGGAGAGGAACGCGGGGCACCGTCTCTTCAAAACGAGGACCCAACACCACAGGATGGTTGGGAACAAGCAAACCGTTTGAGAGATCCCCACAAACCGGCCGCGAACGGGACCGTGAGATAACCCCTCGGCGGCTCCCCTTAGGGACGTGAAAATGAGCGCCTCGCTCGAGACATGCTCCACATCCGCTCCGAAAGCGAAGGATGTTTGGACAGAAAACAAGCAAACCGCTCGAGACATCCCCACAAAACGGCCGCGAACGGGGCGCGCGTGAGTCTCAGCATGAGTAAGTCTGAGTAGGAGTATGTCTGAGTATGAGTAGGTCTGAATATGAATAATTTTGTGCGTGAGTAAGTCTGGGTATGAGTAAGTCTGAGTGTGAGTCAGTCTGCGCATGAGTAAGTCTGGGCATGAGGAGGACAGGGGAGGAGAAGGATAAGAAGAAGAAGTCGGCGGCGTCCAAGAAATAACAAGAACCCCATCTTAGCATATGGGGAAAAACCCCCCACACCACCACCACCACCACCCACCACCACCACCGCCACCACCACCACTGCCACAACCCACCACCACCACCACCGTCGTCTTCGCCACCACCACCACCACCACAACCCACCACCACCACCACCACCACCGTCCTCGTCGACGCTCCCCGCCACCGCCGCCGCAAGCGCCGGCGCCGGCTCAGAAATGGAAATAGTCGCCCCCGCCGCCGTCGCCAGCCGCCGCCGACGCAAGCGCCGGCCCCAGGAGAGGGGAAGCAGGGGGGGGGAGGGGGGGATGGGTTTGAACACCCCCCCCTCCGTAACGGGAGGAGGGGAAGGGAGGGGTTTGAACCCCCCCCCCCTCCGTCACGGGAAGGGGGGGGGTTCGAACCCCCCCCCCCGTTCATCAAGGGGGGGGGGTCCGGTTCCAAGCCCCCCCCTCCAAGCGACCACAAAACGCGCTCTTTCATACATACATGCACACACATACGTAGACACATTCATACATGCATACATACATGCATGCATGCATGTATACATACATAAATGTATGCAGTCGTGCAAACATACATGCATACATGCATACACTCGCACATATAGACGGTTTCCATGCAGTAATGCATGTATACTACATGAATACTGCGTAAATACCATAGGCATGCAAGTAATGCATGCAGTAACGCATGCATGAGTATATACATACGCTCATGCATGCAGTCATGCATGTACACATACACAAATTTATACGTGCATACATGCATACATGCACGTACGCACGCATTTATACATGTACCCCCTCCCAGCCACGGCCGCAGCCGCAGACCCGACCGCAGCCGCGGCCGCGGCCGAGAGAGGAAAACCACCGCGAAAAATTCGCGATAGTTCCCCCCTCTCAGCCACGGCCGCAGCCGCAGCCCCGACCGCAGCCGCGGCCGCGGCCGGGAGAAGAAAACCACCTCGAAAAATTCGCGATAGTTCCCCCCTCCCAGCCGCGGCCGCAGCCGCAGCCCCGACCGCAGCCGCGGCCAGGAAAAGAAAACCACCGCGAAAAAATTGCGATAGTTCCCCCCTACCAGCCACGGCCGCAGCCACAGCCCCGACCGCAGCCGCGGCCGCAGCCGGGAAAAGAAAACCACCGCGAAAAATTCGCGAAAGTTTCCCCCTCCCAGCCACGGCCGCAGCCGCAGCCCCGACCGCAGCCGCGGCCGCGGCCGGGAGAAGAAAACCACCGCGAAAAATTCGCGATAGTTTCCCCCTCCCAGCCACGGCCGCAGCCGCAGCCCCGACCGCAGCCGCGGCCGCGGCCGGGAGAAGAAAACCACCGCGAAAAATTCGCGATAGTTTCCCCCTCCCAGCCACGGCCGCAGCCGCAGCCCCGACCGCAGCCGCGGCCGCGGCCGGGAGAAGAAAACACCGCGAAAAATCGCGATAGTTTCCCCCTCCCAGCCACGGCCGCAGCCGCAGCCCCGACCGCAGCCGCGGCCGCGGCCGGGAGAAGAAAAACCACCGCGAAAAATTCGCGATAGTTTCCCCCTCCCAGCCACGGCCGCAGCCGCAGCCCCGACCGCAGCCGCGGCCCCGACCGCAGCCGCGGCCGCGGCCGGGAGAAGAAAACCACCGCGAAAAATTCGCGAAAATTTCCCCCTCCCAGCGGCGGCCGCAGCCGCAGCCCCGACCGCGGCCGGGGCCGCGGCTGGAAAAGGAAAACCACCACAAAAAAATTAGCGATAGTTCCCACCCTCCCAGCCGCGGCAGCAGCCACTGCCGCGGCCGCGGCCGCGGCTGGGAGAGAAGCCACCGCGAAACATTCAACTCCGCCATACAATACACTTTCTTCTTTATTTTACCCTTCTCCTCCGTCCCCAATACCGCTTAGAGCGATCAGCGGTCGGAGGCACTTCTGACCGACTGAGTCCTTCACCGCTTCGCGGCTGGGAGAGAAGCCACGGCGAAACACTCAATTAAGCCACACTATACACTTCCTTCGTTGTTGCCCCTTTCTCCTCCATCCCCAATACCGCTGAGTGCGATCAGCGGTCGCCGGTACTTTTGACCGACCGAGTCCTCCATTCCGGTTCTAGTGACCGGCCAGGAGGTTGGCTCTGGCGGCTGCGAACCCTCAACAAGCTAGACATCACCAGAATATAATCTCGTCGGCCCAAGCACTAAAGTCGGCACCGAATCCTAAACTACCTCCAGCAACCGCTTGCCTCAGGAACGACTTACTTCCCGCTCTGGCCCTAGCGTCTTTAGGGACTCTCGCGCCACATGGTCTTTCTTGGCATTCAGCCCTATGACCATGTGACTATGTCCCAGGGGCGACGTGAGGCCCCAGCAGTAGTGGCAACTGCCCGTGCCACCAGTTTGGACGACTGGCCGCGCCGCCGGTTCTTGGGTCCAGTCTCCCGCCAGTTCGTGGGATGGTCGCCCGACAGTTCTTGGGATGGTCGCCCCTTCGGAATTTGGGTCCGGTGCCCGCCAGTTCTTGGGATGGCCGCCCGCCAGTTATCGGGTTGGTCGCCCATGGATTGGGATTTCTCCCCTCACGCGTGTGCCGACCAGTTTCATGACATGCTCAGGTCGGAAAGAAAACACACATTTTTACACATGCGCAGGTCCACACAGCCGCGGCCACGGCCACGGCCACAGCCACGGCCACGGCCGTGGCCGTGGCCACGGCCACGACCACGACCACGGCCACGGCCACGGCCACGCCACGACGGCCACGGCCACGGCCACGGCCACGGCCACGGCCACGGCCACGGCCACGGCCACAGCCACGGCCACGGCCACGGCCACGGCCACGGCCACGGCATCAACCACGGCCATGGCCACTGCCACGCCACGGCCACGGCCACGGCCACGGCCACGGCCACGGCCACGACCACGACCACGACCACGACCACGGCCACGGCCACGGCCACGGCCACGACCACGCCCCGGCCCCGGCCACGGCCACGGCCACGGCCACGGCCACGGCCACGGCCACGGCCACGGCCACGAAAACAGCCACCGCACGGCGACAGCCACGGCCACGGCCACGACGGCCACGGCCACGGCCACGGCCACGGCCACGGCCACGGCCACGGCCACGGCCACGGCCACGGCCGGCCACGGCCACGGCCACGGCCACGGCCACGGCCACGGCCACGGCCACGGCCACGGCCACGGCCACGGCCACGGCCACGGCCACGGCCACGGCCACGGCCACGGCCACGGCCACGGCCACGGCACGGCCACGGCCACGGCCACGGCCACGGCCACGGCCACGGCCACGGCCACGACCACGGCCACGACCACGACCACGGCCACGGCCACGGCCACGACCACGCCCCGGCCACGGCCACGGCCACGGCAACGGCCATGGCCACGGCCACCACGAAAACACCCACCGCACGGCGACAGCCACGGCCACGGCCACACCACAGCCACGGCCACGGCCACGGTCACGGCCACGACCACGGCCACGGCCACGGCCACGGCCACGGCCACGGCCACGGCCAAAGCCACGGCCACCGCCACAGCCACGGCCACGGCCACGGCCACGGCCAAGGCCACGGCCACGGCCAAAGCCACGGCCATGGCCACGGCCACGGCCACGGCCACGGCCACGGCCAAGGCCACGGCCACGGCCACGGCTCCGGCCACGGCCACGGCCACGGCCACAGCCAGGGCCAGGGCCACGGCACGACCACGGCCACCACGACCACGGCCACGCCACGGCCACGGCCACGGCCAACACGGCACGACCAATCCGTCCACGGCCACCACACTCACAGCCACACGCCCGTGGTCACTATGCACACGGCCAGCACGGCCACGGCCAGCACAGCCACGGCCAGCACGGCCACCACGGCCACGGCCACGGCCACCACGGCCACCACGGCCACCACGGCCACCACGGTCACGGCCACCACGACCACGGCCACCACCGTCAGGGCCACGGCCACTAGGCCACGGCCGCGGCCACTACGGCTGGCCACCACGGCCACGGCCACCACGGCCACCACAGCCACGGCCACCACAGCCACGGCCACGACGGCAACGGCCACCACGACCATGGCTGCCAAAGATCTCTCAACACCTCGAAGTCAAACCAGAAAACAAATTCCATCACCGGAAAATAACAGAATATGACTAGTTCTGCGCTGAGTTCAGAGCTCTAGATGCTTGAACCGAACGCGCCTGATGATTCTGAATCGGTTCTATGTGTACCAGATATATAGCTTTGCTACAGCTTCAGTTAAGTATAAAAAACTGACGGCGCCTGTAAAGAGAACTTGAAGAATACGAATAGGTTCGCGGACATAGCTCGAGTAGCAGACCGAGTTCAGACCTCTCGATGCAACAGACGAACGCGACTGGTGATACTGGATCGGATTATGTGCGTATCAGCTCGTAGCTCTTCTAAATCTTGAATTAAGTACAGAAAACCGGCAGTACTTGTCAAAATCACTCGAAGAATACGAATAGTTTTCAGGAGCTCTCGAGTAGCAGACCAAGTTCTGGATGCAACAGACAACGTGCCTGATGATTCTGAATCGGTTTCTGTAAATGCCAGCTCTCTAGCTTTTCTACATCTCGAGTTAAGTACAGAAAACCGTGAACGCGGGTCAAGATGACTCGGAACACAGTCGGTTGATCCAAGTGATTTGATAGTAATACCGCACCTACGGACCTGAGAATTGAACAGGCAGACGCGGCATAACCCGCTACAGGTGCGAAAAATCTGGTTTCTCGAGATGAATGGTCAAATATCTTTCAGATCTTAGCAAAACCGACCCCAGGTCACCACATTGTCTCTTAAGGTCGGGTCTGCGAACAGGGCGCCGGCGGTAAACCGTCAACCTTTCTTACCGCCGGGAGACTCGTAGAGCTTCCTTGCCATATATTATGTCCAAAGAATTGGCAGAGAACGATTAGTTTTTCAGCCTCAGCGCTAATAGCACACTAATCTCAGGCTTCTAGATGTATTTCACTATTGCCCAGAGCTCTAGATGCAACAGACGCACGCGCCTGATGATGCTGAATCGATTGATGTTCGCACGAGCTCTGTAGCTCTCCTACAGTTCGAGTTAAGCACAGAAAACCGACAGTATCTGTCAAGATGACTCGAATAATACGAATAGGTTCGCGGACCTAGCTCGAGTAGCAGACCGAGTTCAGACCACTAGATGCAACAGATGCACGCTCCTGATGATTTTGAATGGGTTTCTGTGAGTATTAGCTCTGTGTCTGTCCTACAGCTCCAATTAAACACATAAGACCGACAGCACCCGTCAAGATGACTCGAATAGTACGAATAGGTTCGCAGACCTAGCTCGAATAGCAGACCGAGTTCAGACCTCTATATTCAAGAGATCAGCGCGCCTGATGTTTTTGAATGGGTTTCTGTAAGCATCAGCTCTGTAGCCGTCCTACAGCTCGAGTTAAGTACAGAAAACCAACAGCACCTGTCAAGATGACTCGAATAATACGAATAGTTTCGCGGACCTAGCTCGAGTAGAAGACCGAGTTCAGAACTCTGGATGCAACAAACGAACGCGCCTGATGATTCTAAGAGGGTTTCTGAAAGTATCAGCTCTGTAGCTGTTCTACAGCTCGAGTTAAACACAAAAAACCAACAACGCCTGTCAAGATGACTCGAAACAGCCGATCCCGCCTGTGTGCTTTTTGGCGGTAAAAGGTACCCGATCCAGCTGAGATCAAGACGGCGAGCGGGAATAAGATCGAATATCACGGGAAAAATACTAGAGCTCTGACGAATTGTTGAATTTCGAAAACAAAACTGGCGCCGGCGGTAAACCGTCAACCTGGTCTGCGGAGTCTGCGTAGGCCGATTCGAGCTCCCCTGGGAGCAGGCCAGGACACAGAGAAACCTAATCAGCGGAGCTGTACAGATATACACAGCGAAGCTGAAAAAAAAAAGTACAAGTGCACAAACAGCGAAGCTGTACAGGAATGCACAAGTATACAATACACGAGAATGCAACTCAAAGATTGTAAGATTGAAAGCAATGCGAAGACCATGCAGTAACCACAAAGCGATTACCGTCTCAGCACCACTGCAGTGAACCATGCCCGTGAAACACAATTACAAAGATGCATACAAAATGTGAATTGGATGATAAGTTACAGATGCCTGCCACGAATCACTTATGAGCCAGCGAGCAGGGAGCCGAGGGAAAAGCCAGCGGGGGAGCGGGAAGAGCCCAAAGAGCCAAAGCGAACCCAGGGGCAAAACAGCGGGGGAGAGGAAGGGAGAACACTCAAATAACAAAAAGGATATGCAATGAACTGATAAGTTGGAAGCTCACTGAACTCATGAAATTTAACGTGCACTGAACGCATGAGGTTGGAAATTCAACTCAGGAGACTTGCCTTCCAACATATGTTGAAGCACGCCCAGAAACTTGCATTCAAACATCTGCGGAAGAGACTCGCATTCCAACATCTGCTGAAGAAACGCATGTCCCAACTGAACCGAGAACCTGGCGCGCATCTTGCAACGTAAATTGGCTGAAATCCTCCTTCCAAAAACTTGCATGAACATGTTCGCCCAGAGTCCTAGGCCCACCTTGCACCACAATGAGGTCTTGCAGGATGGCCTCAACACAGGTATCGCGCGTTGCCCTTTGCCTGGTGAAACCGTGAATTTCTGATATGTTCAATATTGTACACATGTAGAACACACCAAAAAGAATGTCGTGGTTGAGGCTATACCCGTAACCGAGCTTCCTGAGTCTTAGAGGCAACTGGAGTGCCGAACTTTCTGCCCAGACACCTGGCGAGACGAAACACGTTTTGGGACGTGAAGCTCATGCGAAGCATGTCATCTATCAAGTAACTTCGCCCGTGCACACCAACCTCAGTTACGAACTGATCAAACTGCTCCATTTTATCTGGCACCCTAACATCAGATCGATTCACTCGCGCGGTACTTGTTGCACTCCCAGCGGAAGAGACTCGCATTCCAACCTCCGCATCTTGTTCTGCTGAAGAAACTTGCAATCCAACATATGCTGAAGAAACTTGCACTCCAACGTCTGTTGAAGCACTCCCAGAAACGTGCATTCCAACATCTGCTGAAGAAACATGCAGACCAGACTTGCGGAAACAGTATTTCCTGATCCTTAAATTGCACGCCAACTGATACAAATAGTCTGCATGGCCACGTTTCTCCTCGTCCTCCGTCACTGCTGAACTCACAACTGCATTAGATAAACTCCCAGTCGCGGAACTCCCCAGTGCATCAGATGAACTCCAAACTGCGGAACTCCCAACTGCAGAACTCCCAACCACAGAATCTGACCGAATCCTATGGTCAGCCTCCGTTGAACTCCCAACTGCAACAGCAAAACTTCCAGTCATGGAACTCCCTACTGCATCAGCTGAAATCCAAACCGCGGTACTCCCAACTGCAGAACTCCCAGCTGTTAAACTCCCAACTGCATCAACAACTGCATCAGCGGAACTCCGAACTGTGGAACTTCCTACTGCACTCCGAACTGTGGAACTCCCGACTGCACTGGAACTCCCAACTGCAGAAGCATCACCCTGATCAACGTGCACTCGGTGACACTCCTCCTTCTCCTCCTCACCAACAAAGAGAACACAAGGATCAGTCTAAGTCCCACACGCAATGTGAACACAGGGATCTGTCTGAGTCCCACAATCGGAACACTGCGAACCCGGGGGCCTGCCAGCCAATTCAACAGCATCCATGTCAGCCTGTGTTCCACAAGTGTCCTCAACCCACTCCTCTTCCTCAGAAACGTCCGAGCAGAAATTCCGATAATATCTGGGCGCGAAAATACCCGCGCGAACAAGGCACGACGAATCTGGCCCTCGAGCCGTGGACCACAAACGATACCTGATACGTTTCGTCCGCAGGCGGCGCAACTTCGATTGAGAAACTTTGACAACATGCCCATGCAGCTGGTCTCGCTCATGCAGGCGAGACTCACATCCGTATGAAGGGCGAACACGGCAATATAGATCACTAACACACACTTCGAGCGTAGACAAACGAGCAGCGAGAAACTCGGAAGTAAACAACGCCGTATCTGTCCAGTCTGAAGCTACAAAATCCGCGCCTGACAATTCAGATGAAACAAACTCCATAAATGAAACGTGGATTCGCTCAACAAGAAGAAGGCAAATCACAAGCAGACAATGCAACAAGTACAAAGCAAGCGGCCTGGAAGCACAAGATCACAATGCAGCGAGTACAATCAAAGCAAGCGGCCTACGCACCTGCTCCAATAGGAGCTGTCTCACTTGACACAACAGAGAACCTGGCACCTATCGTCTGTAGGCCCACGGAGAGGAGGTCGTCGCAGCCGACGAAGTACCCGAAGATATGGGACGGCCCGTACACGAGATGCACAGTGGAGTACGATACGTGTGCGCACAGAAAACCTGTCCGCACAATGCGGCTCGAGGAGGCCCCCGACGGGCCAGGCCGCCGCTGAGCTCCGAGGAGGACCTGGTCACCGCCGGGAACCTCGTAGAGCTCCTTCCACGCGCAAGAGTGCTTAGATTCAAAGCAGAGAGCTTATCGAAGCATTTCTAGAAAAACGTCGAGTTTGAATTTTTCGTTATCTTGGTTGCTCCTAATTTTTCGGTAGTAAAACTGGCTCTAGAGAGCTGAGCTGCTCTGGGAACAAATTTTATATCCCAATGCTCGGCGTAAAAATTTACTTTTCAAAATGAATTGTCAAATATCTTTCAACCAGCAAAACCGACCAAAAGTTATCACTTTGTCTCTTCTGGTCGGGTCGACCAACTGGGCGCCGGCGGTAAACCGTCAACCTTTCTTACCGCCGGGGGACTCGTAGAGCTTCCTGACGATATATTATGTCCAAAGAATTAGCAGAGAACGACTAGTTTTTCTGCCCGAGCGCTGATAGCAGACTGATCTCAGGCGTCTAGTGATATCCCATTGCTGTGCTGAACAGTTCTATAGCTCATCTGCAGCGTGTAGAAAATACCATTAGGGAGGAAATTGCAGAGTACGAATCCGCGTTTGGCGCCTGCGCCCACAACAGACCCAAACCAAGCGTCTAGATGCTTCGCGCCTCAAGATGTCCTTCTGATTTTTCGGCCGAAGAGCTCTCGAGCTGCTCTGCAGCTCGAGTTCAGTGAAGAAATTCACCAAGATATGGAAAAAATATCGGTCGAATACGAATAGTTTTGTGAACCTAGTTCGGGTAGCAGACCGAGTTCAGACCTCTCGATGCAACGGACGAACGCTCCTAATGCTTCTGGATCGGTTTCTGTGCGCACCAGCTCTGTAGCTCTCCTACAGCCCGAATTCAATACAGAGAATGGACAACCTCTGTCAAGATGACTCGAAGAATACGAATAGCTTTGCGGACCTAGCCCGAGTAGCAGACCCCGTTCAGACCTCTGGATGCAACAGACGGACGGGCCTGATGATTCCGAATCAGTTTCTGTGCGTATGAGCTCTGTAGCTCTCCTACAGCCCGAGTTACGTGCGAAAACGGACAGCACCTCTCAAGATGACTCGAACGATACGAATAGTTCCGCGGACCTAGCTCGAGTAACAGACCGAGTTCAGACCTCTGGATGCAACAGACGAACGCACCATTATTCTGCATCGGTTTCTGTGCGTATCAGCTCTGTAGATGCTGTAGAGCTCGAGTTCAGTACAGAAAACCGACAATTCCTGTCGAGATGACTCGAGCGATACGAATAGTTTTTGCGGACCTAGCTCGAGTAGCAAACCGATTTCAGACCTCTGCATGCGACAGGCGGACGCGCCTGATGTCTCCGAATCGGCTTCTGTAATTACCAGCCCTGTAGCCCCCCTACAGCCCGAGTTAAGTACAGGAAACCGACAGCACCTCTCCAGATGACTCGAACGAGACGAATAGTTTCGCGGACCTAGCTCGAGCAGCAGACCGAGTTCAGACCTCTGGATGCAACAGACGAACGCGCATGATGATTCTAAATCGGTTTCTGTAAGTATCAGCTCTGTAGCTGTCCTACAGCTCGAGTTAAGTACAGAAAACCAACAGCACCCGTCAAGAGGACTCGAATAATACGAATAGCTTCGCGAACCTAGCTCGGGTAGCAGACCGAGTTCAGACCTCTGGATGCAACAGACGAACGCGCCTGATGATCATAAGAGGGTTTCTGTTAATATCAGCTCTGTAGCTGTCCTACAGCTCGAGTTAAGTACAAAAAACCGACAACGCCTGTAAAGATGACTCGAAACAGCCGATCCCGCCTGGACGCTTCTTGGCAGTAATATCTACCCAATCCACCTGAGATTAAGACAGCGAGCGGGAATAAGATCGAATATCACGGGAAAAATACTAGAACTCAAACGAACTGTTGAATTTCGAGAACAAAATTTTCAACCGACCAAAAGTAACCAAAAGGTCCGTCGAGATTTTTCTTGCCAACTAGCTCTCCAGCGCCCCGGAACTGGAAGCCGGCGGTAAGGCGTCAACCAGGTTACCGCCGGGACCCTCGTAGAGCTCTGGGATCACGGAATTCTGTTTAGATCCCGACGAGTAAGTTCAGGCGTGAGCTTAGAAAATCGAAGATATTCTATAATCATTCGAAAAATGCATTCCTACAGCTCGTTGTTCCTCCACGTTTTTTGATAGTAATACTCCAGATACGAACTCGAGAATTCGACAGGCGAGCGCGGCACAACCCACTCTACGTTACAAAAATAATGGTTTCCAAAACGAATTTCAAAATCTCTCGAAATATTCGAAAAAAAAACGACCCCAGGTCATCACATTGTCCGCCCAGGCCGGGTAGGCCAACTGGGCGCCGGCGATAAACCGTCAACCTTTCTTACCGCCGGGGGACTCGTAGAGCTTCCTGGCCATATATTATGTCCAAAGAATTAGCAGAGAACGAATAGTTCCCCATATCCTAAGGATTGGGGTTCTTGTTATTACTCTGACGCCTCCCACTCCTCCTCCTCCTTCTTCCTCCCGCTCGCGCCTCCCTCCTCCCAATGATAATCACCAGATAAGACAAGACAAGATAAGATACTACAAGATAAGATAAGATAGCACAAGATATGATAAGGTAAGATAAGATATATGACAAGGTAGGATAATAGATAAGATAAGTATCTCTTGAGAGCCTCATGGTCACAAAACGCTGCCAGGGGCATCATTTGGGAGCCCCAAGGGGGAGCCACCCTGGCTGATCTCACGAGCCCGTTCGCGCCGATTTTGGTGGGACGTCTCAGCTAGAATTGCCGTTTGGCGCCCCCAACATGTATCTCTTGAGAGCCTCATGGTCACAAAACGCTGCCAGGGGCATCATTTGGGAGCCCCAAGGGGGAGCCACCCTGGCTGATCTCACGAGCCCGTTCGCGCCGATTTTGGTGGGACGTCTCAGCTAGAATTGCCGTTTGGCCTCCCCAACATGTATCTCTTGAGAGCCTCATGGTCACAAAACGCTGCCAGGGGCATCATTTGGGAGCCCCAAGGGGGAGCCACCCTGGCTGATCTCACGAGCCCGTTCGCGCCGATTTTGGTGGGACGTCTCAGCTAGAATTGCCGTTTGGCGCCCCCAACATGTATCTCTTGAGAGCCTCATGGTCACAAAACGCTGCCAGGGGCATCATTTGGGAGCCCCAAGGGGGAGCCACCCTGGCTGATCTCACGAGCCCGTTCGCGCCGATTTTGGTGGGACGTCTCAGCTAGAATTGCCGTTTGGCGCCCCCAACATGTATCTCTTGAGAGCCTCATGGTCACAAAACGCTGCCAGGGGCATCATTTGGGAGCCCCAAGGGGGAGCCACCCTGGCTGATCTCACGAGCCCGTTCGCGCCGATTTTGGTGGGACGCCTCAGCTAGAATTGCCGTTTGGCCTCCCCAACATGTATCTCTTGAGAGCCTCATGGTCACAAAACGCTGCCAGGGGCATCATTTGGGAGCCCCAAGGGGGAGCCACCCTGGCTGATCTCACGAGCCCGTGACGAGAGAGAGAGAGAGAGAGAGAGAGAGAGAGAGAGAGAGAGAGAGAGAGAGAGAGAGAGAGAGAGAGAGAGAGAGAGAGAGAGAGAGAGAGAGAGAGAGAGAGAGAGAGAGAGAGAGAGAGAGAGAGAGAGAGAGAGAGAGAGAGAGAGAGGAGAGAGAGAGAGAGAGAGAGAGAGAGGAGAGAGAGAGAGAGAGAGAGAGAGAGAGCAGAGAGAGAGAGAGAGAGAGAGAGAGAGAGAGCGGGAGAGAGCGAGGGAGAGCGAGAGAGAGCGAGAGAGAGCGAGTGAGAGCGAGAGAGAGAGAGAGAGAGAGAGAGAGAGCGAGAGAGAGCGACAGAGAGCGAGAGAGAGCAAGAGAGAGCGAGAGAGCGAAGAGAGAGAGAGAGAGAGAGAGAGAGAGAGAGAGAGAGAGAGAGAGAGAGAGAGAGAGAGAGAGAAGAGAAGAGAAGAGAAGAGAGAGAGCGAGAGAGAGAGAGAGGGAGAGTGAGAGAGAGAGGAGAGAGCAGAGAGAGAATAGAGAGAGAGAGAGAGAGAGAGAGAGAGAGAGAGAGAGAGAGAGGCAGAGATAGAGGCAGAGAGAGAGAGGCACAGAGAGAGAGGCAGAGAGAGAGAGAGAGGCAGAGAGACAGAGGCAGAGAGAGAGGCAGAGAGAGAGAGAGAGGCAGGGAAAGAGAGGCAGAGACAGAGAGAGGGCAGAGAGAGAGAGAGAGACAGAGAGAGCAGAGAGAGCAGAGAGAGAGGCAGCTCAGTCACACTTAAATCCAGATTCGTCCTCACCGAGTCCCACCACCAAGGGAGCGCCAGCAAGGAGATGCACATATGGGGATCCCCACGCAGTGAATAATTTTTCAGACCGAGCGCTGATTGCAGACTGATCTCAGGCGTCTAGTGATATCCCATTGCTGTGCTGAACAGTTCGCTCATCTGCAGCGTGTAGAGAATACCCTTAGGGAAAATAGCAGAGTACGAATCCGTGTTTGGCGTCTGCGCTCACAACAGACCCAAACCAAGCGTCTAGATGCTTCGCGCCTCATGATGTCTTTCTGATTTTTCGGCCGAAGAGCTCTCGAGCTGCTCTGCAGCTCGAGTTCAGTGACGAAATTCACCATCATTTGGAAAAACATTGTCGGTCGAATACGAAAAGTTTTGAACCTAGCTCGGGTAGTAGACCGATATCAGACCTCTCGATGCAACAGACGAACGCTCCAATGCGTCTGCATCATTTTCTGTGCGTACCAGCTCTGTAGCTCCCCTACAGCCAAAATTCCATACAGAAAACGGACAACATCTGTCAAGATGACTCGAAGAATTCAAATAGTTTTGCGGACCTAGCCCGAGTAGCAGACCCAGTTCAGACCTCTGGATGCAACAGACGAACGGGCCTGATGATTCTGCATCGGGTTATGTGCGTATCAGCTCTGTAGCTCCCCTAGATCTCGAGTTAAGTACAGAAACCCGACAGTCCCTGTTGAGATGACCGAGCGATGCGAATAGTTTTGCGGACCTAGCTCGAGTAGCAGACCGATTTCAGACCTCTGCATGCGACAGGCGGACGCGCCTGATGTCTCCAAATCGGTTCCTGCAATTACCAGCCCTGTAGCCCCCCTACAGCCCGACTTAAGTACAGAAAACCGACAGCACCTCTCAAGATGACTCGAACAATACGGATAGTTTTGCGAGCCTAGCTCGGGCAGCAGACCGAGTTCAGACCTCAACGCGCCTAATGATTCTAAGAGGGTTTCTGTTAATATCAGCTCTGTAGCTCTCCTACAGCTCGAGTTAAGCACAAAAAACCGGCAACGCATGTCAAGATGACTTGAAACAGCCGATCCCGCCTGTGTGCTTTTTCGCAGTAATATCTACCCGATCGAGCTGAGATAAAGACGGCGAGAGGGAATGGGATCGAATATCACGGGAAAGAATACTAGAGCTCAAACCAATGGTCGAATTTCGAGAACAAAACTTGGTAGCGTCCAAAACCCGGAGAGCAAGTGAATATACACCGGAAATCTTTCCTGGCGAGCCCTCGGGCGCTCTCGTGAAGCGCTTCTGGGGCTCTGGGGGACGTCCCTGCAGCGCTTCTGAAGCGCTGCCAGGAACGCGTCCACGCGTGCCTGCACGCGTGCAGGCACGCGTGGACGCTTGCCAGAAGCGCTCCCGGACCCGCTGCCGGGACGGGCGAGTTGCTGCGGCGGACGTGGACCGCCGTGGAGGAGCCCCTGGCAGGCACCACCACCGTCTGGCTTTTAATCTGAAACCTATAGCTCTCAGCGAGCTCTCCAGGAATTTTCAACCGACCGAAAGTCATCAAAAGGTCCGTCGAGATTTTTCTTGCCAACTAGCTCTCTAGCGCCCCGGAACTGGGCGCCGGCGATAAGCCGTCAACCTTTCTTACCGCTGGGGGACTCGTAGAGCTTCCTGACCCTATATTATGTCCAAAGACTTAGCAGAGAACGAATAGTTTTCCAGCCCGAGCGCTGATAGCAGACTGATCTCAAGCGTCTAGTGATATCCCAGTGCTGTGCTAAAAAATTCTATGGCTCATCTGCAGCGTGTAGAAAATACCATTAGGGAGAAAATAGCAGAGTACGAATCCGTGTTTGGCGTCTGCGCTCACAACAGACCCAAACCAAGCGCCTAGATGCTTTGCGCCTCACGATGTCCTTCTGATCTTTCGGCCGAAGAGCTCTCGAGCTGCTCTGCAGCTCGAGTTCATTGAAGAAATTCACCATCATTTGGAAAAGAAATGTCGGTCGAATACGAATAGTTTCGTGAACCTATCTCGGGTAGCAGACCGAGTTCAGACCTCTCGATGCAACAGACGAACGCTCCCAACGCTTCTGCATCAGTTTCTGCGCGTACCAGCTCTGTAGCTCTCCTACAGCCCGAATTCAATACAGAAAATGGACAACCTCTGTCAAGATGACTCGAAGAATACGAATAGTTTTGCGGACCTAGCCCGAGTAGCAGACCCAGTTCAGACCTCTGGATGCAACAGACGAACGGGCCTGATGATTCCGAATCAGATTCTGTGCGTATGAGCTTTGTAGCTCTCCTACAGCCCGAGTTACGTGCGAAAACGGACAGCACCTCTCAAGATGACTCGAACGATACGAATAGCTTCGCGGACCTAGCTCGAGTAGCAGACCGAGTTCAGACCTCTGGATGCAACAGACGAACGCGCCTGATTATTCTGCATCAGTTTCTGTGCGCATCAGCTCTGTAGCTCCCCTAAAGCTCGAGTTAAGTACAGAAAACCAACAGTTCCTGTCGAGATGACCCGAGCGATACGAATAGTTTGCGGACCTAGCTCGAGTAGCAGACCGATTTCAGACCTCTGCATGCGACAGGCGGACGCGCCTGATGTCTCCAAATCGGTTCCTGTAATTACCAGCCCTGTAGCCCCCCTACAGCCCGAGTTAAGTACAGAAGACCGGCAGCACCTCTCAAGATGACTCGAACAGTACGAACAGTTTCGCGGACCTAGCTCGGGCAGCAGACCGAGTTCAGACCTCTGGATGCAACAGACGAGCGCGCCTGATGATTCTGAATCGGTTTCTGTAAGCATCAGCTCTGTAGCTGTCCTACAGCTCGAGTTAAGTACCAAAAACCGACAACGCATGTCAAGATGACCCCAAACGGCCGATCCCGCCCGTGTGCTTTTTGGCAGTAATATCTACCCGATCGAGCTGAGATTAAGACGGCGAGCGGGAATAAGATCGAATATCACGGGAAAAAATACTAGAGCTCAAACGAATTGAGGCATTTCGAGAACAAAATTTTCAACCGACCAAAAGTCACCAAAAGGTCCGTCGAGATTTGTCTTGCCAACTAGCTCTCCAGCGCCCCGGAATTACTCTTAAGCTTCAAGCAACTAGCTAAGGGAAGCTCTACGAGTGACTTGGTAGCGTCCAAAACCCGGAGAGCAAAGTGAATATACACTGGGAACCGGCGGTAAACCGTCAACCTGGCTACCGCCGGGGACCTCGTAGAGCTCTTTTCTTGCACGGCGCTTCTCGGAACACATGAAGAAACCTTCTGAAGCGAGAGCAGAGAATCTCGGAAAATCACGTTTTTTCTGTTTTTTATCTAACTGGTCGCCGGCGGTAAACCGTCAACCTTTCTTACCGCCGGGGGACTCGTAGAGCTTCCTGACCATGTATCATGTCCAAAGAATTAGCGGAGAACGAATAGTTTTTCAGCCCGAGCGCTGATAGCAGACTGATCTCAGGCGTCTAGTGATATCCCATTGCTGTGCTGAACAGTTCTATAGCTCATCTGCAGCGTGTAAAAATACCATTCGGGAGAAAATAGCAGAGTACGAATCCGCGTTTGGCGTCTGCGCTCACAACAGACCCAAACCAAGCGTCTAGATGAATCGCGTCTCATGATGTCCTTCTGATTTTTCGGCCGAAGAGCTCTCGAGCTGCTCTGCAGCTCGAGTTCAGTGAAGAAATTCACCACCATTTGGAAAAAAATGTCGGTCGAATACGAATAGTTTTGTGAACCTAGCTCGGGTAGCAGACCGAGTTCAGACCTCTCGATGCAACAGACGAACGCTCCCAATGCTTCTGCATCAGTTTCTGTGCGCACCAGCTCTGTAGCTCTCCTACAGCCCGAATTCAATACAGAAAATGGTCAACATCTGTCAAGATGCCTCGAATAACACGAATAGTTTTGCGGACCTAGCCCGAGTAGCAGACCCAGTTCAGACCTCTGGATGCAACAGACGAACGGGCCTGATGATTCCGAATCAGTTTCTGTGCGTATGAGCTCTGTAGCTCTCCTACAGCCCGAGTTACGTGCGAAAACGGACAGCACCTCTCAAGATGACTCGAACGATACGAATAGTTTCGCGGACCTAGCTCGAGTAGCAGACCGAGTTCAGACCTCTGGATGCAACAGACGAACGCACCTCATTATTATGCATCGGTTTCTGTGCGAATCAGCTCTGTAGCTCCCCTAGAACTTGAGTTAAGTACAGAAAACCGACAGTCCCTGTCGAGATGACCCGAGCGATACGAATAGTTTTGCGGACCTAGCTCGAGTAGCAGACCGATTTCATGCGACAGGCGGACGCGCCTGATGTCTCCAAATCGGTTCCTGTAATTACCAGCCCTGTAGCCCCCCTACAGCCCGAGTTCAGTACAGAAAACCGACAGCACCTCTCAAGATGACTCGAACAATACGAATAGCTTCGCGGACCTAGCTCGCGCAGCAGACCGAGTTCAGACCTCTGGATGCAACAGACGAACGCGCGTGATGATTCTGAATCGGTTTCTGTAAGTATCAGCTCTGTAGCTCTCCTACAGCTCGAGTTCAGCACAAAAACCGACAACGCATAGCAAGATGACCCCAAACGGCCGATCCCGCCCGTGTGCTTTTTGGCAGTCTTCACTTAACTCGAGCTGAAGATGAGCTTCAGAGCTCATATGTCCAGACATGAATAGAAAAACATGAGGCTCGATAGTCTGAAATATCTAGACGCTTGGCTTCAGTCTGTTATGAGCGCAGACGTCGCGAAACCAGTCTTCTGCTATTTTTCCGGTGGAATCCGTTTCCTGGTTTGAATTTGAAGTGCAGATGCGCCTGATAGCTCTCAGGCATTGCAATGATTATGCGCGCTAGTTGGAAGTATCTAGACTCTCACACTGAGTATGCTTTTTTTGCGCTAGGGCTGAACACTGATTCGTACTGTGCTACTTTCTTGGAAATGGTACTGTGTTTCTTGGTTTTACTCGTGCTGAAGGGAGAGAGGGGCGAAGAAGGGATCAGGAGGGGTGAGGCGAGGGCAGGGAGAGCAGAGGCAGAAGGCAAGAAGATGGGGATCGAGAGATATCTACCTGATCGAGCTGAGATTCACACGGCAAACGAGAATAAGATCGAATATCACGGGAAAAAATACCAGAGCTCAAACGAATGGTTGAATTTCGAGAACAAAATTTTCAACCGACCAAAAGTCACCAAAAGGTCCGTGGAGTTTTTTCTTGCCAACTAGCTCTCCAGCGCCCCGGAATTACTCTTAAGCTTCCAGCAACTAGCTAAGGGAAGCTCTACGAGTTACGTCGGTTGCTCCAAGTGTTCTGGTAGTTCTACGAGGTACCGACACTGGGCGCCGGCGGTAAACCGTCAACCTTTCTCACCGCCGGGAGACTCGTAGAGCTTCCTTGCCATATAATAATTCCAACGAGTTGGGAGAGAACGAATAGTTTTTCAGCCTCAGCGCTGATAGCAGACTGATCTCAGGCTTCTAGATATATTTCAATATTGCCCCTTGCGATTCCCTTCCCATTGCTGTGCTGAGGGGCTCTCGAACTCATCTGCAGCTCGAGTGAAGTGAAAAAATCACAATTATTTCGAAAAAATCGGTCGAATACGAAGAATTTGCGAACCTAACTCGAGTACAAGACTGAGTTCGAGCTCTAGATGCAACAGACGCACGCGGCTAATGTTGCTGAATCGGTTGCTCTGTTGCTCTCCTACATTTCGGGTAAAGTAGAGCAAACCGACAACATCTCTCAGGATGACTCGAAAATACGAGTAAGTCTGCGGACCTAGCTCGAGTAACAGACCCAGTTCAGACCTCTAGATGCAACAGATGAACGCGCCTGATGATTTTGAATGGGTTTCTGTGAGTATCAGAACTGTAGCTGTCATACAGCTCGAGTTGAGTCCAGAAAACCGACAGCACGGTCAAGATGACTCGAATACTACGAATAGCTTCGCGGACCTAGCTCGAGTAGCAGACCAAGTTCAGACCTCTAGATGCAACAGATGAACGCGCCTGATGACTTCGAATGGTTTTATGTAAGTATCAGCTCTGTAGCTGTCCTACAGCTCGAGTTAAGTCCAGCAAACCGACAGCATCTGTCAAGATGACTCAAATAATACAAATAGCTTCGCGGACCTAGCTCGGGTAGCAGACCGAGTTCAGACCTCTGGATGCAACAGACGAACGCGCCTGAGGATTCTAAGAGGGTTTCTGTAAGTATCAACTATGTAGCTGTTCTAGAGCTCGAATTGTGCGCAGAAAACCGTCACCGCGAAGATGACCGAAACGGCCGATCCCGCCCACGTGCTTTTTGGCAGTAATATCTACCCGATCGACCTGAGATTTAAGACGGCGAGCGGGAATAAGATCTAATATCACGGGAAGAACACTAGAGCTCAAACGAATGGTTGAATTTCGAGAACAAAATTTTCAACCGACCAAAAAGTCAGCACAAGCTCCATCGAGATTTTTCTTGCCCACTAGCTCTCCAGCGCCCCGGAATTACTCTTAAGCTTCCAGCAACTAGCTAAGGGAAGCTCTACGAGTTACTTGGTAGCGTCCAAAAACCGGAGAGCAAAGAGGCACTCCGGGAACTGGGCGCCGGCGGTAAACCGTCAACCTTTCTTACCGCCGGGGGACTCGCAGAGCTTCCTGACCATTATATATTAGAGAAACTAGCAGAGTACGAATCCGTGTTTCGCGTCTGCGCCCACAACAGACCCGAACAAAGCGTCTAGATGCTTCGCGCCTCATGATCGTCTGATCTTTCGGCTGAAGAGTCTGAAGAAATTCACCAAGATTTCGGAGAAATCCAAAAAAAAAAAAACGGTCGAAAACAAATAGTTTTGTGAACCTAGCTCGGGTAGCAGACCGAGTGCAGACCTCTCGATGCAACAGACGAACGCTCCTGATGCTTTTGGATCGGTTTCTGTGCGCACCAGCTCTGTAGCTCTCCCAGAGCCCGAATTCAACGAAAATGGACAACATCTGTCAAGATGACTCGAAGAATACGAATAGTTTTGCGGACCTAGCCGAGTAGCAGACCCAGTTCACCTCTGGATGCAACAGACGGACGGGCCTGATGATTCCGAATCAGTTTCTGTGCGCACTGGCGCCGGCGATAAACCGTCAACCTGGTTTTTTGGTTTTCGCACCGTTCGTCCAGCAGGGTCAGCTCGCGGTGAGGATCTGTCGTGCCAAATGCACAACAGCGCTTGAGAGCGCCTCAGCAGCACTGAGTTCGGCATCGGTTATCGCAGCACCTTCCTCAAGGCACCACGCGGCTTCGCACACGTCCCTCCAAACGAGGGGGGTATTGGAGGGCACAGAATAAGGAGAGGAGGAAAGAAGAGGGGAATAAGGAGTACTCTTATTACAATCGTAATCGAGATTCAAAAGCCCGATCTGAAGCCAAAACCCACATCCCGTCCCTTTGCTGCACACTCCCCCGTCGAAGGCACCACGACAGGCGATCGGTTGAAGATAGCTTTCAAAGTTGAATCTATATTCATACTCATTGTAGAAGCAATGGCCCTCACGGGCCAGGTGTGTAAGCTCGTCGGCCCATGTATACTCATGTTTGTACAGATCTCTCCCCAGCCCAGAGCATCTAATCCCCAACTCATGTGCGTTTCGTTCCATGACATCAATACATTGATCAATGCGGCGCTGATATTGTTTGTTGTGACACCGCCATCGTCCCGTCAACCATGCGTGTACTAACATGCTATCCCCTTTCATTTCAACTGCAAACCCAGGGCTGATGATATCCCACACGGTTTGTCTTTCATTGATCGTAGCCAGACGCTTGGCCATCCTCGCGGCCTCTTTCTCACTCTGTGCAAGTCCCTCCTGTCCGATCCCCTCTGGCGGCGTACTCTGGATAGCGGTCCCTTTCCAATTCTGAACAAAATACTCAAAGATCTTTGTTTTGTTATATGTGCATAATATATTCTGCCACATGTCGAGAAAAGCTCTGTATGAAGGAACCACAACCTGCCACCACATAGTTCCGTATGATAATATGTATGGATAATGCCAGCTCCTCTGACCCACGCTCTCAGGTCCACTACGTATTCTCTTGCCGGATGATGCCTGCGTGCGATTTGCATGCAAACGAAGACATTCACTCAGAGTATCCCTGCGCGTAGTCCATTCAACATTATACATTAGAAGGCCTCTGCGAGAATCAACATATGCACGATTATCCTGAGATTGGGCCATACTGCAAGCAGAAGGCGGGGAGACGGAAGGCTCAGAAGCAAGCACAGAGGTCGCCATCTGACTCCCCGAAAATGTACCACCAAATCCTAGCCTCAATCCTGAGAGCCTGCGTCTTTTGAGATTCTGTCTGTTGATGTCCGTTCTCTGAGTGTTGATATGTTGAGCCAAGTTTTGAGAGATAACCTCCAGTCTATGTGTCAAAGAATCGGCATCTTGTGCAATATGTGTCATATTCTGCTCCAAAGGTTGTGATGATGATCCCTCAAATCGGACTCTTTTCTGTGAAGGCTCGGCCACATCGTCTGTCCTCGGTGTCGCCACGTCTGCGGTAGGAGTGCACCGCGCACGTGGGTCCGCAAGAATATAATTGCGCACACTCAGCATCATCGTCCAGCTCTTCCATGCAATCATCTGCACGGCCGAAGGAAAGCCCCCGCTGGCGAAGTGCGAGCGTACCTTGTGGAGTATCTGGGGTCTCCAAACACCCCATGCGACGTCGGATGGCTTGCGTCGACACCACATACGAAGCAAGCACATGCCTTCAAAAGCACGAATAGCACGGACGGCCTCGGCATCTAGCGTGATGACTTCTCCCGCAAACAGGAGCCTCGACTGAACCTGATACCGATATCGTCGATATTTGTGCTTCAACGGCACAGCCCTGCATCCAAAATATGAAATCTGAGCAAAGAAAGCGCCACGTGCACATTTGAGACGATGCTGGAGATCTTCGTGGCCCTCCTGAAAGCTGCTGGAGACTATACTGCCTAAGATATTGAGTGACTCAACCTGCTTGAACGATACCTGCTGGTCCCCTACCTGTGCCCAAATTGGAGCCCTGTCAGGAGTGCCACAACGGAGGACCTGCAAAGACGACGCCTTCCACCTCATCCCCCAATCATTTAGGGCAACAGTGAATACATTGACGATGTCCTGGATCTCCTTCGAGCCCCTCCCCACAAGATAAAGATTATCAGCCCAGAGCGCATGATTGTATATATGATAGGTGCTGGGGTCATGAGGGTTGGGAATCTCATATCCTATCTTGCGGGCGTCAAGGGAGGCAACTACACTGGCCCACATGGCCACAGTCACGATGTTGAAGGCAAGCGGACTCTCTGTTCCCCCTGTTCTCAAGCTTTTATCCCAAGACACACCACGAAGTTCGATACCCTCGAAGAGGATCGTGCAATTCGTTTCGACGAGCGGCTCGAGCAAGGCGTACTGCAGGCGTGCTGGGATCTCAAGCTTGTCCATCGCCCGTGCAAGCGTGCTCAGAGTCACATTGTCAACCTGGTCACCGCCGGGAACCTCGTAGAGCTCCTTGCAGGCGCGAAAGTGCTCAGAATCGAAATACAGCTTCTCGCGGCCTTTCTCGAAAACATCAACTTTCCATTTTCGATGTCACTCCGATCTCGCTTTCCGCTCATTTTCGGATAGTAAAACTCTCTCCAGAGAGCCAAGCTGCTTTGAGAATGAAGTTTAGAAACAAATGCTACCCGTGAAAATCTGCTTTCTTAAAACAAATGGTCAAATATCTTTCAAATCTTCGCAAAACCACCCAAAAATTATCAGTTTGTCTCTTCTGATCGGGTCGACCAACTAGCTCCATCCCGCGCCGGAATTCCTCTTAGCTCATCGATAACGAAGAGCTCTACGAAGTATACTGGGAACCGGCGGCAAACCGTAAACCAGGAAACCGCCGGGCACCTCGTAGAGCTCTTTTGTTGCACAGCGCTCCTCGGAAGACATGAAGGAAGCTTCTCAAGCGAGAGCCGAAAAACTCGAACCATCACAATTTTTTGGTTTCCATACAAAATCGGTTCCTGCAAGTCTTTCGATAGTAAAATTGCAGCTACGGGTCTGAAAATTTAACTGGCAGACGCGGCATAACCCACTATACGTGAGAAATGTCTGGTTTCTCAAAACTAAGAACCGGCGGTAAACCGTCAACCGCCGGGCACCTCGTAGAGCTCTTTTGTTGCACAGCGCTCCTCGGAATACATGAAGGAAGCTTCTGAAGCGAGAGCCGAAAAATCGAAAAATCACGATTTTCGGCTTCCATCCAAAATCAGTTCCTGCAAGTCTTTCGACAGTAATATTGCAGCTACGAACCTGAAAATTTAACTGCCAGACGCGGCATAACCCACTACATGTGAGAAAAATATGGTTTCTCAAAATGAACTGTCAAATATCTTTCAAGTCTCAGCAAAACCGACCCAAAGTCACCACTTTGTCTCTTAAGACTGGGTCGGCCAACTAGCCCCACCCCGCGCCGGAATTCCTCCAGCTCATCGATGCCGAAGAGCTCTACGAGGTATGAATTGTCAAATATCTTTGAAATTTCAAAACCGACTCAAAGTCACCACTTTGTCTCTTTAAGGCCGGGTCGGCCAACTCGGCGCCGGCGGTAAACCGTCAACCTTCTTACCGCCGGGGGACTCCTTCCTGACATATATAATGTGGAACAAAAAACAGAGAACGAATAGTTTTCAGCCCAAGCGATTTCAGACCTCTCGATGCAACAGCCAAACGCCCCCGATGCTTCTGGATTGTCTTCTTCACGAGCTCTGCAGCTCTCCTACAGCCCGAGTTACGTGCGTAAATCGACAGCACCTCTCAAGATGACTCTAACAAACGAATAGTTTGGCAACCCAGCTCGAGTATCAAGCCGAGTTCAGACCTCTGAATGCGACAGGCGGACGCGTCTGATGTCTGCGAATCGACTCCTGTGATTACCAGCCCTGCAGCCCCCCTACAGTCCGAGTTACGTGCGTAACTCGACAGCACCTCTCATGATGACTCGAACAATACAATAGTTTCGCGGACTAGTTCGGCCAGCAGACCGAGTTCCGAGCTCTGGATTCGACAGGCGGACGCGCCTGATGTCTTCAAATCGATTCATGTGACCACCAGCACTGTAGCCCCCCCCCCCAGCACTGTAGCCCCCCCAGTGGCGAGCCCTCCGACGCTCCCGTGAAGCGCTTCTGGGGCTCGGGGGGCTTCCCTGCAGCGCTTCTGAAGCACTGCCAGGAACGCTTCCACGCGTGCCTGCACGCATGCAGGCGCGCGTGGACGCCTGCGGGAATTCTCCCGGGCCCGCTGCCGGGGCGGGCGAGGCGCTGCGAGAATCCTGGACCGGCGAAGATGGGCTGCCGGCGGGCACCACCACCGTCAGGCTTGCACTCTAAAACCCTCTAGCTCTGAGAGAGCTCGCCGGGAATCTCAAGAAGACCAAACAGCCGGTCCCGCCCGTGTGCTTTTTATCAGTACTGGGCGCCGGCGGTAAACCGTCAACCTTTCTCACCGCCTGGGGACTCGTAGAGCTTCCTGACAATATATAATGTCGAAAAAAATTGCAGAGAACGACAATTCTTTCAGCCCAAGCGATTTCAGACCTCTCGACGCAACAGCCAAACGCCCCCGATGCTTCTGGATTGTCTTCTGTACGAGCTCTGTAGCTCTCCTACAGCCCGAGTTACGTGCGTAAATCGACAGCAACCCTGAAGATGACTCAAACAATACGAACAGTTTGGAAAACCTAGCTCGAGTATCAGACCAAGTTCAGGCCTCTGGATGCGACAGGCGGACGTGTCTGATCTCCGAATCGATTCCTGTGATTACCAACCTGCAGCCCCCTTACAGCCCGAGTTAAGTGCAGAAAACCGACAGCATCTCAGGATCACTCGGACAATACGAATAGTTTCGCGGACCTAGTTCGGTCAGCAGACCGAGTTCGAAGCTCTAGATTCGACAGGTGGACGCGCCTGATGTCTCCGAATCGGTTCCTGTGACTACCAGCACTGTAGCCCCCCACAACCCGAGTTAAGTACAGAAAACCGACAGCACCTCTCAAGATGACTCGAAGAATACGAATAGTTTCGCGATTCTAGTGCAGGCAGCAGACCGAGTTCAGAGCTCTGGATTCAACAGACAAACGCGACTGATGACTCTGAATCGGTTCCTGTGAGTATCAGCTCTGTAGCTGTCATATAGCTCGAGCTAAGTACAGAAAACCGAGAGCGCCTGTCAAGATGACTCGAATAATACGAATAGGTTTGCGGACCTAGCTCGACTAGCAGACCGAGTTCAGACCTCTGGATGCAACAGACGAACGCGCCTGATCATTCTGAATCGATAAGGTGTGCTTACCAGCTCTGTAGCTGTCCTGTATCTCGAGTTATGTCCAATATACCGACAGCGCGTATCAAGATGACTCGAAACGGCCGATCCCGCCTGGACGCTTTTTGGCAGTACAATATACCCGATCGAGCTGAGATCAAGATGGCGAGCGGGAATAAGATCGAATATCACTGGAAAAAATACTAGAGCTCTAACGAATTGTTGAATTTCGAGACCAAAATTTTCAACCGACCAAAAGTCACCAAAAGGTCCGTCGAGATTTTTCTTGCCAACTAGCTCTCCAGCGCCCCGGAATTACTCTTAAGCTTCCAGCAATCATGGGAACCGGCGGTGAACCGTCAACCAGGTTACCGCCGGGACCCTCGTAGACCTCTATTCTCACACCGCGCTTCTCGAAACGCATGAAGAAAGCTTCTGGAGCGAGAAACGAAAATATCTAAAAATCACATTTTTCTGTTTTTATCCAAAGTCGGTTCCCCCAAGTGTTTCAATAGTAATACTGCACCTATCGGCCTGAAAATTTCACTGGCGAACGCGCCATAACCCACTACAGGTGCGAAAAATCTGCTTTCTCAAAATGAATTTCAAATATCCTTCAATTTTTTGCAAAACCACCCAACAGTTACCACTTTGTCCTTTCTGGCCGGGTCGGCCAACTGGGCGCCGGCGGTAAACCGTCAACCTTTCTTACCGCCGGGGGGCTCGTAGAGCTTCCTGACAATATATAATGTAGAAAAAGAAACGTAGAGAACGAATAGTTTTTCAGCGCACACGATTTCATACCTCTCGATGCAACAGCCAAACGCCCCCGATGCTCCTCGATTGTCTTCTTTACGACCTCTGTAGCTCTTCTACAGCCCGAGTTACGTGCGTAAACCGTCAGCACCTCTCAAGATGACTCTAACAAAACGAGTAGTTTGACAACACAGCTCGAGTATCAAACCGAGTTCAGACCTCTGAATACGACAGGCGGACGCGTCTGATGTCTACGAGTCGACTCCTGTAATTACCAGTCCTGCAGCCCCCCTACAGCCCGAGTTAAGTGCAGAAAACCACCAGAAGCTCTCAGGATGACTCGAACAATACAATAGTTTCGCAGACCTAGTTCGGGCAGCAGACGAGTTCCGAGCTCTGGATTCGACAGGCGGACGCGCCTGATGTCTTCGAATCGATTCCTGTTACCACCACTGTTCCCCCTCCCAGCCCGAGTTGAGTGCAGAAAACCGAGAGTACTTCTCAAGATGACTCGAAGAATACGAATAGTTTCGCGATTCTAGATCGGGCAGCAGACCGAGTTCAGAGCTCTGAATTGAACAGAGGAATGCGAATAATGATTCTGAATTCGTTTCTGTAAGTATCAGCTCTGTAGCTGTTCTATGACTCGAGTTAAGTACAGAAAACCGAGAGTGTCTGTCAAGATGAGCCGCATAATACGAATAGGTTTGCGGACCTAGCTCGGCCAGCAGACCGAGTTCAGACCTCTGGATTCAACAGGCGAACGCGCCTGATCATTCTGAATCGATGAGCTGTGCTTACCAGCTCTGTAGCTGTCCTAAAGCTCGAGTTATGTCCAGAAATCCATCATCTTGTATCAACATGACTCGAAACAGCCGATCCCGCCCGTGTGCTTTTTGGCAGTAAAAGTACTTGATCGAGCTGAGATCAAGATGACGAGCGGGAATAAGATCGAATATCACTGGAAAAAAAAACTAGAGCTCTAACGAATGGTGGAATTGCGAGAACAAAATTTTCAACCGACCAACAGTCAGCAAAAGGTCCGTCGAGATTTTTCTTGCCAACTAGCTCTCCAGCGCCCCAGAATTACTCTTAAGCTTCCAGCAACAACTTGCTAAGGGAAGCTCTACGAGTTACTAGCTCCACCCCGCGCCGGAATTCCTCTAGCTCATCGATGCCGAAGAGCTCTACGAGGTACTTGCTAAGGGAAGCTCTACGAGTTACCTGGGCGCCGGCGGTAAACCCTCAACCTTTTTTACCGCCGGGGGACTCGTAGAGCTTCCTGCCCACCTGTTGTTCGGTAGCTTCCAAAGCATGGAGAGCGAAGAGACCGTGGGGCAACAGAAATCTTTCTTAGAGAGCTCCGCGGGGCCCCCCTACAGCGCTTCTGAAGCGCTGCCAGGAACGCTTCCGCGCGTGCCTGCACGCGTGCAGGCGCACTGGGCGCCGGCGGTAAACCGTCAACCTTCCTCACCGCCGGGGGACTCGTAGAGCTTCCTGACCATATAATGTCGGAAAAAATTGCAGAGATGCAAGTACTGAAATGTTATCTTGATAACTTAAGTAGCGGAGCTGGGGTCCACGGACCCTGCCCGACAGGGCTGGTGAAATCCTTTTCCGCCTCAGCATGAACTGAACCAAAACTGGCTCTCAACAGTACACAAATGTCACAACAGCGCATGCACAACAATCCTCACTCAAATCACTGATATATACCTTGTTTCCTGCACTCCTCCTCGGGCCCATCTGCAGCTTCATGCCAAGATCGGGCACGCATTCTGGAAACATATCAATATCGAATCATAGCCAGCGAGCGAGGGCGCCAAATCCCGACAAACCCATCAACACTGTAGATCTTGTCCTGCCTTATCTCGTTGAGGGCGGTAGCCACGCAAGCTTCGACCACCATCGCCTTTGTATATGTCGAGACGGCCCGATCCACTCGCCGTAGTCGTAGAAACTCCCGTCCACTGTCTATAGTCATAGCTGTGAACATAGCCCGAAGATCATTGACCACGATCTTGCTCGTAGCTCCATTCTTCATCGTGTCCTTCAGGCTGTACTGAGTTGAGGCATCTTTCTGTGCTGGCTGCGTGATACGGTCGATGTGCTGCTTGACTTTGAAGACTGCACTCGTTGCGATAACGCTCAAAAGGGTGAGCATCATCATCACGACCGTTGTGGAAACGCCAAAATGGCTCTCATCATCTGCAGGGCTTGAGATCGCGACTGGCTGAAACTCCTTCTCCACCAACTCAGTAGCGTCCGCACGTCCAAATTGAAGAAACGTACCAAGACCCACCAAGCATTGAGTAAGTGCTCCCATCAGCTCCAGCGCAGGCTTACCGATCTGGCCCTTCTTCTCGTTGCTTGAACCCGAAATTCCACCAACCTCACCTTTCCCAGTGAGCCAAACCTTCATCGCCGTTAGGTGCTTCATGAAATCGACCCTCGAAAGATGTTTCGTCCCAAGATCTGCGGTGTTCTCGTCGGCGTGAACTTTGCTCGTGCTGACCTTCGTCTCAGCCTTACGCGCGACTAGGTCCTTGATCCACAGATCCTTCAACTCGATGTGCCTCATCCTGCCAACTCCCTTTTTCTCGACGTTCGTGAGAGCGCTGGAGTTGTCACTCTCCAGCGTCACTGGTACAGTTTCGTCCAAGAGCTCCTTGAGATAAGTCTGTGCTCCTCTCGCCTCAATCCCGACATGCACGAGTGCGTTAAACTCAGCTTCGGGCGACGAGAGTGCTGGTGCCCCCTGAGTCTTGACGAACTGCATGATCAAAGCTCCAGTGAGAAACAACTGACCACAACTTGTAGACTTCCTCCCGATAGGGTCCTCTGCCCAATTAGAGTCTGCACGTCCGATAACCTTGAACTCGCCGCTGTCTGGATACATGCACGTGACTGAAGATGGGTGAGCTCGAATGAACCTGATGATGCGCGTGAGCCTCGTCTGGTCCTGCACCGTCGGTCGTGACATCCCCCTCGAACACTCCTTCGCTGCGTACTGACACTCGGGCCTCTCCAAACACACGAACATGTTGAGGCCGTTGACGCTCCTGAACTTTGTGGCCGCTTTGGAATCCAACTCCTCCTCGCTCTCGACCTTCTTCTCGTTCTTGACTCCTGGTATTGGGCTCGTCTTCTTATCATTGGGCTCAGAGTCGAGTAGCTTCTTGAAAATAGCAGGCCACATGCGAACTTGAATACCTTCGGGGGTGCGGAGCCAGCCACGTCCAAGGTGCTTGATCTCAGGACCACCAACTGTGAGCTCAGAAACCTTGAGTAGAAAATGTGTGCCGAGCTCCTCCAACGCTTTGCTGGCTGAAACTCTGGGTCCCACCAGCGTGCCATCGTCAACATGCTTGGACATAGCAACTTGATTAGCCCTGTCTGCAAACGTACACGGGTCAGAAAGAAACCTCTTGAAAGTCATCTTAGATTCATCACTCCGTCCTGTAGCGATGTTCTCAAAATGGTCGTCGAAATCGATCATCGCCTCGTTAAGTCCGTAGACGGTCTTATTGAGCTTGAAAACCCAATCCGAACTACCGGGAAGATGGCAGTACTCCTTCGGAACCTCTGCGTACACCAAAGCCCGAATCGGCGCGTACAGAAACGCTCGAGATATGTCGAAAAAGAAGATGGCGAAATCCTTGACGATAGCGTAGACCATGAGCAGCTTGAGTGGGAACGAAAGTGGAGTAGGGCAGTACAGCTCATTCTTGCTCTTGTTGACCTGCTTGCCGAATGGTCGCGCACAAAGCCCCGCCTTGAGCTCACCACTCCTCATCTCCAAAACCCAAGTCCACATAAGTGCCTTAGGCCCGTGAGGGCCCCTCAGCGTGAGCTCCCACACGTCGTAGTTGTCGAACCGATCTAGCTCGCACTGCTTCGCCTCCCACTCGTCGTCCTCGGTCCAGCCCATCACGATGCTGAACTCGATGTCGTCCTTCAGCTCCTTGTCGACCTCGCCCACGAGCCTCATCATCTCCTCCGTGCTGAAGCCCGCCACGAGCCTCTTGAGGTCGCCAGTACTCAAGCTCTCGATGGCCCCCACCAGGCCACGATTTCCAGGTGGGCCTCCAGGGCCGCCTTCACCGAGGTCAGCGTCGGCAGCTCCTCGCTTAGCGGGCGCCCCTGGAGCTGGTACTCCCTGCTTGCCACGAAGCCTCTTCTCGATCTTCTGCACCTCCCGACGAACTGCTTCAACTGGATCTTGACCTTGTGCTGGCTCTGGCCCTGCTGGTCGCTGTGCTTGCTGCTCGCCGTTGTTGGCCTCCGAGCTGGCCGTAGGTACGGGAACCACGACCACCTTCGGCTGCTCGTCATCCTTGCTGGCGATTGACTTCTCGTACTCGGCCCGACGCTGCTGGCATGTCCTGCTGTGGCGTGGTGGCCGTCCTCGTCCGTGCTGACCTTTAGCTGCATACTCACACCCAGGGCATCCTTCCGTCGGCTGCCAATTCTCGCCCTCATAGACTCCAGCTCGAACCGAGGTCCTCCAAGGCGTCCAACGCATGGCTTTGAGCATCTCCATGTCGAAGCTCTCCTCCGTCGTCAGCTGCTTCACTGTCCTGGCCTGAACTACCCCCGTCGCGGTGCCGACAAGATGAGCATCACTCTTCGAACTGCGTCCGAGCCACAGTCCCTTGCACCAGGCTGTACCCAGCTTGTCCTGCAGCTCCGTGTGCTCCTTGCCGATCACTGTCTCTCCGAACTCCAGCATGGGTGAAGTGTACGGTGCCAACCTGAGCTCCTCGAAAGATGCGCGACCGCTGCTCCTTCTCCGCTGGTACCTGTTGTGGCAGAATAGATGATGCCGAATCATCCAAGGTATGATAGGAACATCCTCAGTGAACTTCATATTGTAACGCTTCTCCAGAGCCAAACGCCCAGTCCCTGCAAGACCTGCAACCGACTTAACTCCACTCTCAACCCCACCTTGAGAAGCGTGGCTTCCTTTTGGAACTAGCCGTACTCGAAGTTGAGCTTCAGCTGCCTCTTTGCCGAGCTTCTTGATACGCTCCGAAATCACTCCATTCATGAGTGCCTCCAGTGCTGGTTCTCCGTCTAACTGAACTTCCATACTCATGTAGCCAAGCTCGTCCAGGTACTCGCTGATGGCCGCTATAGCGTAGCTCTGATTGCCTTTAGCTTCCACGACAACTCCCATGAGGTAGCCTGTCCTTCTGTCCTTGCCGACTGCCAGGGTAAGACGCCGACCTGATCCATCTTCACCAAGACTGAGAAACCCACAGTCGAATGATACAACTGGAGTAGCCGATGCGTTTGGATCTCTCGCGCGATGAGGGTCTTCTTGCCCTCGTCCCATCATGCACTCCTGACACCAAGCTTCGAAAGGAATATGACCTCTCCGAATGTGCGCTCTGACATGTTCTCCTGACATCCGAGCTGGTCTCTTGAGCCCGGGTGCGACGGGCGCCCCCGTCTGATCTGGAACTCCTTCTGCGACACCACGTGGGCCATCACGTGAACTAGCCGCTCCACTGTCAGCCTGCACCTCCACAGGCTGTGTCTCGACAGGCTCCTCCTTCATCTCCGCGTCGTCCTTCTCAGAGTGGTCCTCGACATCGCCGATGATGGACTCGTCGCCTGTCGGATCCTTGAACCTCATGGGAAGAAGAAACGCATTCACCTTCCGTCGTAACCGCAAAGTCACTGTCGACTCGATTGCTTTATCTATCTCGTGCTGCACATTCTTGTTGCTTTTGAACATCTTGGCTCCGTCAGGATCAAAGTGCACCGAATAACCTGCATCATTCATCTCTGCAACTGAAAGGGCACCTCTACGAACTTCAGCTGGCGTGACGTCTAGCTTTGCAGGGATCGACGTGTTCGAATCGAAGACCTCACCCGTCAACGTCCGCTTACCCCAAGTCCGAATACCCTTATCAGTAATGGATCGCAGAGACTGACCTGGCTCGCCTGTGAGCTTGCACTTCTCCGTCATAGCCTTTGGTACAACATGAGTGTGAGCTCCACTATCCACGAGCATCTCGCATTCGTCCCCGTCAGTGTCGTCCGTAAACGCAAAAATCCAACCCCCTTCGTCATCTGGTAGTACTGCTGCCTGTACGCGTCCAGCTCCACATACTCGTGTCTGTGACGCTGAACCTCCTGGATGGACCGTACTTGCTAAGCCCGATCCTGGAGTTGGTTGAAGTCCTGGCTGAAACTCAGAAACGGATCGCTGACCTCCTCCAGGCTGGTAAGCGCCGCCGCCGTACTTCCTGCAGTCCGCGATCTTGTGCCCGTACTTGCCGCAGTGGGGATTCGAACACCATCCGTCGAAGAGCTTCGTCTCGCCCTTCTTGCTCTTCATCTTGTTCTTGCCGTCGCCCTTGCCACCCTTGCCGCCCGAACTCTGCCAAGCACTCCTTTGACTGCTCGACTTGCCACCGCTGCCCTTCTGGTCCGACTTGCCGCCGAAGCCCTTGCCCTTGGAATCGCCCTTGCCGCCCTTGTCGAAAGCATCCACGTCCATGGCGTTCGGGTCGAACTTCTTCTTGGTTACCCTCGGGTCGTGCTGCATCATCTGCTGAGCGAAGGCCTCGCAAGTCTCCCGTAGGATCTGGTGGTTCGTGAAGGTCTGCATCATCACCTGAGTCTTCAGCGGCTCGGGCGTGTTCTTCTTGATCAAGGCCTGGACAAGGGTGCCTGAGATCACCTCTGAAAACTTCTCTTGATATCAATTGATGTCTAGTAGAAACTTCGTGAGCTCCTCGACGTAGGTCTCCCACTTGCCTGAAAACTCTTTGTTCACAAGAAGCTGCAGCTGCGTCACCTTGTTGGAGCCAGTGGCCGCATCCTCGCGTAGACAAAGACGTCGCCACTGCTCCAGGCCGTTGCCTGGCTCACAATTCATCACCAAGGTTAGCGCGCTGCCTCCAAGCAACTGTGATAGAATGTATCCCATCGTCGCTGCAAACTGCTTGTTATCGTCACCCATCTCTGAAAGCGTAATCACATTGCCGTGGGTAGCTGCTGTCGCGACTGCCTGTGCCAATCTCGGGTCGATGGCACCCAATTAGCTGATCAGCTGGTATCTGAAGGTCGGGAACTCATCGCGGTTGCCTGAGTACTTGTTTGGTCGTCCCAGCAGGCGCGTGTCCACAAGACCAGCCATCATGAGAAGAACAGAAACCAATCGCGCTACCATGCAAGTACTGAAATGTTATATTGATAACTTAAGTAGCGGAGCTGGGGTCCACGGACCTTGCCCGACAGGGCTGGTGAAATCCTTTTCCACCTCAGCATGAACTGAGCCAAAACTGGCTCTCATCAGTACACAAATGTCACAACAGCGCATGCACAACAATCCTCACTCAAATCACTGATATATACCTGGTTTCCTGCAAGAGAACGAATAGTTTTTCAGCCTAGGCGATTTCAGACCTCTCGATGCAACAGCCAAACGCCCCTCATGCTTCTGGATCGTTTCCTGTGCGCACGAGCTCCGTAGCTCTCCTACAGCCCGAGTTACGTGCGAAAATCGACAGCACCTCCCAAGATCACTCCAACAATACGAATAGTTTGGCAAACCTAGCTCGAGTATCAGACCGAGTTCAGACCTCTGAATGCAACAGGCGGACGCGCCTGATGTCTCCGAATCGATTCCTGCGATTACCAGCCCTGCAGGCCCCTTACAGCCCGAGTTAAGTGCAGAAAACCGAGAACACCTCTGAAGACGACTCGAACAATACGAATAGTATCGCAGACCTAGCTCAGGCAGACCGAGTTCAGAGCTCTGAATGCGACAGGCGGACGCGACTGAGGTCTCCCGATTCCAGTGATTACCAACCCTGCAGCCCCCCTACAGCCCGAGTTAAGTGCAGAAAACACACAGCACCTCTCAAGATGACTCGAAGAATACGAATAGTTCGCGGACCTAGCTCGGGTAGCACACCGAGTTCTGAGCTCTCGATTTGGCAGGCGGACGCGCCTGATGTCTCCAAATTGATTCCTGTGAGCACGAGCCCTCTAGCCCCCCTACAGCCCGAGTAAAGTGCAGAAAACAGACAGCACCTGTCAAGATGACTCGAACAATACGAATAGTTTCGCGAACCTAGCTCCGCCAGCAGACCGAGTTCAGACCTCTGGATGGAACAGACGAACGCGCCTGATTATTTGCAATCGATTTCTGTGCGAATGAGCTCTGTAGCTCCCCTACAGCTCGAGTTAAATACAAAATACCGAAAACGCGTATCAAGATGACTCGAAACAGCCGATCCCGCCGCGACGCTTTTTTGCAGAAATATTTACCCGATCGAGCTGAGATTAAGACGGCGAGCGGGAATAAGATCGAATATGGTCAGAAAAAATACTAGAGCTCTCACGAATGGTTGAATTTCGAGAACAAAATTTTCAACCGACCAACAGTCAGCAAAAGGTCCGTCGAGATTTGTCTTGCCAACTAGCTCTCCAGCGCGCCGGAATTACTCTTAAGCTTCCAGCAACTAGCTAAGGGAAGCTCTACGAGTTACGTGGACCAAGTACCGGAACCAGCTGCGGGCTCGGGCGAGGCGCTACGGCGGACGAGCGCCGTGGAGGAGCTCCTGGCGAGCACCACCACCGTCCAGCTTCTAATTTAAATCCTTGAGCTCTCAGTGAGCTCTCCGGGAAAAACCCGGAAACTGGGCGCCGGCGGTAAACCGTCAACCTTTGTTACCGCCGGGGGACTCGTAGAGCTTCCTGACAACATATAATGTCGGAAAAATATACACAGAAAACATATGTTCAGCCCAAGCAATTTCAGACCTCTCGGATGCAACAGCCGAACGCCCCCGATGCTTCTGGATTGTCTTCTGTACGAGCTCTGTAGCTCTCCTACAGCCCGAGTTACGTGCGTAAATCGACAGCACCTCTCAAGATGACTCGAACAAAACGAATAGTTTGGCAAACCTAGCTCGAGTATCAGACCGAGTTCAGACCTCTGCATGCGACAGGCGGACGCGTCTGATGTCTCTGAATCGATTCCTGTGATTACCAGCCCTGCAGGCCCCCTACAGCCCGAGTTAAGTGCAGGAAACCGACAGCACCTCTCAGGATGACTCGAACAATACGAATAGTTTTGCGGACCTAGTTCGGGCAGCAGACAGAGTTCGGAGCTCTGGATACGAAAGGCGGACGCGCCTGATGTCCCCGAATCGATTCCAGTGATAACCAGCCATGCAGCCCCCCCTACAGCCCGAGTTAAGTGCAGAGAACCGACAGCATCCCTCAAGATGACTCGAACAATACGAACAGTTTCGCGATTCTAGATCGGGCAGCAGACCGAGTTCAGAGCTCTGGATTCAACAGACAACGACCACTGATGATTCTGAATCAGATTCTGTACGTATAGCTCTGTAGCTGTCCTGTAGCTCGAGTTAAGTACAGAATACGAATAGGTTTGCGGACCGCTAGCAGACCGAGTTCAGACCTCTGGGTTCAACAGGCGAACGCGCCTGATCATTCTGAATTGATTAGCTGTGCTTACCAGCTCTCTAGCTGTCCTAAATCTCGAGTTATCTCGAGAAAACCGAGAACGCGTATCAAGATGACTCGAAATGGCCGATCCCGCCTGGACGCTTTTTGGCAGTAAAAGGTACCCGATCGAGCTAAGATCAAGATGGCGAGCGGGAATGAGATCGAATATTACGGGAAAAAATACTAGAGCTCTAACGAATGTTCAAATTTCGAGAACATAATTGTGAACCGACCAAAATTCTCAAAATGTCCGTCGAGACTAGCGTCGGCGGTGAACCGTCAACCTGGTGACCGCCGGGAACCTCGTAGAGCTCCTTGCATGCGGAAGAGTGCCCAGAATCGAAGCAGACTCCGCAGTAGATCTTCGTAAAATCTTGATTTCAAGTGATGTCAATCTAACGTCAGATGCCGGCTCCGCCTGGGAGAATTTGTCGACGAAATCAGCTAAGAATTTCTGAGGTCTATTCTGTGATGCGAAGCTTCGCTCTGCGCAATTATCAGCCCAAACGAATTGTTGGAACTGGAAAATCGGCTGAGCCAGGCCGCGGATGGTATGATCGGGTCCCTTTTCGAAATTTCGTCAACTAGCTCTACTCTGTCGCCGAATTCCTCTTGCTCTGTTACCATCAGAGCTCTACGAGGTATTTTCCTTGCCAACTAGCTCTCCAGCGCTCGGGAATTACCGGCGCCGGCGGTGAACCGTCAACCTGGTTTTTTGCGGTTTTGCGGGCAGCGAAGGCTCCGTCGAAGCCTGCCCGAGCCAAACGCCCAGCAGGGCGCCTCGAGCTCTCTGCGAGCTCTCAGCACGCACCCGGCCGCCCCAATGAGGCGCTCCAGCGCCGTCAGTTCGGCATCAGTGACTGTACTATCTCTAGGCAAGAGAAGGGCCGCCTCCGCAACATCTCTCCAAACGAGACCGTCACAGGAGGCAGCAGGCTGAGGCGAGTCGGGGGCAGCGGAATGCCGCAGGCGCTTGGAGCAGTGTTCAGGATGGGGGAGAAAGGCGGCCTCGAGAAAGAAACCAATACCACAACCAGACGCATCCACTCCGCCGTCGAAACGACCGCGGAGGGTAACAAGTTCATGATACTATACATGATCGGGTGGAACAGGCCTCATAGTGTAACACGCGCGGCCTTCCCGTGCGCAATGTGTGAGGGCATCCGCCCTCTGGTTGTTCTCTCTGAATTCATGTTTGAGGAAGTCACGACCAAGGAAACTGGATCTGAGATGATATCGATTTTCCAGCCACGCAATCTTATCCACCAGCTTATCGACTCTCTTTTGATACACGTTATTTCCCACCCTCCACTTCCCACGGACCCAATTTATAATAAGAAGACTATCTTCGCAGAGCTCCAGAGGGAGCCCACGCGAAACAACGTCCCAGACCGTCGCCCTTTCATTTAGGATGGCTAACCGTTTTGCTAACTTTTCCGCCTCCGCTCCAGACACCTCCTGAGACATCAACTCATCCCAAGACATCTTTTCCACCACGGAGTCGGACCCCTTTCCAGAACACACGAAATACTCAAACGCTTTCTCATGGCCACAGTGTTTGAGGTAATCAGGCATCTTGTCGAGGAACGTTTTCCAGGAAAACACACCGTCCTTCCACCAAGAGGCCCCAAATAAGATATATGCCATGTAACTCCAAGGTCTTTCTCCTGATGCACCAGCTCCGACACGAATGCGTTTCAGAGCACTAGCTTGCTTCCACAGTCCCTTCTGTCTGAGGACCTCACTGAAGTCTGAACGAGCACCCCCCCATGATGGACGCGAACACAACAGCATCCTCCTGGCGCCCCTCCAGGCACGGGCACCATTGGGAGGAGCAATGGGGAGAGCCAGCCGACGACGTTTACAATCTTCCCGATTCGCATAAGCAGCATCCCAGTTAGTCGCATGATACTCCGCAACATCTTTTACCAGCAACCATGAACGATGCAATACACGTTGAACCGAACTCTGAAACCCATGATCATGAAATAGCTTTCGGACCACATGCAAACGAGCAGGGCGCCATATGTCCCAGGATACACTGGCGGGTTTCGATGTATGACACATCCTCAACAAACATGTGCCCTCAAAGACGTGGGTTTTGTGAATCGAGTCCTTTTCCCACGTCAGCCCTTCCGAGCCGAAGAGCAGGGTAGATTGCACGATGGACTGATAACGCTTGAACTTCAAATGCCAATGCACCGCACGGGATCGAAAGTATTGGACATGCCCAAAGAATGCCTTGCGAGCAGCGTTCAGACGGCGGTCAACATCAACATGCGGCTCGCGAAAATAATCCGCGATGTCATTCCCCCGTACGTTGAGGACGGAAACCTGCTGCAGCTCGACACTGACGTACTCATCCGCCCCATCGAGGCCGATATCCCCAGGCATACTAGAGCGATGGATACTGGTAAAGAATTTCCCAGGGGAGCAACCTATAGCAGCAAACTGAAGGCTATCCAACTTCCAATCAAACTTCCATTGATGCAAGGCAAGAGTAAAGTCATTCAACTGTTGTTGAAAAGCCTTGGGATTCAGGCCTGAGCCAATGATGTACACATTGTCAGCAAAGATGAGGCGGTTTACCACGGCGGTCTCAGTTGTCTGGTTGGGGCTGATACACTCGTAGCCTATGCCTCCCTTGTCCCAGTCCTGAACAATATCAGCCCACATGGCTGCCACTACAGCGTTCCAACATGCTGGGCTCTCGTTACCTCCCGTCCTAACGTGCCTGTCTACTTTGACCTCAGGGACCCCGAGACCCTCGAAGAGCACCGTGGAGACCTCATCCGCCAGGGGTTCCAGTAGAGCCAGCTGGAGATACGGAGGGACACCGAGTCTTTCAAACGCAAGTGTGATCTTCTGAACCGTCATATTCTGGAAAGCTTGTTTAACGTCCAAACTGGCGATCAGCAGAGACCTATCCTTTCCCCAGACTGCCGCATGTTGGGCCGCACATTTGAGGGCCCCCGAGATCTCCCCACAGCAGCGCTCGGCCGCGAACCCGAAGAGCGAGATATGGGGCAACACCTTGGTAAAGTAGGGCTCCAGGACGACAAGGACCGACGACGAGCACCACTTCTTGATAGCACTCTCCACGGCAATACCCCTAGTAGCCTCCGAGAGATGGGTGAGCACTTTCAACTTTTTCGGCATCAGGGTGATGAAGGTCTGACGCCAAGATCCAGGCACGGCACGAAGACCACGAAATATCTCATCAGAACGATCAGCAAAAATACGAACGGTCCGATACGGGAGTTCTTTGAGCACCTCCGCGGAGATCCCATCTGGCCCTGACGCCTTTGCCGCATGAAGACGAGAACGAGCTCGAAACACCGCTGAGACAGGCAGACGGGGAACATCCTGGGATCCAGCAGCCACGCGTGCACGCAGCGATGCCAGAGAGAGATGGGTACGCCCACGCTCGTCCACATCTGTGTAGCTCTGCGTGTGATCCAAGAGGGAGGCGTGCCAATCAACCCGATCCACGGACCCGTGGACGCTCTCGATCGTGTGCTTCTGTGTCCTCCTCCGCCCTTCAGAGAACCTCCAAGCCACCCATCTCCTGTCGAACTTCCCCTTCTCCTGGTCCCTCCTCCTCCTGATCTTCTTGAACTCCTCCGACGTCTTGTCCCCCTTCCCACCTCTTCACTTCCTCCTGCAATCGAATAAGTTCAGGGTGCCGACGGGGAGGGAGCATAGACGAGCAGGGGGCAGTCGAAGTAGCAGACGCCTCACGATGACAACGTTTCTCAATCTCTCCGAGGCTGAGGTTCTCGTCGATTGACGAGTCGAGACGTGTCTGAAACGAGCAGCCGTCATGCCAGGTCAGCGGCATCCATCTGGATAGGCACCGCACAGCCCGTGCAACGTATCTGGGCGCGACGACTGGTCTATCAAGCTGCAACTCCGTTTGCACCAACGCGTGGTCACTAAACCTGCGAGTGCTGCCCAACTCGCGAGGCCAGGACACCGAGGCGGGCGCAAACACGGTACCACGAGATACTAGCACATAGTCCAAGACCTTCCCCGCCTCTCGTGCCCCTGTACGATATCCGTACCATGTGATCTCTCTCTCTCTCCCTGAACGTGTTGCTGGCAATCAAGCTCTCCTCCATCATCCAGTCCTCCACCTTGATACGTAGTAACGAATACCTCCTCCTCCTTTCCCTCTCCATCCCACCATCCCCATGACAAACATCAGCGCCTAGCAGACCTGGGCCCGTCAAGGCAGTGCCTTCGATGTCCGTGAGATGTGGTCTGACTTCCACATTCGCATCTGCAGCAACAACCAACTTGAGAGAACCATGCAAACCTTCCCAGTACCACCTGAGAAGAGAGATAGAGCGAAGACAAACATCCGTGATGTTGAGAGCCTCCCCCACCGAGCTGTCGGGAAGGTAGAGTGAGACGAAGATAACCCGATTGAAGAGGACAGCCACCCATCTGTCCCCACTAGCCTGCTCACGTATTGCCGTTCCCCCACGGTACAATATGCCTGCCTTGCGACAGGAAGATAGCTGTGCACTAACCCCCAACTTAGCAAACCAGTCTGAATTAAAGTCGACATTCTCACATTCCTGCAAGCCCAGCAGATCCCAATGGACATCGTGAGATAGGAGACGCAGAACGTTATACTGATGATTGGCGGCCTTACCCGCCTTCTGGATGTTCTGCGAGGCACAGGTGACGGAGATAGCACCCGAGCCCCGCGACATTTGTCAACGACGGTTGACGGTGGCAAGCCTCTGCTCCATCGTTTCTGACGTGAAGGCCAAGCGGTGCAACAACGCAAAGGCATCCCAGTTCTCTTTGATGATACGCCACTGGCCAGAACCACCGAACCGGCCACCGGCTGCGAACTCACCCAACTGCTTTCGATTTCCGTCTTCCGCTGGGTCAGTCCACATCTCAGAAGGTGTAGCCCCGCTGCCAGCCGTTCCTTTGAGCTTGATGTTGCGAAGGCACGAATCTCTGGCCCAGATGCCGTGAAACCGACCGATGGCCTGCAGGTGTGGTGTCTTCCACGGTGCGATCTCAACCCTGAACTTTACTCGTGAGGGAAAATTGGCACCATATCCCGCCATCTGATCCAGCAGAAGATTTTTCTGAGCAGAATCGTTCCAAGCATTTTCCCAGATCTTCTTAGCGCTCCAAAGGTCATCGTTTTCTGTGCCCGCATTGAATTTGATCCGAACACTCGCGTATGAAGCACGATTTCCCTGCAGACGACATGAGCCCATGGGGTCGACCTTGGCACGAAGAAGAGGATCTTTCGTTTCCAGCACGGCTAACAAGTTTGTGACCAACTGATATGCATTCCTGTCAGAGATCGAAGTACGATTACGCGTTTCTGCCGAAGTCCAGTCCTCCACCCATCCGTAAGCTTCTACGAAAGATGGCGCAAAGTCCGATGGGGCACCCGAGCGGGTCGAAGCACCCCCGAGGGAAGGAGGACCGTTTTTCATCTGCTGCTCAAGAGCCGTGATACGCGCAGAATCCGCATGCTGTTGCTTTTGAAGATCAACAACTGCCTTCTCCGTTTTATCCGTCTTCTCGTGAAGGGTCTGAAGTAATTGACGGCTCTCCTCACTCTCACGTTTTGATCGATCATCTTTGTCGAATGTCCATTCCAGGAAAGCCTTGAAACCAGAATCACTAGATTGACTGAGGATCACCTGACGTTGCTGCAACTCTTTGGCTCTCTCCTCTGCCATTTCCAAATCACGCCTCCGTTTCCGATCATTGGCTTCGGCATCAGACATCCGAGCGTCGGCCATTGTGCAAATAGAGAGCACTGAATGCAACACTGAATGAAGCACTGAATGCAACACTGAATCAAGCACTGGATGAAGCACTGAATGCAACACTGAATGCAGAACAGTGAGCTCACTGAATGAAACACTGAATGAGGCACTGAATGAATAGACGCAATGAAATAGCACAGAGCAGACAATGTGTGCACGATGGAGAGCACTCGATAATGCAGAATACCGCAGCAGAAAGGAATAGTATCCCGACACGTGTGCAAAGATGTGCGGTACTCAGGCAAGAAGACTCTGAAGCACCGTGTACAGTAAGTGGAACAGAATAACACCTTACTGCACAATGCAGCTCGAGACGAGGGGGACCCCAGCGGTGAGACCAAGCCAAGCAGGAGGTAAGCTCTGCTCAACCTGGCCACCGCCGGGAACCTCGTAGAGCTCCTAGCTTCTGGAAGCATTTCCCGAACAGGGAAAATTGATGGTTTTCGTGTCCACATGAAGATGGTTCCTCCAAGTGTTTTGATAGTAAAAGTGCGCCTACAGAGCTCATACTAAGACAGAGAGGCCCTCATAGTCGTTTACAGGTGCGAAAAATCTGCTTTCACAAAATGAATTGTCAAATATCTTTCAAAAAATTGCAAAACCACCCAAAAGTTACCACTTTGTCCTTTCTGGCCGGGTCGACCAACTGGGCGCCGGCGGTAAACCGTCAACCTTTCTTACCGCCGGGGGACTCGTAGAGCTTCCTGACAACATATAATGTTGGAAAAAATACACCGGAAAAAAAAGTTTTTCAGCCCAAGCAATTGCAGATCTCTCGGATGCAACAGCCGAACGCCCCCGATGCTTCTGGACTGTCTTCTGTACGAGCTCTGTAGCTCTCCTACAGCCCGAGTTACGTGCGTAAATCGACAGCACCTCTCAAGATGACTCGAACAATACGAATAGTTTGGCAAACCTAGCTCGAGTATCAGACCGAGTTCAGACCTCTGCATGCGACAGGCGGACGCGTCTGATGTCTCTGAATCGATTCCTGTGATTACCAGCCCTGCAGCCCCCCCTACAGCCCGAGTTAAGTGCAGGAAACCGACAGCACCTCTCAGGATGACTCGAACAATACGAATAGCTTCGCGGACCTAGTTCGGGCAGCAGACAGAGTTCGGAGCTCTGGATTCGAAAGGCGGACGCGCCTGATGTCTCCGAATCGATTCCAGTCATTACCAGCCATGCAGCCAGCCCTACAGCCCGAGTTAAGCGCAGAGAACTGACAGCACCTCTCAAGGTGACTCGAACAATACAAATAGTTTCGCGATTCTAGATCGGGCAGCAGACCGAGTTCAGAGCTCTGGATTCAACAGACAACGGCTACTGATGATTCTGAATCATATTCTGTACGCATCAGCTCTGTAGCTGTCCTGTAGCTCGAGTTAAGTACAGAAAACCGAGAGCGTCTGTTAAGATGACTCGAATAATACGAATAGGTTTGCAGACCTAGATCGGCTAGCAGACCGAGTCCAGACCTCAGGGCTCAACAGGCGAACGCGCCTGATCATTCTGAATCGATTAGCTGTGCTTACCAGCTCGGTAGCTGTCCTGAAGCTCGAGTTTTCTTCAGAAAACCGTCACCGCGTGACAAGATGACCCGAAACGGCCGATCCCGCCGCAGTGCTTTTTGGCAGTAAAAGGTACCCGACCGAGCTGAGATCAAGATGGCGAGCGGGAATAAGATAGAATATCACGGGAAAAAATACTAGAGCTCTAACGAATAGTTCAGCTTCGAGAACAAAATTTTTAACCGGCCAAAAGTCCTCAAAATGTCCGTCGAGATTTTTCTTGTCAACTAGCTCTCGAACCGCCCAGGAAAAGTGCCAGCGGTGAACCGTCAACCTGGTCACCGCCGGGAACCTCGTAGAGCTCCTTGCACCCGTAAGAAAGATCAGGATCGAAGTGGAGAGCTTTTGGGAGCTTTTCCAGAAAAACGTCAACTCAACATTTTCGGAGTGAAGATGAAGTCGCTTCCCGGAAGTCAACTAACACTTACACTGGCTCTAGAGAGCTGAGCTGCTCAGCGGTCAAAGTTTATATGCCAATGCTCGGCGTAAAAATCTGCTTTCTCAAAATAAATGGTCAAATATCTTTCAAATATTCGCAAAACCACCCAAAAGTTGTCACTCTGTCCCTTCTGGTCGGGTCGACCAACTGGGCGCCGGCGGTAAACCGTCAACCTTTCTTACCGCCGGGGGACTCGTAGAGCTTCCTGACAACATATAATGTCGAAGAAAAATACACAGAAAAAATAGTTTTTCAGCCCAAGCAATTCCAGACCTCTCGGATGCAACAGCCGAACGCCCCCGATGCTTCTGGATTGTCTTCTGTACGAGCTCTGTAGCTCTCCTACAGCCCGAGTTACGTGCGTAAATCGACAGCACCTCTCAAGATGACTCGAACAATACGAATAGTTTGGCAAACCTAGCTCGAGTATCAGACCGAGTTCAGACCTCTGCATGCGACAGGCGGACGCGTCTGATGTCTCAAAATCGATTCCTGTGATTACCAGCCCTGCAGCCCCCCCTACAGCCCGAGTTAAGTGCAGGAAACCGACAGCACCTCTCAGGATGACTCGAACAATACGAATAGTTTCGCGGACCTAGTTCGGGCAGCAGACAGAGTTAGGAGCTCTGGATTCGAAAGGCAGACGCGCCTGATGTCTCCGAATCGATTCCAGTGATTACCAGCCATGCAGCCCCCCTACAGCCCGAGATAAGTGCAGAGAACCGACAGCATCTCTCAAGATGACTCAAACAATACGAATAGTTTCCCGATTCTAGATCGGGCAGCAGACCGAGTTCAGAGCTCTGGATTCAACAGACAACGGCCACTCATGATTCCGAATCAGATTCTGTACGAATCAGCTCTGTAGCTGTCCTATAGCTCGAGTTAAGTACATAAAACCGAGAGCGTCTGTCAAGATGACTCGAATAATACGAATAGGTTTGCAGACCTAGATCGGCTAGCAGACCGAGTTCAGACCTCAGGGTTCAACAGGCGAACGCGCCTGATCATTCTGAATCGATTAGCTGTGCTTACCAGCTCTGTAGCTGTCCTCAAGCTCGAGTTATCTTGAGAAAACCGTCACCGCGTGACAAGATGACCCGAAACGGGCGATCCCGCCTGGACGCTTTTTGGCAGTAAGGGGTACCCGATCGAGCTGAGATCAAGACGGCAAGCGGGAATAAGATCGAATATCACGGGAAAAAATACTAGAGCTCAAACGAATGGTTGAATTTCGAGAACAAAATTTTCAACCGACCAAAAATCATCAAAAGGTCCGTCGAGATTTTTCTTGCCAACTGGGCGCCGGCGGTAAACCGTCAACCTTCCTTACCGCCGGGGGACTCGTAGAGCTTCCCGACAATATATAATATGGAAAAATTACAGAGAACGAATAGTTTTTCAGCCCAGCGATGTCAGACCTCTTGATGCAACACCCGAACGCCCCCGATGCTTCTGGATTGTCTTCTTTACGAGCTCTGTAGCTCTCCTACAGCCCGAGTTACGTGCGTAAATCGGCAGCACCTCTCAAGATGACTCTAACAAAACGAACAGATTGGCAACCCAGCTCGAGTATCAAACCGAGTTCAGACCTCTGAGTACGACAGGCGGACGCGTCTGATGTCTACGACTCGACTCCTGCGATGACCAGCCCTGCAACCTCCTACAGCCCGAGTTAAGTGCAGAAAACCGACAGCATCTCTCAGGATGACTCGAACAATACAATAGTTTCGCGAATCTAGTTCGCGCAGCAGACCGAGTTCCGAGCTCTGGATTCGACAGGCGGACGCGCCTGATGTCTCCGAATCGATGTCAATGACAATCAGCACTGCATCCCCCCTCAGCCCGAGTTGAGTGCAGAAAACCGAGAGACTTCTCAAGATGACTCGAACAATACGAATAGTTTCGCGATTCTAGATCGGGCAGCAGACTGAGTTCAGAGCTCTGGATTCAACACACAAATGCGACTGATTATTCTGAATCGGTTTCTGTAAGTATCAGCTCTGTAGCTGTACAATAGCTCGAGTTCAGTACAGAGAACCCAGAGCGTCTGTCAAGATGACTCGAATAATACGAATAGGTTTGCGGACCTAGCTCGGCTAATAGACCGAGTTCAGACCTCTGGATTCAACAGGCGAACGCGCCTGATCCTTCTGAATCGATTAGCTGTGCGTGCCAGCTCTGTAGCTGTCCTAAAGCTCGAGTTATGTGCAGAAAACTGTTATTGCGTGTCAAGATGACCCAAAACGACCGATCCCGCCTGCCTGCTTTTTGGAAGTAAAAGGTACCCGATCGAACTGAGATCAAGATGGCGAGCGGGAATAAGATCGAATATCATGGGAAAGAAAACTAGAGCTTAAACGAATTGTTGAATTTCGAGAACCAAATTTTCAACCGCCCAAAAGTCACCAAAAGGTCCGTCGAGATTTGTCTTGCCAACTGGGCGCCGGCGGTAAACCGTCAACCTTCGTTACCGCCGGGGGACTCGTAGAGCTTCCTGACAACATGTAATGTCGAAAAAATTACACTGAACAAATAGTTTTTCAGCCCAAGCAATTTCAGACCTCTCCGATGTAACAGCCGAACGCCCCCGATGCTTCTGGATTGTCTTCTGTACGAGCTCTGTAGCTCTCCTACAGCCCGAGTTACGTGCGTAAATCGACAGCACCTCTCAAGATGACTCGAACAATACGAATAGTTTGGCAAACCTAGCTCGAGTATCAGACCGAGTTCAGACCTCTGCATGCGACAGGCGGACGCGTCTGATGTCTCTGAATCGATTCCTGTGATTACCAGCCCTGCAGCCCCCCTACAGCCCGAGTTAAGTGCAGGAAACCGACAGCACCTCAGGATGGCTCGAACAATAATAGTTTCGCGGACTCGGCAGCAGACAGAGTTCCGAGCTCTGGATTCGAAAGGCGGACGCACTTGATGTCTCCGAATCGATTCCAGTGATTACCAGCCATGCAGCCCCCCCACAGCGCGAGTTGAGTGCAGAGAACCGACAGCATCTGTCAAGATGACTCGAACAATACGAATAGTTTCGCGCTGCTAGATCGGGCAGCAGACCGAGTTCAGAGCTCTGGATTCAACAGACAACGGCCACTGATGATTCTGAATCAGATTCTGTACGTATCAGCTCTGTAGATGTCCTGTAGCTCGAGTTAAGTACATAAAACCGAGAGCGCCTGTCAAGATGACTCGAATAATACGAATAGGTTTGCGGACCTAGCTCGGCTAGCAGACCGAGTTCAGACCTCTGGGTTCAACAGGCGAACGCGTCTGATCATTCTGAATCGATTAGCTGTGCTTACCAGCTCTGTAGCTGTCCTAAAGCTCAAGTTATCTTGAGAAAACCGACAGCGCGTGACAAGATGACCCGAAACGACCGATCCCGCCTGGACGCTTTTTGACAGTAAAAGGTACTCGATCGAGCTGAGATCAAGATGGCGAGCGGGAATAAGATCGAATATCACGGGAAAAAATACTCGAGCTCTAACGAATGGTTGAATTTCGAGAACAAAATTTTCAACCGAGCAAAAGTCGTCAAAACGTCCGTCGAGATCTTTCTTGCCAACTAGCTCTCCAGCGCCCCGGAATTACTCTTAGCTTCCAGCAATAACTGGGCGCCGGCGGTAAACCGTCAACCTTCGCTACCGCCGCGGAACTCGTAGAGCTTCCTGACCACATGTAATGTCGAGAAAAATTACACAGAAAAAATAGTTTTTCAGCCCAAGCAATTCCAAACCTCTCCGATGTAACAGCCGAACGCCCCCGATGCTTCTGGATTGTCTTCTGTACGAGCTCTGTAGCTCTCCTACAGCCCGAGTTACGTGCGTAAATCGACAGCACCTCTCAAGATGACTCGAACAATACGAATAGTTTGGCAAACCTAGCTCGAGATCAGACCGAGTTCAGACCTCTGCATGCGACAGGCGGACGCGTCTGATGTCTCTGAATCGATACCTGTGATTACCAGCCCTGCAGCCCCCCTACAGCCCGAGTTAAGTGCAGGAAATCGACAGCACCTCAGGATGGCTCGAACAATAATAGTTTCGCGGACTCGGCAGCAGACAGAGTTCCGACCTCTGGATTCGAAAGGCGGACGCACCTGATGTCTCCGAATCGATTCCAGTGATTACCAGCCATGCAGCCCCCCCACAGCGCGAGTTGAGTGCAGAGAACCGACAGCATCTCTCAAGATGACTCGAACAATACGAATAGTTTCGCGATTCTAGATCGGGCAGCAGACCGAGTTCAGAGCTCTGGATTCAACAGACAACGGCCACTAATGATTCTGAATCAGATTATGTACGCATCAGCTCTGTAGCTGCCCTGTAGCTCGAGTTAAGTACAGAAAACCGAGAGCGTCTGTCAAGATGTCTCGAATAATACGAATAGGTTTGCGGACCTAGCTCGGCTACAGGCGAACGCGCCTGATCATTCTGAATCGATTAGCTGTGCTTACCAGCTCTGTAGCTGTCCTAAAGCTCGAGTTCTTAAGAAAACCGACAGCGCGTGACAAGATGACCCGAAACGACCGATCCCGCCTGGACGCTTTTTGACAGTAAAAGGTACCCGATCGAGCTGAGATCAAGATGGCGAGCGGGAATAAGATCGAATATCACGGGAAAAAATACTAGAGCTCTAACGAATGATTGAATTTCGAGAACAAAATTTTCAACGGAGCAAAAGTCGTCAAAACGTCCGTCGAGATTTCTTGCCAACTAGCTCTCCAGCGCCCCGGAACTGGGAGCCGGCGGTAAACCGTCAACCAGGTTACCGCCGGGAGCCTCGTAGAGCTCTTGTCTGCACGACGCTGCTTGGACATGGGCAAAGCTTTCTTGCGCGTGAGCTAAAAAGCTAAAATTACGTTTTTCAGCTTTCACTGAAAGTCGGTTGATTCAAGTGGGGAACCTACAGCACCTCTGAGATCACTCGTGTACGAATAGTTTCGCGAATCTAGCTCGAGTAGCAGACCGAGTTCAGACCTCTGGATGAAACAGACAAACGCGCCTGATGATTATGAATCGGTTTCTGTAAGTAGCAGCTCTGTACATCTCCTGAATCTTGAGAAATACAGAAAACCGTCAACGTGTCAAGATGCTCGAAACGGCCGACGGTCCCTCAAGTCTTTCCATAGTAATATTGCAGCTACGGACCTGAGAATTTTACTGGCAGACGCGGCACAAGCCACTACAGGTGAGAAAAATAGCGGTTCCCAAAACGAACTTCAAAATTTTGCACAAGGATTGCAAAACCGACCCAAAGTTACCACTTGGTAGCATCCAAAACCCGGAGAGCAAAGAGAAGACACACCGGAAATCTGTCCTGGCGGACTTTCCGACACTCTCACGAAGCGCTACTGGGGCTCTGAGGGGTTCCCCCGCAGCGCTTCTGAAGCGCTGCCAGGAAGCCTTCCACGCGTGCCCGCACGAGTGCAGGCTCGCGCGGAAGCTTGCCGGAAGCTCCCCCGGACCCGCTGCGACGTTTTACAAGCCCCTCAGGGATTCTGGACCGGCGAAGATCGGCTGCTGGCGGGCACCACCACCGTCCGGCTTCTAATCTTGAACCCTCTAGCTCTCAGCGAGCTCTCCGGGAACATTGTCTCTTAAGGTCGGGTCGGCCAACTAGCGCCACCCTGCGCCCGAATTCCTCTTAGCTCATCTTGCCGAAGCGCTCTACGAGGCATTACTCTTAGCTTCCAGCAATAACTTGTTAAGGGAAGCTCTACGAGTTACTTGCTAAGGAAACTCTACGCGTTACTAGCTCTCCAGCGCGCCGGAATTACTCTCAAGCTTCCAGCAATAACTTGCTAAGGAAAGCTCTACGAGTTACTAGCTCCACCCCGCGCCAGAATTCCTCTAGCTCATTGATAACGAAGAGCTCTACGAGGTACTTGGCAGCGTCCAAAACCCGGAGAGCAAAGAGAATCTCGGGGACGGGAAATCAGCGAGCTCTCCGGGAATCTTTCCTGGAGAACCTTGGGGGGGCCCCCTGGAGCGCTGCGGAAGCGCTGCCAGAAACGCGTCCATGCGTGCCTGCACGCATGCAGGCACGCGTGGAAGCTTGCCCGAAGCTCTCCCGGACACGAAGCGGGGTCGCCGGAGTCGCTGCGAGGCCTGTGGACCGCCGTGGAGGAGCTCCTGGCAGGCACCACCACCGTCGGGCTTCTAATCTTAAACCCTTTAGCTCTCAGCGAGCTCTCCGGGAATTACTCATAAGCTTCCAGCAATAACTTGCTAAGGGAAGCTCTACCAGTTAGTAGCTCCACCCCGCGCCGGAATTCCTCTAGCTCGTCGATACCGAAGAGCCCTACGAGGTACTCTTAGGCTTCCAGAAGAACTTGCTAAGGGAAGCTCAACGAGTTACTGCTTCGCACGCGGTGCGCATGTAGTGCGGGCAGATGCAGATACCATCACTTGGTAGGGCCCAAAACCCGGAGAGCGAAGAGACCTCCGGGACGGGAAATCTTCCTTGAGAGCTGTCGGCGGCTCCCTTGAAGCGCTTCGAAAGCGCTGCCAGAAACGTTTCCACGCGTTCCTGCACGCGTGCATGCATGCGTGGGCGCCTGCCACAAGCGCTCCCGGACCCGTTGCCGGGACGAGCGAGGCGCTGCGGGGATCGTGGAGCGGCGGAGATGGGCTGCTGGCGGGCACCACCACCGTCCGGCTTCTAATATGAAATCCTCTTGCTCTCAGAGAGCTCTCCGGGAATATGAAGGGATTTCCAGCAGTGCTAGAAGTCTGTCCCACTGAAGTTGTTCAACGACCTGCTCAGGTCAGATCTTTTAACGCCTTGATCAGGGCCACGAACGCGCAGGTACGATCTCGCCTGCCCGGAACGCGGGCGGGCCAACCCCGGGTCCTCGCCGGGCGAGGCGTGCCCGGGTTCATGGGACTGCGCGCCAGGCAGCCTCAAGCACGCTTCAACGTACGTGGTGGCGCCGGAAAGCTTGCCTGGCACGCCCCTGAAGGGCTGCAAACGTGCGTGGTGGCGCTGGAAAGCTTGCTGGCGCGGTCCTGCAAGGCAGAGAGCGGCGTTTCCACGCGCGCCTGCACGCGCGGGTGCTCGCTGCCCGGGAAGCTTCGCGAGGCCTCTGGAGCACGTTCTACGGGAACGTATTGGAACAGGAGCTCCTGGACGCGCTGCAGAACCCGGGGAGTCACAGAAGGGAGCGTGGAGCGGTGGGCGGAGTGGTGCGGCGGCGCGCGCGCGCCCGCCAGCTTCCATTTTGAGAACCATATCTAGCCCAGAACCTATCGGGAAATATATTATGTTATACCTCGTAGAGCTCTTCGGCATCGATGAGCTAGAGGAATTCCGGCGCGGGGTGGAGCGAGTACCTCGTGGAGCTCTTCGTCATACCTCGTAGAGCTTTTCGGCATCGATGAGCTACAGGAATCCCGGCGCGGGCTGGAGCTAGTTGGTCGACCCGAGCAGAAAGGACAATGTGACAACTTTTGGTCGGTTTTGCTAAGATTTGAGAGACTGGGTGCCGGCGGCAAACCGTCAACCTTTGTCACCGCCGGGGGACTCGTAGAGCTTCCTGACAACATATAATGTCGAAAAGAATACCTCGTAGAGCTCTTCGGCATCGATGAGCTAGAGGAATTCCGGCGCGGGGTGGAGCTAGTTGGTCGACCCGGCCAGAAAGGACAAAGTGGTAACTTTTGGGTGGTTTTGCGAATATTTGAAATATATTTGACAATTCATTTTGAGAAAGCAGATTTTTCGCACCTGTAGTGGGTTATTCCGCGCCTGCCAGTAAAATTTTCAGGTCCGTAGCTGCAGTATTTCTATCAAAACACTTGGCGGAACCGACGTTGGATAAAAACAGAAAAACGTGATTTTTCGAGTTTCTTAGGTCCGGCTGTAGACACTTTCTCCATGCTTACCGAGAAGCGCCGTGTGAGAAAAGAGCTCTACGAGGGCCTCGGCGGTAACCTGGTTGACGGTTTACCGCCGGTTCCCAGCTTCACAGAAAAAATACTTTTCCGCCCAAGCAATTTCAGACCTCTCGGATGCAACAGCCGAACGCCCCCGATGCTTCTGGATTGTCTTCTGTACGAGCTCTGTAGCTCTCCTACAGCCCGAGTTACGTGCGTAAATCAACAGCACCTCTCAAGATGACTCTAAGAATACAAATAGTTTGGCAAATCTAGCTCGAGTATCAGACCGAGTTCAGACCTCTGCATGCGACAGGCGGACGCGTCTGATGTCTCTGAATCGATTCCTGTGATTACCAGCCCCGCAGCCCCCCCTACAGCCCGAGTTAAATGCAGGAAACCGACAGCACCTCTCAGGATGACTCGAGCAATACGAATAGTTTCGCGGACCTAGTTCGGGCAGCAGACAGAGTTCGGAGCTCTGGATTCGAAAGGCGGACGCGCCTGATGTCTCCGAATCGATTCCAGTGATTACCAACCATGCAGCCCCCCTACAGCCCGAGTTAAGTGCAGAGAACCGACAGCATCTCTTAAGATGACTCGAACAATACGAATAGTTTCGCGATTCTATATCGGGCAGCAGACCGAGTTCAGAGCTTTGGATTCAACAGACAACGGCCACTGATCATTCTGAATCAGATTCTGTACGTATCAGCTCTGTAGCTGTCCTGTAGCTCGAGTTATCTTGAGAAAACCGAGAGCGTCTGTCAAGATGACTCGAATAATACGAATAGGTTTGCGGACCTAGCTCGGCTAGCAGACCGAGTTCAGACCTCTGGGTTCAACAGGCGAACGCGCCTGATCATTCTGAATCGATTAGCTGTGCTCACCAGCTCTGTAGCTGTCGTAAAGCTCGAGTTATCTCGAGAAAACCGACAACGCGTATCAAGATGACTCGAAATGACAGATCCCGCCCGTGTGCTTTTTGGCAGTAAACGGGACCCGATCGAGCTGAGATCAAGATGGCGAGCGGGAATAAGATCAAATATCACGGGAAAAAATACTAGAGCTCTAACGAATGGTTGAATTTCGAAAACAAAATTTTCAACTGACCAAAAGTCAGCAAAAGTTCCGTCGAGATTTGCCTTGCCAACTAGCTCTCCAGCGCCCCGGAATTACTGGCGCCGGCGGTGAACCGTCAACCTCGTCTGCGGTCTGCGGGGCCCGATTCGAGCCCCCTTAGGGGGCAGGGCCAGCGGTAGGATTACCTACAGGCAACCTAAGCACTAACAGCGGAGCTGTGCGATATACAAGTCAGCGTAGCTGTGCATATATGATACAACAGCGTAGCTGCACAGGAATATACACACATCAAGAAACAGTGGGGCTAAGCATGTATCTTACAACAGCGGAGCTATGCAGATATTATACACAAACAGTCACCTGCCAAGTTGTACGTGTATACACATCTCGGCAATGCCATTGAGAAGAGAATGTGCAGCTGCCAACTCAGCCTGTGTGATCGTGCAATGGCTAGGGATCATGAAACCTCTGCGGCCAACTCCAGGGTGCCATCCACCCTGCACAAGTCCAGGGGGAAGCTGGTGAGGAGGAAGAGAGGGAACAAGATAAACATCAATAACCCAGCCACACGAGGTGCCACGCTCACACCGCCCACCGTCAAAAGCTCCTCTAAGTGCACGAACAATATAATGACCCGATCTAATATGATAAAGAGTGTTATGATTCCAACGAACATCAGAAGTTACTTTACCCTCACGTGCAAGATGTGTCTCATAGTCCGCCTCATCGTTGCCCTCCCTATACACCCATTTCCACATATCCCTTCCCACTTCAGCCGTGACAAGATGATGGTCCTCACTCATTCTGTGGAGGCGGTTCTGCATACCCTTGATCGTGCGGCGGTATACTTCATTATGACAGCGATATCTTCCATTAAGCCAGCGCACAACACACTGGCTATCCCCACGGAGCTCCAAGCCATATCCACCCCCTTCCCCACGCCAAGTGGTTTCATCATCATTTATCGCGGCCAGTCGTTTCGCCACCCGTTCATTTTCCCGTCGTTGCTGCTCCTCAGACTTCTCCTCCCCCTCCTCCTCCTGCTTGAACTCACCCGTGAAGGGATCCCGAAGAAGGCAGAACTCGAGAAGATCATCCAAGTCCAGGGCGGCCAGGGTACCCACCAGGAAAGAACGCCAGCCAGTTTCATTCCAGACCATCGTGCGATCCCAATGAACCCCGCGCGCGTGCTCGAAGACCTCGAACCAAGGCCTGAGTCCCGTCAAGACTCGATGACGACAGGCTCTAGTAAACCTTCGGCCCCCAGGGAGAGCTCTAACATGTACGTCACGCTGCTCAGTCCACTCCCCCGACGCGTGCATCATCGTCAAGGCGCTCTGCATACTGGCAGTGGGCAATCCTCCTTCCTCCTCCCTTGCATAGGTATGGCGTACCCGCTTACGAACAGGCTCATGTACATGTTGTGAATCGTGATGCTCATATGCCGTGTTCTCCGATATACGTCTGCGAACTGATCTACTTTCCAAGGAAGATGCGCTCTGTGCCTTTCTCCTACACGAACTGTTGAGCTGTCTGGCATTCGGGGTAGGCGAGGGAACCGATAACTCCAAGAAACGCTGCGAACCACCAAAAATATCAGGATCTCGTGGCTCATGATAAAGAATGCCCTGACTGAGTGCGTCCTCATCCACCCGACTATGTTCCTCATGGATTGTGCTCACAACATGTTTGGCGAAGAGCCACTGGCGATGAAGGGCGAGCTGGACCATCGAAGGCTTACGGGCCCACTTCAATAAGCGACGGCCACCCTTAATCCTCCTGCCCCAGTACTCTCCCCAGGACTCCGTGATCTTCTTTTTGAGACGTCTCATGGTGGACAAGAAGTTGCCTTCAGCTGCATGTATCTGTTGGAGACTACTCGAATCCAGAGTCGTACCCTCCAAGCCGTACAGAAAGCAACTTCTGACCCTGCTATCATAACGCTGAAACTTACAACGAAGCGGAACCACGGGCGACGAGTAAAAAGAAATCTCACTCATGAAGACCCTCCGTGCCTTCTCCAGTCGGTGCTTAATGTCGTCATGATCCTGAAATCGTACATCCAATAGCGTGCCGAGAACCTCCATCCTCTCCACCTGCCTCACTATCATCTCCTCCGAAGGGCCTGCGGCGCTCTGGGAAGCCCCACGAGAACGCTTCCTACCCATCTCAGCAGGCAGGAGCCCCGGTACAGGCAGGCGGATATCCTGCAATGGACCTTGAACGCCACAAGCCAAGAACTCCATCGAAGATGCTTTCCAGTTGAAACCGAAGCGGTGGAGGACCCCAGTCAAGTCCTCGAGCATATGAGTCAGTTCTCGCCTGGAAGCTGCTGCCAGCAAAATATTGTCTGCCCACAGCCAGTGGTTGACCAAGAGATTGGATGCCTCATCAGTGAGCCTGACGCCGTATCCAGACTGCCTCCAACCTGCCGTCACTGGTGCAAGCATACGAAGTGTCTGGGCAACAAACAGCAAAGGCGCCTCCAAGGAGCCTGTACGTATGCAAGTATCCCACGAGATGGTCGTAGAACACTGTTGGAAGCTGATCTCTGCCGTATTACAAGCATAACTCTCAAAGACAGCATACACAAGGGCAGGATGGACATGATGGAATAAAAGCGCCTCTGCTGCACATCTCACCGTGAAATTATCAAACGCCTTTTCAATGTCAGCACTTGCAAGATAAAGACTCTCCTCCTTCCCCCACACAACGCCGTGTTGAGCAAGACGTTTGAGGGGGGCCGTGACCTCATAACATTTGTGCCCCGCAATAAAGCCATATAAGTTGCAACCTGGCGGTGCAGCCTGCCGAACGCGGTGCTCTAGAAGTACACATAGACAACTGCTATACCACTTACCAAAATGAGAAAGAAGTGAGAGGGCCCGCGTTTCTTCAAAATCACGAGCCTTGGGATTCTTAGGCATCAAGCATACCAAGATCTCTCTCCAGGACTTCGGTGAAACATGTTTCTGATCGTACAGCAAACGGAATAAGGTAAGTATGTGTCGGAGGGCTTCCCATGGCAATGCTTTGAGCACCGACGACGTCACCCCGTCTGCACCTGTTGCCCGTCCTTCCCTGAGTCTAGACCGTGCCTCCAGCAAGAGACCCATGTTGATCGGGTTGCGGTGGGGCTCTCCAGAGTCTCGCAGGGCCTTACACTGGTTCTTAAGCTCATCCAAGCACGCGTTGGTGTCCTGTCGGTGGGGATCGCTGGAGTACCTCAGGAGCCCATGCCGCCGAAGGCCCTCAATCCACTTCTCCTGGTCACGCGTGAGGACCCCGTCAACATACATGTGCGTAATAACAGGCCTACGACGGACACCATCACGAATACGGTAAAGCTCACATGCACGATCATGACGCTTACGTACTCGACGCCACCTCCTTGCTGTCCCCTTGTACTCATCCTGGACTCTCTCGTACTCCTCCTGTCCCACGTTAGCCCCGCCATATCGTGCCACCCACCACCTCTTCCTGACCTTGAAGAACTCCTCCTTTATCAGTAAATCCTCCTCCGAATATCTGGGATAGTCTGAAACAGGCTGACCACGGGAAAGGGAGATATCCAAGGTCTCACTGGCACCCTCAAGTATACTCTGTGTCATGACCTCAAAACCTACATCCGTGTGGATCTGATTCACGAGCTCGGGCTGGCAAATCGCTCTCTCCAAGCCGGCTGTCTGCTGGAGCTCGAACCCTGGCTGAAGCTTCCAGGTCTTGAGCTGAGGCCGACGTCGATACCTCAACTGAGCATGCTGGGCGGGCATATCGGCACACAAGAGCTTGTGATCGCTAAACGTCCTTTCCGTCGCCTCCGACCGTGGGACCTGGGACGGCACAACCCAAGAACAAGTCACCTCTGGAGTCATCCAAGAAGCTGGGACCGCAAGATAATCATAGACGTGCTCGTATGTGCTCGAATTGTGTCTCCAAGTAGGCTGACGAGTCCCAAAAGTGTTGGCTAGCTGCAACTTGAGGGCCCCCATGGTCTTCAGAAAGGCCCCCGAGTACATCTCCCTCATCCTGTTGGCTCTACTTTCGTCACCTCCACTAGACCTCCCCCTCTTACGTATAGGCCCATTCACCGCCTCCCCCGTAACCTCCACCCCATTGATCCTGTGGTGCGGGAAAACCTCCACGTTGGCGTCAGCCGAGATAACAACCTCCTCAATGTGAAATCGCTTTTTGGCCGCAGAGACATGTGCAACAAGATCCGATAACACGTCCGTATAGAGCTTGAAACTAGCAAGAAACCCTTCAGGAGAACGGCGTGCTTCACCCTGTGCACCCCGCTCAGACTCCTTATGAGGGAGATAGACAGAAACGAAGATGAGCTTGCGAAAGATTGCAATGACCCAGCGGCGACCACACACAACATCGATAAGCAGATGTCTCCATACACCTCGGCACAAGATGGCAGCCCGTCTCCCCACGTTCTCCCCTTCATCTGCCGAGCGATGTATATCCCAACCCGCATCTGCAAGATCCAAGTCGTGTAAGAACTGGCTCTCTTGGACCCCGACGATGGAAATCTTTAATTCGGCAATGTGATTCATGCACTCGGAGGTGTATCTTCCCAACCTCCGAACGTTCCAACCTCCAGAAGCTGGGCACCGTCACGAGCTGCTATTCACCTGCCTCTCCCAAGTCTTGCAGTCCAGATCTGGATCGATGTGCTGGACCCGCTCGGACACGAACTTCCATCCCACGGTATCCGTCCACGTACCTACACACACTTTATCACTCTGACTATCCTTCTGCAGGTATGCCCAAGCCTTTGCAGGCCCTTCAGGCTCAAAAGTGATGAGAGCAGTGGCAACAGTCTTGAGCTTATGAAAGATCGCAGTCGCCTTGCGAGTCTCCCCCACTCTACGTCGGTCCTGTGGTGCCGGTTGGACAAACCAACCGAGGTGTCGATCTTTGTATGGTCCAAAACTATTCTGACAACCGACCAGATCAGGGCACGAATTGGACCAGGCTGAGGCCCACTCGTTGCGTACTTCCCAGACCGTCTCTTTCGAAGTCCCTGGCATGAAGTATATGCGAAACTTGGTCACACCAAATCGATTGGAAGCGATATCCCCGTCCGTCCTACCTCTGTCGAAGATCTTAGTAACGTCACTCTCCCGTGCTTGCGATAGTGTGTACAACTTACCTATCATGTTCCTAACCGTGGTGACCTGGATCTTGGCCTTATCTCGAGTTTCAACCTTTCGGGGGTCCTCTTGCGCGAAGCCGCTCACCTGGATCCAAGTCGGAACATGTGGTACAAAGGGTCTCTGGAAGTCAGCAGTACGAGAATCACGAGTAGACGCACCTCCCAGAGATGATGAATCTGCCCAGGGATCTCTAGAGTTCATCTGAGACTGAAGTGCTTTGATCTCTTTCGCCTGGGCCTCCTGAGCTGAACGAATCTCCTGCACCGACGAAGCAATAGGGGCAACCTGCTCTGATACCCTCGTTTGAATCTGCTCTTTGATGTCAACAGAGTTCTGCATAAGCATCCTCTGCATATCTTCACGCATGGCATCGAACTGTGCACGGAGCATAGTGGCCAGATCTCCAGCATCACCTCCTCCTCCTCCACTACTACCACTTCCATTCCCACTAACTGCCCCACCTCCACCACCCTCGGCATCACCAAGAAGACGTCTATCTTCCAGGAGCTTCCTCTGTCGCTTCTCTCCGTTGCCCTCAGTTCCCATATCATCATCAGAAGTCGGAACCATCTTCCTCTTAAGATCACACTGCCCACAACTGGAAGTAGAATACCGATAAGCTCGACAAGTAGGGCACCTACTAGCCTCCAGATCACGATAGTGTTCGTCCTCGAGTTCTTCAAGAAACTTATCCCAACCCCGTGAAGGTGAAAGTCGGTACGTGATGAAATCTGCTGCAACAAAAACGGTCAAAGTGTCCTTCTTCAACTGCCAGAGCAAGACTGGTAAGTGCTGGGCTCCCAAGAGTATCACAAGCAAACAGCAAAGATACAAGTGCAACAGGTAGCGGCCTTGCGCCTCCAGCGGCACGTGTGGGCTCACCCGCTAACACGAGCAGAGTACAAATGCAGCGACCTATGCGCAGCACGTCCAGGAGGTTGCAGCCGACGAAGTACACGAACTTATGGGCCAGCGCGCACCCACGCGCGCCCACGGCCGCCCAGGGGGCAGCCTGAGGAGACAGGCTTGAGGAGGCCCCCGACGGGCCAGGCCACCGCTGAGATCCCCGAGGAGGGACAGCAGCAACCTCGTCACCGCCGGGAACCTCGTAGAGCTCCTAGCATGCCTAAGAGTGCTCAGCATGAAAGACAGAGCTTCTGGAAGCATTTCTCAGGAAAGAGAACACCTGATTTTTTCCATGTCGACATAAAGTTGGTTTCGCCAAGTGTTTTGATAGTAAAAATGCTTCTAGAGAGCTCATACTAAGACAAGGAGGCCCTCATAGTTGTCTACAGGTGCGAAAAATCTGCTTTCTCAAAATAAATGGTCAAATATCTTTCAAATATTCGCAAAACCAACCAAAAGTTGTCACTTTGTCCTTTCTGGTCGCGTCGGCCAACTGGGAACCGGCGGTAAACCGTCAACCTTCCTTACCGCCGGGGGACTCGTAGAGCTTCCTCACAATATATAATGTGAAAAATGCAGAGAACGAATAGTTTTTCAGCCCAAGCGATTTCAGAACTCTCGATGCAACAGCCGAACGCCCCCGATGCTTCTGGATTGTCTTCTTTGCGAGCTCTGTAGCTCTTCTACAGCACCTCTCGAGATGACTCTAACAAAACGAATAGTTTGGCAACCCAGCTCGAGTATCAAACCGAGCTCAGACCTATGATGTCTGCGAATCGACTCCTGTGATTAACAACCCTGCAGCCCCCCAAGCAGGCAGGCGGGATCGGCGGTTTCAAGTCATCTTGACACGCGATGACGGTTTTCTCGACACAACTCGAGCTTTAGAACAGCTACAGAGCTGGTAAGCACATCTAATCGATTCAGAATGATCAGACGCGTTCGCCTGTTGAATCTAGAGGTCTGAACTCGGTATGCTAGCCGAGCTAGGTCCGCGAACCTATTCGTATGATTCGAATCATCTTGATAGACACTCTCGGTTTTCTGTACTTAACTCGAGCTGTAGGGCAGCTACAGAGCTGACACTTACAGAAACCGATCCAGAATCATCAGTCGCATTTGTCTATCCAGAGCTCTGAACTCGGTCTGCTGCCCGATCTAGAATCGCAAAACTATTCGTATTGTTCGAGTCATCTTGAGAAGCGCTCTCGGTTTTCTGCACTCAACTCGGGCTCGGGAGCTACAGTGCTGGTGGTCACAGGAATCGATTTAAAGAAATCAGGCGCTTCTGTCTGTCGAATCCAGAGCTCGGAACTCGGTCTGCTGCCCGAACTAGGTCCGCGAAACTATTGTATTGTTGTCATCCTGAGAGGTGCTGTCGGTTTTCTGCACTTAACTTTTGGCAGTAAAAGTTACCCGATCGAGCTGAGATCAAGATGGCGAGCGGGAATAAGATCGAATATCATGGGAAAAATACTAGAGCTCAAACGAATTGTTCAATTTCGAGAACAAAATTTTCAACCGACCAAAAGTCACCAAAACTAGGCGCCGGTGAACCGTCAACCTTTGTTACCGCCGGGGACTCGTAGAGCTTCCTGAGAACATGTAATGTCGAAAAAGAACTACACAGAAGAAATAGTTTTTCAGCCCAAGCAATTTCGGACCTCTCGGATGCAACAGCCGAACGCCCCCAATGCTTCTGGATTGTCTTCTGCACGAGCTCTCTAGCTCCTACAGCCTGAGTTACGTGCGTAAATCGACAGCACCTCTCAAGATGACTCGAACAATACGAATAGTTTGACAAACCTAGCTCGAGTATCAGACCGAGTTCAGACCTCTGCATACGTCTGATGTCTCTGAATCGATTTCTGTGATTACCAGCAATGCAGCCCCCTACAGCCCGAGTTAAGTGCAGAGAACCGACAGCATCTCTCAAGATGACTCGAACAATACAAATAGCTTCGCGATTCTAGATCGGGCAGCAGACCGAGTTCAGAGCTCTGGATTCAACAGACAACGGCCACTGATGATTCTGAATCAGATTCTGTACGTATCAGCTCTGTAGCTGTCCTGTAGCTCGAGTTAAGTACATAAAAGCGAGAGTGTCTGCCAAGATAACTCGAATGATATGAATAGGTTTGCGGGCCTAGCTCGGCTGGCAGACCGAGTTCAGACCTCAGGGTTCAACAGGCGAACGCGCCTGATCATTCTAAATCGATTAGCTGTGCTTACCAGCTCTGTAGCTGTCGTAAAGCTCGAGTTATCTCGAGAAAACCGACAACGCGTATCAAGATGACTCGAAATGACAGATCCCGCCCGTGTGCTTTTTGGCAGTAAAAAATAACTCGTAGAGCTGCCCTTAGCAAGTCATTGCTGGAAGCTTAAGAGTAATTCTGGGGCGCTGGAGAGCTAGTTGGCAAGAAAAATCTCGACGGACATTTTGAGGAATTTTGGTCGGTTGAAAATTTTGTTCTTGAAATTCAACGATTCGTTAGAGCTCTAGTATTTTTTCCCGTGATATTCGATCTTATTCCCGCTCGCCGTCTTGATCTCAGCTCGATCGGGTACCTTTTACTGTCAAAAAGCACTGCGGCGGGATCGGCCGTTTTGGGTTATCTTGACACGCAGTGACGGTTTTCTCAAGATAACTCGAGCTTCAGGACAGCTACAAAGCTGGTGAGCACACCTAATCGATTCATAATGATCAGGCGCGCTCGCCTGTTGAACCGAGAGGTCTGAACTCGGTCTTCTAGCCGAGCTAGGTCCGCAAACCTATTCGTATTATTCGAGTCATCTTGACAGACGCTCTCGGTTTTCTGAACTTAACACGAGCTACAAGACAGCTACAGAGCTGATACGTACAGAATCTGATTCATAATTATCAGTGGTCGTTGTCTGTTCAATCCAGAGCTCTGAACTCGGTCTGCTGCTCGATCTATAATCGCGAAGCTACTCGTATTGTTCGGGTCATCTTGAGAGATACTGTCGGTTCTCTGCACTTAACTCGGGCTGTAGGGGGGCTGCATGGCTAGTAATCACTAGAATCGGTTCGGAAACATCAGGCGCGTCCGCCTTCCGAATGCAGAGCTCCGAATTCTGTCTGCTACCCGAACTAACTATTCGTATTGTTCGAGTCATCTTGAGAGGTGCTGTCGGTTTCCTGCACAAAACTCGGGCTGTAGGGTGGCTGCAGGGCTGGTTATCACAGGAATCGATTTAGAGGCATCAGGCGCGTCCGACTGTCGCATGCAGAGGTCTGAACTCGGTCTGATACTCGAGCTAGCTTTGCCAAACTATTCGTATTGTTCGAGTCATCTTGACAGGTGCTGTCGATTTACGCACCTTACTCGGGCTGTAGGAGACAATTCAGAAGCGGGGCGTTCGGATGTTGCATCCGAGAGCTCTGAAATTGCTTGGGCTGAAACATAATTTGTTGCGCAATTTGTTTCGACATTATATGTTGTCAGGAAGCTCTACGAGTCCCCCGGCGGTAACAAAGGTTGACGGTTTACCGCCGGCGCCCAGTACCCGATCGAGCTGAGATCAAGATGGCGAGCGGGAATGAGATCGAATATCACGGGAAAAAATACTAGAGCTCAAACAAATTTTGAACCGACCAAAAGTCACCAAAAGGTCCGTCGAGATTTTCCTTGCCAACTAGCTCTCCAGCGCTCCGGAATGGAACCGGCGGTAAACCGTCAACCTGGCGACCGCCGGGAACCTCGTAGAGCTCTTTTCTTGCACGGCGATCGTCGGAACACGGAGAGAAAGCTTCTCGAGCGAGAAAGAAAAAACTCGAAAAATGACGTTTTTCTGCTTTTACTCAACGTCGGTTCCCCCAAGTCTTTTGATAGTAATACTGGGCGCCGGCGGTAAACTGTCAACCTTTGTTACCGCCGGGGGACTCGTAGAGCTTCCTGACGACATGTAATGTTGAAAAAATTACACAGAAAAAACAGTTTTTCAGCCCAAGCAATTTCAGACCTCTCGGATGCAACAGCCGAACGCCCCCGATGCTTCTGGATTCTCTTCTGTACGAGCTCTGTAGCTCTCCTACAGCCCGAGTTACGTGCGTAAATCAGCAGCACCTCTCAAGATGACTCGAACACGAAAGTTTACAAACCTAGCTCGAGTATCAGACTGAGTTCAGACCTCTGCATACGCGTCTGATGTCTTTGAATCGATTCCTGTGATTACCAGCCCTGCAGCCCCCCCTACAGACCGAGCTAAGTACAGGAAACCCACAGCACCCTCGAACAATACAAATAGCTTCGCGATTCTAGATCGGGCAGTAGACCGAGTTCCGAGCTATGGACGCGCCTGATGTCTCCGAATCGATTCCAGTGATCACCAGCCATGCAGCCCCCCTTCGAGTTAAGTACAGAAAACTGAGAGCATCTGTCAAAATAACTCGAATAATACGAATAGGTTTGCGGACCTAGCTCGGCTAGCAGACCGAGTTCAGACCTCTGGGTTCAACAGACGACGCGCCTAATCATTTTGAATCGATTAGCTGTGCTTACCAGCTCTGAAGCTGTTCTGAAGCTCGAGTTATCTTCAGAAAACAGTCACCGCGCCCGCGTGCTCTTTGGCAGTAAAAGGTACCCGATCGAGCTGAGATCAAGATGGCGAGCGGGAATAAGATCGAATATCACGGGAAACAATACTAGAGCTCAAACGAATTGCTAAATTTCGAGAACAGAATTTTCAAGCGACCAAAAGTTACCTAAAGGTCCGTCGAGATTTTTCTTGCCAACTAGCTCTCCAGCGCCCCGGAATTACTCTTAAGTTTCCAGCAATAGCTTGCTAAGGGAAGCTCTACGAGTTACTGCACCTACAGACCTGAGAACTTACTGGCAGACGCGGCAAAACCCACTACAGGTGCGAAAAATCTGGTTTCTCAAAATGAATTGTCAAATATATTTCAAATATTCGCAAAACCACCCAAAAGTTGTCACATTGTCCGCCTCGGCCGGCTGGGCCAACTAGCTCCACCCCGCGCCGGAATTCCTCTAGCTCATCGATGCCGAAGAGCTCTACAGGGCATTACTCTTAAGCTTCCAGCAATAGCTTGTTAAGGGAAACTCTACGAGTTAGCCCCGTCGAGATTTTCCTTGCCATCTAGCTCTCCAGCGCCCCGGAATTACTCTTAAGCTTCCAGCAATAACGTGCTAAGGGGAGCTCTACGAGTTACTGGGCGCCGGCGGTAAACCGTCAACCTTGGTTTTTGCGTCTTTGCTGGGACCGTCTTGGCCACTGAGGCCAGGTCCAACAAAGTCTCAGGCAAAACAGAGCCTCTTATTCATCACGCAAGCAGTCAGCTCTTATACCACACAGCGAAGCTGAAGGAATAAAGAGAATCACATGCCGCAATGACACAATCAAACGCAAAGAACACACAGATAATCGAGGAAGTCAGTGAGCAGCGAAGCTGCAGGAATATACAAGACACAGAAAAGAAGAAACAATGTGTGTCAAATCACTGCGAATGATCAAAGAAGGTCTGCACAACCTGTGGGAGCACCTCGCATATGCGCTCCGCCGCCGATAGCTCCGTATCTGTAACAGTGGCGCTCGGTGGTAGACACCAAGCCGCAAGATACACATCCTTGAAAATGATGTCGGTCCGCGAGAAGATATACTTGTTTCGCAGACCAATCTGTATCCATGCACCACAGGCACTTCCGCGGCTACAAACTCCCCCATCAAAGCCGGCTTTGATAAGGCAAGGAATATAACACTGAGATTCAAAGTCGTTGAGGTAAACGAAATCGGCGTACACATGGCCCTGACGGGCCTGATGGGTCAGTAAGTCTGCTTTCTGGTTCCATTCCCGAAACGAATGAGAGAAGAAGTCACGGCCGGCCTCTGGAGGCCTCACCAAGTAAGTTTCCTGCATTTCGTCCAACTTATTAATCAGAGTATCCACCCTTTTCTGATATACCTGAGCTAATACTTTCCATTTCCTTTCCAACCTTGGTTACCGCCGGGAGACTCGTAGAGCTTCCTAGCTCGACTTAAGTTGAGAAAACCGACAGCACCTACCAACATTCCGACTCATAGTGAATATTTTTCGACCCCTGAATGCGACAGGCGGGCGCGTCTGATGTCTGCGAATCGACTCCTGTCATTACCAGCCATGCAGCCCCCCTACAGCCCGAGTTAAGTGCAGAAAACCGACAGCACCTCTCAGGATGACTCGAACAATACCGTAGTTTCGCAGACCTAATTCGGGCAGCAGACCGAGTTCCAAGCTCTGGATTCGGGAGGCGGACGCGCCTGATGTCTTCAAATCGATTCCTGTGACACCAGCACTGTGGCCCCCCTCAGCGCGAGTTGAGTGAAGAAAACCGAGAGCACTTCTTAAGATGACTCGATCAATACGAATAGTTTCGCGATTCTAGTTCGGGCAGCAAACCGAGTTCAGAGCTCTGGATTCGACAGACAAACGCAACTGCTGATTCTGAATCGGTTTCTGTAAATATCAGCTCTGTAGCTGTCCTACAGCTCGAGTTAAGTAGAGAAAACCGAGAGTTCCTGTCAAGATGACTCGAATACTACGAATAGGTTTGCGGACCTAGCTCGGCTAACAGACCGACTTCAGACCTCTGGATTCAACAGGCGAACGTGCCTAATCATTCTACATCGATTAGCTGTGCTTACCAGCTCTGTAGCTGTCCTAAAGCTCGAGTTATATACAGAAACCCGTCTGCGCGTATCTAGATGACTCAAAACGGCCGATCCCGCCACAGTGCTTTTCGACAGTAATATTCACCCGACCGAGCTGAGATCAAGATGGCGAGCGGGAATAAGATCGAATATCACGGGAAAACATACTAGAGCTCAAACGAATTGTTGCATTTTGAGAACAAAATTTTCAACCGACCAAAAGTCACCAAAAGTTCCGTCGAGATTTTTCGAGCCAACTAGCTCTCCAGCGCGCCGGAATTACTCTTAGCTTCCAGCAATAACTTGCTAAGGGAAGCTCTACGAGTTACGAGCTCCACCCCGCGCCGGAATTCCTCTAGCTTATCGATGTCGAAGACCTCTACGAGATACTGGGCGCCGGCGGTAAACCGTCAACCTTGGTTTTTTGCTTTGCTCGAGCCCACAGGGACAAAGGAGCCCCCGCTCAGGATTCAGGTCCGCAGCAGAGGAGCAGCAGGTGCTCGACACCTTCAGCGAGGCGCTTGCTGGCCAAGAGCTCAGCTTGACTAACCGTGCAGGTCGGCGGGATGGCGGCAGCCTCAGAAGCTAAGTTGAATAGCCAAGAGCCTTGAGAGTGTTGAAGAGCAGGGAGGGGGAGCACGAATAGGTCAATAACCAAACCAATGCCAACACCGTGGGAGGAACGACCACCATCGAAGTAGCCGCGAATCCCTTTTATTTGTTTCCTTCTGAGAGTATGAATGCGCGGGTCGAAAGTACGGTGGCTCTGGCCCGTGCGGGCCTTCCAAGTTTCAGCATCAGCACGCTCGTTTCCCTCACGATAAAACCACTTCCATGGATCTAATCCCCAAGACGGCGGCCTCAGGTTCACGTGATAGTTAGGATGTAATCTGTATAATATACTTTGAATGTGTGCAATGGTCTCACAATATACTTCCGTCGTACATACATATTGTCCCACCAGCCAGTTCACCACCACCTGGGAGTCACCACAGAGCTCGACGGGAATCCCTTCAGCCTCGTAGTTCCAGACGCTGGCATTCCCGAAGTTAAAGGCGAGCCGCTTTGCAATCTCATTGTTTCTCTCCTCCGTCCCCTCCACCTCCTCCTCGTCGTTTTTCGGCCTCCAGGGTTTCGGTTCAGGCAGGTGAGCATATTCTAAAACATGTTCAAGGTTCCATTCCGAAAGCAACGCACGGATAAAACATCTCCACCCTACCTGAGTCCACTCTAGAGTATCATACCAAGCATCTCCACCCACCGTCTCAAAAGGCAAACCCCACGGACGAAGGCCCACCGTTTTTCCACCTTCCCTTCGACGAGTAAAAGATCGTGCTTCCTGCGAGTTATAGGTGCGAATAACGGCATCCATCTGCTGTGTCCACGGGCTGGCGGCACGCATCATCGTGTAACGAGCCTGCAAGAAAGGGTCATCCGCACTCGCCCTCACCATATCCCTTCGAAACCTTCTCCGCTTGGCTGTTGGCGCTGGCGTAGGGGCTGGTGTTGATGCTGGCGTTGGTGCAGATGTGGGAGCAGTCTTGCTCCTTTTGGCAGCTGCACGGGACGCCTGAGAGATAAGCCGTCGTCGGCTCTGACTCGTGGCACTGTCCTCCTGACACTCTGGCTGAGCAACGGTGAGGCCCCCACGGGCAGTGAGGACTGGGGCCACAATAACAGCCACCCTCCGTCGCTTCAGATCTCTGGTAATCTGCACAGCAGCACCCGCATTCAAAGACATCGAATCCGTGGTAATCGGTACGACAGCACCCGCATTCTGAGACATGAAGTCCGTGGTAATCGGTACGACAGCACCCGCATTCTGAGACATCAAATCATTATAAAGAGACACTGCACCACCCATTTCCATTGGATCAATTGTAGGCTGGGCGTCATCAACTTGAACGATCCCGTTTTGAGCAGTTGTCGTCGCCACATCCTTTGCCCAACTCCACTGTTTGAAAAGAAAGAGCTGCACCGCACTCGGCATCTGAGCTGTCCTGAGTGCTTTCCGCCCCGTCAAGTACACGCTCTGAAAGAACTGTGGCCAACTCTCGGCGTCACATTTCCGTCTCCATATCACCTTCGAAAGTAAGCGGCCTTCAAACGCATGGATCGATTCAATAGCACTTTTGTCAGCCGTCATCCCTTCCACTGCAAACAATAATCGGCTTCTTACACGTGAGTCGTATCGCAGCAATCTTTTCTTCAACTCAATGCCCTGGCACATGTAATACTTCTTTTATTGCCAAAACGCCTTCTGAGCGAGAGAGATCCGATGATTCAAGTCCTCATGTTGCCGCATGCTGTTTTCAAGAATCGTGCCAAGTATTTCCAAACGATCTGTCTGCTGCAAAGTTATAGTCACTCGCTGACGCTTGTCCTGGGGATTCGGCAACGCAAAAGAGACGTCCAAACCCTCGGTCCCAGGCTCATCATAGCCAAAGCGAATGAACTGCAAGCTACTCGGTTTCCATTTGTACTTTCTGTGATAAAGTGGGACACTGATCTCCGCAATCATGGTCGTCAACTCGCTCTGATGTTTGGCACACAACAAAACATTGTCGGCCCAAATCGCATGTGTAAGATGACGAGTCCCTGCCTGCTGCGTCAACTGCACTCCCATCCCCCGCTCCTGCCAACTCAAGACCACAGAACGGAACATGAGCACACTCTCACACAGCCAAAAGAGCGGAGCCTCAACACTTCCTGTGCGGATACAACTATCCCAAGCTATGTCCGAGACGTCCACCTGCTGGAAAGATAAATCGGCCCTGTTCTCAGCTAGACCCTCCATGAGCGCATAACTAAGTTCAGGTGGAAACCTCAACTCCTCCAGGCAGTCAGCAACGTCGGCAACCTGTACGTTATCAAATGCGCGATACACGTCTAAGCTAGCCATGTGCATACAATATGACTTACCCCATTCCGTCGCGTGCTGAGCAACTCTCTTCAAGCCACCCGTAATCTCGCGCGTCCGTCTTCCAGCAACAAACCCGAAGAGCATGACCTCAGGGGCAACACTCCGTTTGAGATGGTCCACGGCCACCAAGGTGAGACATGCCATATACCATTTTGACAGGCAAGATAATGGTGATAAAGCTCGTGTGTCATTGAATTCACAAGTCTTCACAGACTTCGGCATAAGCTGTATACATATATGGCGCCATGCTGTGGGTGTGCAATACTCGCGCATAAACAGCTGCTGAAAGCACCGCAAAACTTGAAGGCAACCTGACCAAGGGATGTGCTTAAGCATGGAGACGCTGATGTTGTCCTTACCCACGGCCTTTCCTGAACGAAGACGAGACCTAGCACGCATGAGCAGGCCGATATCGATGGGCTGGTACTCGTGCATATTCACCTCCTGCAACCTCCTCCTCATCTCCTCAAGCTTACTGTTCGTGCGTGCACGCTCATGCTCATCGGTGTACATGGCCAAGCCGTGCTCTCTGAGGGCCTTCTCCCACTTAGACTTGTCCCAAGTGTGCACTCCCTCAACTTTAAGCGTCTTAAGGTAAGTTCGATGCTGTAGACCTGGACGGAACTCATACTCCAAGATATTCCTCCCATGCTTCCTCCTCTCATATCTGTACCTCCTCCTCGCCTTCTTGAACTCCTCCTCCGTGCATTCACCCTTATTCCTCTTTCTCCTCATCTCAAGTGCAGCCTCCCGAGCGGCAACATACTGCTCAGAAACTTTCGGGGTGAGGTCGGCTTTGGTGGGGACCTCGCCGATTTCCTCACAAGGCTGTCGAATCTTGTCACCTAGCTCCGTGGGCGAGAGACCCGTATGTCCACTCCAATCGGTCTGTTCTGTCTGGCTGCTACCAGTCACCAGGGCTGCATCCACCGCATAGCGCAAAAGAGGTACACGATGAGACTGAACGTGCCAACGTGTGTTGCGAACAGGATTGGGACGCACGACTCGACGAGGCAAGACACGTGCAGGGATACGCAACTGTAACAGACCATGATCACTCCAAAAGCTCGAGGCCGAGCGCCCGGACATATGTGCTGCCCCCGGCTGTGGCCACGAGACGGAGACCTCCGGAGCTCCCCAAGACGAAGGTACACCTATGTAGTCGTAGACGTGAGAGTACTGCTGTTCTTGGGGTAGGTGCCTGTAGTGAGCCCATTTAGCAGAGCGCCAGGTAGGGAGCCTCGTAGGGTTGAAGGTGTTGGCCAACTGGAGGCCCAGGGCACCAAAAGTGAAAGTAAGAGCCTCACTGAGTTCCAGAGCAAACTCCTTAGATCGCCTCTGAAATCCGCCATCCCCCGTACGAGGGACAATAGGCACACCTACAACACTAGAACCCGAGACAGCCTGAGACATGTGGAAAACCTGAGGCTCGACCTCCACATTAGCATCGGTTCCTAAAACAACATCCTGAATTCGAAACTGCTTTTTCAATCTGGCAACGTTGAGCGCTACATCCCTCAGCACCTCTTGGTATACACTAAGCGCACGCAAAAACTGTTCACGAGACTTTCCATGCAAATACTTATGGGGCAAGTAGAGAGAGAGAGAGAGAGAGAAAGATGGCATTAGAGCAAACAACGGCAACCCAACGATCGCCTCTGGCCTCGTGTTGGACATCATCCTTCCAACCACCTCGGAGGCCTACGCATGCTCGCTCACAAGAGGAGCGCCACAGATTCCAACCGTGTTCCTCAGCAACACGTTCGGAAACAAACTGGCACTCTTGAAGGAGAATCACATTGCTTGAATTGAAGACCTGGGCGAAAATCTCGTGGCATTGTGCAGTCCCTAGCAATCGAATGTTCCAGCTGAGAATTGAGCGATCAACCTCAGCCAATTGTTCGTGCCACTTGCCAGGGCACCGTCAAATCATGAGATCAGCTTTGAAATCCCCCAGTTTGAAGTTTGGATCGACTTCCTTGATCATATCCTCATCAATCTTCCAAGTCACTGCACGATCAGGCTTCCATGAGGCAACACACTGTCCCTTATGCAGCTGCTGCTCGGACGGGTAAGCCCATAGAAACGTGGCTGGGGGTCCATATTTTTCCACCTTTACAAAGGCGCCGGCACACGAACGGTGTTTGTAAAATAGGGCCTTGAATTTGCCAGCAGCTTTGATGTGCGGTTCCTGCCACGGAGAGGCTTCCACCGTAACCGTGATCCTTTCATCACAGATGTGGCTGTACGTGGTCGCATCGTTTGGATCTTCAAAGATGGCTTTCTGCTCGAAGCATTGAATAAACGCTTTGCGAAAATCCCACATCATATCCTTCGTCGCCGTGGCTTTGAAACATATCTTGAGCTGATAACATCCCATGGGGTTCTTACTGTTCTCATCATTCGTTTTTGTCTCATCCACGTGCGCCAAGCAATTCGCCTTTTGAAACAGAGTCGCAAGGAGGCGCTGGGCCACCGCTCCAGGGAGTAAAGCCTTGGATCTTTGATGAAGCTCTTCTGACGCTGTGCGTGCCCATCCGTTTATAGTTATCATCGTTGGTTGAAAGGTTGGCCTCGGACCCTCGAAGCCAAACTCTCCACGAGCACCCTGGAACTGAAAGCCAGGTCTCCCCGACCCAGTCCCACGTGATGAAGCGACTGTTGAGGCATCGGCATTCGTTTTACTTTGGAGGGCTTCTAACTGTCTCTGCTGTGACTGCATCTGCGCATTCAGACGTTGCAAATCCGTACTGTGTTCTTCCAACTTCTGTTTGATCGGCGCAACTTCACCTTGCATGATGGACTGAAAGCTTTCCTTTTGTGTGGCAAACTTCGAATCGAGCAGCTGCGAGAGTGCCGCCAACTCAGGATTCTGCTGCTGTTGCCGTTGTTGAATCAATGCCTGCTCTCGCTGCTGCCGTGCCAACTCCCCTTGACGACGACGTTTAGCATCATTTTCTTCCTCCAAAAGTCCACCTGCTGCCCCCGCTGCTGCGTCCAAGAGACCTGGCGGTATACCCCCACGGATCTTGTTGTCAAGATCATCCCCGCCCATACCTTCGATGTCTAACTCCTCTTCTTTTGTCATTTCCTCCATAACTGCAATGTGAAAGAGAACGAGGCAAGGAGACAAAGTACAAGTGCTACTGAAGAAATTGCCACAACCAAGTTGAATCTGCTATCTGTAACGCGTCCTGAGTGCACAACAAAATTCAGCTGATTGCAAACTGGCAAGAGGGAAGCTAGGAAGCCCACTACCCAAGGGGCTTGATGCGCGCATGCCCTCGCAACGTAAGCGAAACACAACTTTGCTGGCGTAGGGGCTCTAAACTGGAGGCGAGGTCCAGGCAGAGTTTAAAACCCCTGTCGGCTGAGCAACCACGCCTTGAGCAACCACGCCTTGAGCAACCTTGGTTTTTTTTTTGGGGGGGGGAGGCTGACCAGGCACCGAGCGCCCCAGCGCCCGTTAAGTGCCTACCTAGTCTCTCTGCAGCTGGAGGTCTTGGGTCACCTGAGCTGCGGCCCGCAAGAGGCCCTCGAGGCCCGAAAGCTCAGCGTCAGTGATACTGCTATGGGAGGGGAGTGCCTGTGCACAACGCCCTACTACTTCCCATATAATTGGACAAGGAGAGGAGGCTTGGGGGAAGAGGGAGACAACACGAGCTCTCTTATCTCTATGTTCAGGGTCAGGGTACGGATCATGGAAGCGAGGGATATATCCAATCTGCAGAAACCAACCAACGCCCACACCTTGGGCACACACTCCGCCATCGAAGGATCCGCGGAGGCCGATAACTCGAAAGTTGTCTTGAACATCAGGACGGAAGATATGGTGGTGGAACAGCTCTCTGAATATCTGGCCTTCCCGTGCTAAATGGGTAAGTTCATCAGCTACTGTATTACTCTCCCGATATATGTGTCGAATAAAGTCATTGCCCCATGAGGGGGGTCGTACTCCTTCCTCCTCCAATTCTTCCAAAAGAGAGATAATATTTGCAACCCGCCTACGATAAGAAGCCCCATCTCCTCCTTCTCCTCCTTCAACCTTCCAGAGACCGTTGATCCAATTACAGATAAGAAGCGAATCGCCCGTCAGCTCCAGACCGATCCCATCATCACTCAGATCCCAAGTCGGCTCCTGTTCATTGTTCGAGGCCAATCTCTGGGCCAGCTTCTCAGACTCCTTCACCGACAAAGGACGAGCCATCATCTCCTCCCCCCTCTCCTTTATGTAATCTCCTCGTCCTTCAGTTCCTCCACGGACAACAAACAAGTCAAACAGAGAACCCAAAGTACAAGCTTCCAGGAACTGCCTGCAATACTGAACGAAGTCAGAGTAAGAGAAAGAGCACGCCCTCCACCACCGATCCTCCAGATTCACAAACGAGGGAAATATCGTCTGGAACATGAAACACCAAGGATGTTCACCCGTCGCCCTCCCCTTAGCACTGCCTAATCGTGTCAGTTTCGAGGCCTCCTTCCACTTCCACTGGGAACGCAAACATTCTGACTCAAGTGTCCTTTTCTCCTCCCACCTCGGGGTACAACACATCAGAAGCCGACGTGCGTCTCGATGCGCTCGAGGAAACACCGTCTGTTGTCCAGGTCCAGGGACTGCCACCCTCCGACGCTTCGGGGGGGGCCTGGGGGGATCCCTAAGCCCCCCCCGCTCACAGGGAACTTCATTATCTCGAGAAGAAGAGGCCCTATCAGAGGGCAGAGCAGAAGAGACCATCCCATGCATATCTGAAGAGACCACACCCATCCCATTCGTATCTGAAGAGACCGCACCCATCCCATTAGTAACTGAAGAGACCGCACCCATCCCATTGGTAACTGAAGAGACCTCAACCATCCCATTGGTAACTGAAGAGACCGCGACCATCCCTGGGCTCAGCTCCGACTCAGAAATCTGATATCCGCTATCAGCATTGGCTCCGAAATATGATGCTATGTCCGCTCCAAGCTGCCACAAGGAATAAAGGACTCTCTGTACTGCGCTCTGGCACTTGGCTTCAAAGAACATCCGTCTAGCAATTATGAGTCGAGCTGGCTTCCAAACTACCCAACTTTCGGAGGCTGGCTTTTGTGGTGACGTCATCTGGTAAAGGCAATTTCCCTCAAAGACATTCAGGCTATGCAAAGAGTCCCTGTCCCAACTAATACCTTGACTTCCATAAGTAAGAATGCTCTGAACCCGAGTGATATAACGCCTACACTTGGCCGAAAAAGGGACTGCCTTCGATCTAAAATAAGCTGCATGCGCATGAAAGGCTCGTCGTGCAGACCCGATCCGTCGCTGAAGGTCTTGGTGTGTCTCCCTATAGCTACAGTATATGCTGTTCCCCAAGACATTCATCTCGTCAACTACTTTGAACGGCACCATCTGATCCCGAACCCGAACCAGGATAGGATATTTTGGCTTCTCCGAGAAACCGATAAACGCGACCTCGAGCGACTCGATCTTCCATTCGAATCCCCATCCCCGCAGAATCTCTGTCATTTCTCCTACCTGTCGCCTAAACTCCTCCGCCGAAGATCCCAAGATATAGATATTGTCAGCATATAGCAAGTGGTGCACAGGAACCGAGGCCGAAACTTCTCCCACCGAATTTGGATCCAGACAATGAAACCCAATCCCCTGCTCATCCCAAAGCTTAAATAAAGGAGCCCACATCGCAACAACAATCAGGTTCCACAAGGAGGGGCTGTCGTTCCCGCCTGTCCTGATATGGGCATCGATTCCCACATCCGGCAGCTGAAGCCCCTGAAAGAGAAGCGAAGTGACCTCACACGGCATAGGCACGAGCACCCCGTACTGGAGCCAAGAAGGGATAGAGAGGGTGTCGAACGCACGCTTGACCGTCGAAATTTTCGTGTTCTGGAATGCTTGTTTCACGTCAGCTGACCCAAGAACCAGGCGTCGATCCTTCCCCCACTGTGAGGCATGTTGGGCTGCTGCCTTAAGTCCTGCAAATATCTCTGTGCACGATCTTTTGGGAACGAAGCCGAATAGTGATGCATGAGTGCCGGCATGGAGACAATAAGGTTCAAGCAGGATCGAGAGGCAAGTACTGTACCATTTCTTAAAGATACTCTCCACAGAAATACGTCTCGTATCAGAAACATCACATGTCGGATAAGATTTGGGAAGTAGCGTCGTCAATGTTCGATGCCACGAAGATGGAGGTACAACAGTGCCACGTAAGATATCACAAAATAATCGCTTGATAGTGCGAACGGCTCTCCACGGCAGCGCTTTGACTATTTCTGCCCCCACCCCGTCGGGCCCCGTGGCTTTTCCAGGGTTGAGTCGAGCTCGGGCCCGAAGGACCACCACCATCGTCAGCGTCGCCTCCTGGGGTCTGGGGGACCCCTGGAGCTCCTCCCTGAGGCCCTGGACAATCTCGATCGACCGCAGACGTTCCTCCTCATCCTCGCAGACCTCCTTCAACTTCATCATCTCTTCCATCCACCTCTCCCTGTCCACGCTCTCCTCCCCCTCAATCTTCACCGCCTTCAAAGCTGCTTTACGTGGACGCTCCGCCTCCCATTCCAGCTTCGCTCGTTTGAATTTTCTGGCTTCCCGATCTCTTTTTCTGCGTAGAAGTCGATAGGCTAACGTCCCCCTCTCCGCCCTCCTCTGGTAGACCTGCACATCCAAGGACCGCAACAATTCCGATCGTTCAGGGGCTCGAGCTGGGCGCTTAGGGGTACATTCAGTGGCCGACGCACAAGAATAGATAACACTCTCTGCCTGACGCATAGATTGGCACGAAAATAGATTGACATCCAACAACTGGCGACACGATCGACGAGCAGACAAGTTGAGTGGGTCCCAGCCTTTTAGAGTACGAGCACGACGTGAGAGATTCCGTCTCGCCAACTCCCTGGAAGCCACTCTCAGAGAAGCTCGAACAAGGGCATGATCTGATAATCTCATCACGGCTCCCTGCTGCTGTCCTACGTACTGAAACTCAACCGAGCACCCCGACACCTGCGATCCATAAGGAACAAGGATGTAATCAAGCACTTCACGACGGGACCCCTTCCGATAATCAAACCAAGTCGGCTTCCTAGCTCCAAAAGAATTCGAAGCACACATACGCTCCTGAACCAACCAATCCTCCACCTCCTGTCGCAAGCTCTCCACCTTCTCCTTCCTCTCCCGCTCCTTGGTCCCCGTGGCCTGGATCTGCACTACCTCCAAGCCTCCTCCCGAATAAACCTCCTCCTCATGCTGTAAGTGTGGCTGTATCTCAACATTCGCATCCATGGCAACAACAAGACGACAGAAACCATAACGACGGCATACGTACTTTCTGAGCAAGCTTACCGCCTGGAGTGCACATTGTGATATCTCCAGAAACTCGGGCTGGCTGGCATCAGGCAAGTACAATGAGACAAAGAGAATCCGTCCAGCAAGGATCGCGCACCACCTCTCTGAGGCCCACTGGCCTCGAACGCTATCGGCCCTCCGATAGAGTACCATAGCACGGCGATCCTCCGAAACGTGGTAATACAGTCCCATTTTGACAAACCATTGCGCCTTAACGTCGATGTTCTGAGACTCCTGTACCCCCAGGAAATCCCAGCCTAGGTGTGCTCCGTAGACTACCCTCGACAGAACACTATAAGCCTTGTCATCCTTCTTCCCAGCACGTTGAAGGTTGAGCGTGGCGAAGCGGACTTCCGTCGGCCCCGCCCGTAGGCGTCACTGAGAAGCAGACCTGGAATCCGTGACTAACTCCTCGAGCTCTGCCGCCGTCATGGTGATGCCGTGTCTCTGGGCGAAGGATGTCCAAGATGCTGGAATAACTCGCCACTGCCCAGATCCTCCGAAGCCAGCCGCCTGATACTCGGCCAGCAAGCTCCGCTTCCCCTCCACGGGGTCAGAATACATCGTGGACGGTGACCTCCCGTACCCAGCCGATCCTTTGAGAAAGATGGTGGGGTGCGTCCTGCTCCAGACGCCATAAAATCGGCCAACCGCTTGATTGTGTGGAATCTTCTCGTCGGGGACCTCTGCACGAACTCTCAAACGAGACATCTTCGACTTCACCTTGGTATAAAAGGCGTGGTTCAGAGCTGCGTCCTCATTTATACGTGTGAGAATGCGTTGTACGGCATAAACCACATCACTCACTGTCCCAACCTTAAATCTAATCTTGATATTCCCAGTCATCGGTTTCGATCTGGCAAGTTTCTCAGAGCTGACCACATCCACTTGACCGTGCAACTGCTCGTTGTCCGCTTTCAAAAGACCCAGGGTATTCTGGAGTAAGGTGCAGGCGTCCGTATCGTCTATCATCGTAAGTTCCCTACTCGTGCGATTCGACCAGTCCTGGAACCATCCATACAGTTCTACATATGTAGGAGTAAATTTTGCCGTCGCTGTTCGTCCTGCAAATCTAGGGGCTGCTATCGTAGAGTTAGAAGATCCAATCGAAGCAGTGTCCTGGCTAGCCAGAGTCTCCAAGTTCTTAAGCCTAATCTCCTGTTCCTGTTGTTTCTTCTCAATGGCCGAGAGTTTCGCAGTTTGAACCCCGAGACGTTGATCCATACCGCTGATGCGCACATCAGTGGCCACCGAAGCGGCCTTCGACTCGTCATGATTCTGAAAGGACATCTGCATGAACAATCGCAAACTCTCATCTTTTTGAAGGCTCAGAATTTTCTCTCTCATGGCCTTCTGATCAAGAAGATCATCTCCCGTCTTGTCCACCTTCTCCTCCTCCTCCATATCCGTCTTCATCCTCTTGCTACCCTGACCGTCAACCTCCATTTCTTCTGGAAAGAACGGACGAAACGACCCTTCTTGAACTTACAGAAGCACCAAGAGCGACGCGAGTAGTACCGATAAGGTCGGGAACGACGAAATATGCAACACTCTAGGCGGCAATACTCTTCCCAGTAAAAGTCTTCCAGATCTGCAAAGAATCGATCCCAACCACAGCTGGGCTCTCCGAGAGAATATAAGACGTTCCACCCTCCTGCTGGCTCTCCGAAGCTGTTCGTGGCTGCACAGAAAGATACAACAATACTCAAACTCGCACTCGTAGATTGGATAATGGACCAGAGCAAAAATGGACGAAGGCACGCTCCCAAGAACAAAAGCAGATGCAGACGTGTGCGTGCTCCACTCGTACCAGCAAGGGCGTTGCCTCCCAGTAACCAGTTCAATCAGGAGCCTGATGCCGGCAGAGGGGCCGCAGGCTGTCCAAGATGTGCGAAACCGTGTACAGTATGTGGAACCCAACTCCTTACTGCACAATGCAGCTCGAGACGAGGGGACCCCAGCGGTGAGGCCAAGGCCGAGCAGGAGGTAAGCTCTGCTCAACCTTGGTTACCGCCGGGAGACTCGTAGAGCTTCCTAGCTCGACTTAAGTTGAGAAAACCGAAGCACCTACCAACATTCCGACTCATAGTAAATATTTGTTGGCCTCTGAATGCGACAGGCGGACGCGTCTGATGTCTGCGAATCAAATCCTGTCATTACAGCCCTGCAGCCCCTACAGCCCGAGTTAAGTGCAGAAAACCGACAGCACCTCTCAGGATGACTCGAACAATACAGTAGTTTCGCAGACCTGATTCGGGCAGCAGATCGAGTTCCGAGATCTGGATTCGACAGGCGGACGCGCCTGATCTTTCAAACTGATTCCTGTGATAACAAGCACTGTAGCCCCCCTCAGCGCGAGTTGAGTGAAGAAAACCGAGAGCACTTCTGAAGATGACTCGACCAATACGAATAATTTCGCGATTCTAGTTCGGGCAGCAAACCGAGTTCAGAGCTCTGGAGTCGACAGACAAACACAACTGATGATTCTGAATCGGTTTCTGTAAGTATCAGCTATGTAGCTGTCCTACAGCTCGAGTTAAGTACAAAAAACCGAGAGTTCCTGTCAAGATCACTCGAATAATACGAACAGATTTGCGGACCTAGCTCGGCTAACAGACCGAGTTCAGGCCTCTAGGTTCAACAGGCGAACGCGCCTGATCATTCTACATGGATTAGCTGTGCTTACCGGCTCTTTAGCTGTGCTAAAGCTCGAGTTATGTTCACAAAACCGTCAGCGCGTATCAGGATGACTCGAAACGGCCGATCCCGCCACAGTGCTTTTCGACAATAATATTCACCCGATCGAGCTGAGATCGAGATGGGAGCGGGAATAAGATCGAATATCACGGGAAAAAATACAAGAGCTCAAACGAATTATTGAATTTCGAGGACAAAACTGGACGCCGGCGGTAAACCGTCAACCTTGGTTACCGCCGGGAGACTCGTAGAGCTTCCTGAGCATATATGATGTCGAAAAAACTGCAGAGAACAAATAGTTTTTCAGTCTAAACGATTTCAGACCTCTCGATGCAACAGCCAAACGCCTCTCATGCGTCTGGACCGATTTCTGTGCGCACGATCTCCGTAGCTCTCCGACAGCCTGAGTTACGTGCGAAAACCGACCGCACCTCTCAAGATGACTCGACGAAAACAAATAGTTTCGCGAATCTAGCTCGACTATCAGACCGAGTTCAGACATCTGAATGCAACAGGCGGACGCGCCTGATGTCTCCGAAACGATTCCTGTGATTACCAACCCTGCAGCCTCCTTACAACCCGAGTCAAGTGCAGAAAACCGACAGCACCTCTGAAAATGACTCGAACAATACGAATAGCTTCGCGGACCTAGCTCGGGCAGCAGGCCGAGTTCAGGGCTCTGAATGCGACAGAGGGACGCGACTGATGTCTCTGAATCGATTCCAGTGATTACCTATCCAGCAGCCCCCTCACAGCTCGAGTTAAGTGCAGAAAACGGACAGCATCTCTCAAGATGACTCGACGAATACGAATAGTTTTGCGAACCTAGCTCGGGCAGCACACCAAGTTCCGAGCTCTGGATTGCAGGCGGACGCGCCTGATGTCTCCGAATCGATTCCTGTGAGTACGAGCCCTGCAGCCCCCCTACAGCCCGAGTTAAGTGCAGAAAACCGACAGCACCTCTCAAGATGACTGCAACAACACGAACAGTTTGGCGAACCTAGCTCGGGCAGCAGACCGAGTTCAGACCTCTAGATGGAACAGACGAACGCGCCTGATGATTCGCAATCGATTTCTGTGAGAATGAGCTCTTTCGCTGCCCTACAGCTCGAGTTAAGTACAAAATACCGACAACGCGTATCAAGATAACTCGAAACAGCCGATCCCGCCGCGATGCTTGTTGGCAGAAATATTTACCAGATCGAGCTGAGATTAAGATGGCGAGCGAAGATAAGATTGAATATGGTCAGAAAAAATACTAGAGCTCAAACGAATTGTTGAATTTCGAGAACAAAATTTTCAACCGACCAAAAGTCAGCAAAAGGTCCGTCGAGATTTTTCTTGCCAACTAGCTCTCCAGCGCGCCGGAATTACTCTTAAGCTTCCAGCAACTAGCTAAGGGAAGCTCTACAAGTTATTTTCAACCGACCAAAAGTCACCAAAAGTTCCGTCGAGATTTTTCTTGCCAACTAGCTCTCCAGCGCGCCGGAATTACTCTTAAGCTTCCAGCAACTTGCTTAGGGAAGCTCTACGAGTTACTCGCAAGCTTCCAGCAAGAACTTGCTAAGGCATGCTCTACGAGTTATACCCCCGGGAAGCTCTCTGAGAGCTAGAAGGTTTTAACTGGGAACCGGCGGTAAACCGTCAACCAGGTTTCCGCCGGGACCCTCGTAGAGCTCTTTTCTCACACGGCGCTCCTCGTTAAGCATGAAGAAAGCGTTTAGAGCAAGACCTGAGAAATCCGAAAAAATCACGTTTTTCTGCTCTTGACCAACGTCGGTTCCTCCAAGTGTTTCAATAGTAGTAATACGGCACCTATGGGCCTGAAAATTTTACTGGCGGACGCGCCATAACCCACTACAGGTGCGAAAAATCTGCTTTCTCAAAATGAATTGTCAAATATGCTTCATTTTTTTGCAAAACTGGCGCCGGCGGTGAACCGTCAACCTGGGAACCGCCGGGAACCTCGTAGAGCTCCTAGCACGCGTAAGAGTGCTCAGCATCAAGAGAGAGGGCTTCTGGAAGCATTTCTCGAAAAAAAGAAAAAAAACATGGTTTTTTCGATGTCGAGATAAAGTCGGTTCCGCCAAGTGTTTTGATAGTAAGAGTGCGTCTAGAGAGCTCATTTTAAGATAGAGAGGTCCTCATATTCGTCTACAGATGCGAAAAATCTGCTTTGTCAAAATGAATTGTCAAATATCCTTCAATTTTTCGCAAAACCACCCAAAAGTGGTCACATTGTCCGCCTCGGCCGGGTCGGCCAACTAGCTCCACCCCGCGCCGGAATTCCTCTAGCTCATCGATGCCGCAGAGCTCTACGAGGTACTTGGTAGCGTCCATTGGTAGCGTCCACTGGGCGCCGGCGGTAAACCATTAACCTTTGTTACCGCCGGGGGACTCGCAGAGCTTCCTGAGAACATAATGTCGAAAGAAATTACACAGAAAAAATAGTTTTTCAGCCCAGGCAATTTGAGATTGTCTCCTGTACGAGTGCGTAAATCGACAGCACCTCTCAAGATGACTCGAATAATACGAATAGTTTGGCAAACCTAGACCTCTGCATGCGACAGGCGGGCGCGTCTGATGTCTCTGAATTGATTCCTGTGATTACCAGCCCTGCAGCCCCCCCTGCAGCCGAGTTAAGTGCAGGAAACCGACAGCACCTCTCAGGAGACTCGAACAATACGAATAGTTTCGCGGACCTAGTTCGGGCAGCAGACCGAGTTCCGAGCTCTGGATTCCGCAGGCGAGCGCGCCTGATGTCTCCGAATCGATTCCAGTGATTACCAGCCATGCAGCCCCCCTACAGCCCGAGTTAAGTGCAGATAACCGACAGCATCTCGCAAGCGACTCAAACAATACGAATAGTTTCGCGATTCCAGATCGGGTAGCAGACCGAGTTCAGAGCTCTGAATTCAACAGAAAACTGCCAGTGATGATTCTGAAACAGATTCTGTACGCATCAGCTCTTTAGCTGTCCTATAGCTCGAGTTAAGTGCAGAAAACCGAGAGCACCTGTCAAGATGACTCGAACAATACGAATAGGTTTGTGAACCTAGCTCGGCTAGCAGACCGAATTCAGACCTCTCGCTTCAACGGGCAAACGCGGCTGATCATTCTGAATCGATTAGCTGTGCTTACCAGCTCTTTAGCTGTGCTGAAGCTCGAGTTATCTTGAGAAAACCGACACCGCGTGACAAGATGACTCGAAACGGCCGATCCCGCCCGTGTGCTTTTTGGCAGTAAAAGGTACCTGATCGAGCTGAGATCAAGATGGCAAGCGGGAATAAGATCGAATATCACGGGAGAAAATACTAGAGCTCTAACGCATGGTTGAATTTCGAGAACAAAATTTTCAACCGACCAAAAGCCACCAAAAGGTCGGTCGAGATTTTTCTTGCCAACTAGCTCTCCAGCGCCCCGGAACTGGGATCCGGCGGTAAACCGTCAACCAGGTAACCGCCGGGAGCCTCGCAGAGCTCTATTCTGGCGCGGCGCTGCTCGAAGCACACGAAAGAAGCTTTCTCAAGCGTGAAGAAGAAATATCGGAAAATATGTTTTTAGAAATTTGCATCTTCGCTTCGTGGACCTAGCTGCCAGACCGAGTTCGGACCTCTCGATGCGAGAAAAATCGCGCCAGATGATATACTGGGTGGGTTTATATGCGTGCCAGCTCTGTAGCTCTGCTAAATCTTCAGTTAAGGGAAACCGACAACACTCATCAAAATGATCGTATATTACAAATAGTTTTGCGGGCCTAGCTCGAGCAGCAGACCGAGTTCAGACCTCTCGATGGGACAGACGAACGCGCCTGATGATTCTGAATCGGTTTCTGTAAGTATCAGCTCTGTAGCTGTCTAAATCTCGAGTTAAGTACAGAAAACCGTCAACGCGTGTCAAGATGACTCGAAACGGCCGACGGTTCCCTCAAGTCTTTTGATAGTAATATTACAGCTACAGACCTGGGAATTTAACTGACAGACGCGGCATAACCCGCTACAGGTGGGAAACATACCTGTTTGTAAAACGAACTTTCAAATTTTGCACAAAGATAGAAAACCGACCCCAAGTCGTCACATTGTCTCTTAAGGTCGGGTCGGCCAACTGGGCGCCGGCGGTAAACCGTCAACCTTTCTTTGCTTTGCTTTGCTCGGAGCCCACAGGGACAGAGGAGCCCCCGCTCAGGATTCAGGTCCGCAGCAGAGGAGCAGCAGGTGCTCAACACCTTCAGCGAGGCGCTTGCTGGCCAAGAGCTCAGCTTGACTAACCGCGCAGGTCGGCGGGATGGCGGCAGCCTCGGAGGCTATGCTGAATAGCCACGAGCCTTGAGAGTGTTGAAGAGCAGGGAGGGGGAGCACGAATAAGTCAATAACCCAACCAATGCCAACACCGTGGGAGGAACGACCACCATCGAAGTAGCCGCGAATCCCCTTTATTTGTTCCCTTCTGAGAGTATGAATGCACGGGTCGAAAGTACGATGGTTCTGGCCCGTGCGGGCCTTCCAAGTTTCAGCATCAGCACGCTCGTTTCCCTCACGATAAAACCACTTCCAGGGATCTAAACCCCAAGACGGCGGCCTCAGATTCACGCGGTAATTCAAGTGTAATCTGTATAATATACTTTGAATGTGTGCAATGGTCTCACAATACACTTCCGTCGTACATACATATTGTCCCACCAGCCAGTTCACTACCACCTGGGAGTCACCACAGAGCTCGACGGGAATCCCTTCAGCCTCATAGTTCCAGACGCTGGCATTCTCGAAGTTAAAGGCGAGCCGCTTTGCAATCTCATTATTTCTCTCCTCCGTCCCCTCCACCTCCTCCTCGTCGTTTTTCGGCCTCCAGGGTTTTGGTTCAGGCAGGTGAGCATATTCTAAAACATGTTGAAGGTCCCATTCCGAAAGCAACGTACGGATAAAACATCTCCACCCTGCCTGAGTCCACTCAAGAGTATCATACCAGGCATCTCCACCCACCGTCTCAAATGGCAAGCCCCACGGACGGAGTCCTACCGTTTTCCCACCTTCCCTTCGACGTGTAAAGGGTCGTGCTTCCTGCGAGTTATATGTGCGAATGACGGCATCCATCTGCTGTGTCCACGGGCTGGCGGCATGCATCATCGTGTAACGAGCCTGCAAGAAAGGGTCGTCCGTACTCACTCCCACCATATCACTTCGAAATCTTCTTTGCATGGCTGCTGGCGCAGGTGTAGGGGCTGATGATGATGATGGCGTTGATGATGTGGGAGCATTCCTGCTCCTTTTCGCAGCAGCACGGGACGCCTGAGAGATAAGCCGTCGTCGGTTCTGAGTCGTGGCGCTATTCTCCTGAACCTCTGGCAGAGCAACGGTGAGGTCCCCTCGAGCAGTAAGAACCGGGGCCACAATAATAGTCACCCTCCGTCGTTTCAGATCTCCAACAATCGGTACAGCAGCACCCGCATTCAAAGACATCGAACCCGTGGTAATCGGTACGACCGCACCCGCATTCTGAGACATCGAGTCCGTGGTAATCGGTACAGTAGCACCCGCATCCTGAGACATACCATCCATATCCAGAGACACTGCACCACCCATTTCCATTGGATCAATAGTAGGCTGGGCGTCATCAACTCGGCGAGTCTCGTTTTGAGCAGTTGTCGTCGCCACATCCTTTGCCCAACTCCACTGTTTGAAAAGAAAGAGCTGAGCTGCACTCGGCATCTGAGCTGTCCTGAGTGCTTTCCGCCCCGTCAAGTACACGCTCTGAAAAAACTGTGGCCAACTCTCAGTGTCACGCTTCCGTCTCCACACCATTTTCGAAAGTAAGCGGCCTTCAAACGAATGAATTGATTCAATGGCATTTTTGTCAGCTGTCATCCCTTCCACTGCAAACAATAATCGGCTTCTTACACGTGAGTCATATCGCCGCAATCTTTTCTTCAACTTAATACCCTGGCACATGTAATACTTCTTATCTTGCCAAAACGCCTTTTTGAGCGAGAGAAATCCGATGATTTAAGTCCTCATGTTGTCGCATGCTGTTCTCAAGAATCGTGCCAAGTATTTCCAAACGATCTGTCTGCTGCAACGTAATAGTCACTCTCTGGCGCTTGTCCAGGGAATTCGGCAACACAAAGGAGACATCCAAACTCTCAACCCCAGGCTCATCATAGCCAAAGCGAATAAACTGCAAGCTACTCGGTTTCCATCTGTACTTTCTGTGATAAAGTGGGACACTGATATCCGCAATCATGGTGGTCAACTCGCTCTGATCTCTGGCACACAAGAGAACATTGTCGGCCCAAATCGCATGTGTAAGATGACGAGTCCCTGCCTGCTGCGTCAACTGCACTCCCATCCCTCGCTCCTGCCAACTCAATACCACAGAACGGAACATGAGCACACTCTCACACAGCCAAAAGAGCGGAGCCTCAACACTACCTGTGCGGATACAACTATCCCAAGCTATGTCCGAGACGTCCACCTGCTGGAAGGATAAATCGGCCCTGTTCTCAGCTAGGCCCTCCATGAGCGCATAACTAAGTTCAGGTGGAAACCTCAACTCCTCCAGGCAGTCAGCAACGTCGGCCACCTGTACGTTATCAAAGGCACGATACACGTCTAAACTCGCCATGTGCATACAATATGACTTCCCCCATTCCGTCGCGTGCTGAGCAACTCTCTTCAAACCACCCGTAATCTCGTGTGTCCGTCTTCCAGCAACAAACCCGAAGAGCATGACCTCGGGGGCAACACTCCGTTTGAGATGGTCCACGGCCAACAAGGTGAGACATGACATATACCATTTTGACAGGCAAGATAATAATGATAAAGCTCGTGTGTCATTGAATTCGCAAGTCTTCACAGACTTCGGCATCAGCTGTATACATATATGGCGCCATGTTGTGGGTGTGCAATACTCGCGCATAAACAGCTGCTGCAAGCACCGCAAGACTTGAAGACAACCTGACCAAGGGATGTGCTTAAGCATGGAGACGCTGATGTTGTCCTTACCTACGGCCTTTCCTGAACGAAGACGAGACCTAGCACGCATGAGCAGGCCGATATCGATAGGCTGGTACTCCTGCATATTCACCTCCTGCAACCTCTTCCTCATCTCCTCCAGCTTACTGTTTGTGCGTGCACGCTCATGTTCATCAGTGTACATGGCCAAACCGTGCGCTCTGAGGGCCATCTCCCACTTAGACTTGTCCCAAGTGTGCACTCCCTCAACCTTGAGCGTCTTAAGGTATGTCCGATGCTGTAGGCCTGGACGGAACTCATACTCCAAGATATTCCTCCCATGCTTCCTCCTCTCATATCTGTACCTCCTCCTCGCCTTCTTGAACTCCTCCTCCGTGCATTCACCCTTATTTCTCTTCCTCCTCATCTCAAGTGCAGCCTCCCGAGCGGCAACATACTGCTCAGAAACTTTCGGGGTAAGGTCGGCTTTGGTGGGGACCTCGCCGATTTCCTCACAAGGCTGTCGGATCTTGTCACCTAGCTCCGTGGGCGAGAGACCCGTGTGTCCACTCCAATCGGTCTGATCTGTCCGGCTGTTGCCAGACACCAGGGCTGCATCAACTGCATAGCGCAAAATAGGTACACGATGAGACTGAACGTGCCAACGTGTGTTGCGGACAGGATTTGGACGCACAACTCGACGAGGCAAGACACGAGCAGGGATACGCAAGTGTAACAGACCATGATCACTCCAAAAGCTCGAGGCCGAGCTCCCAGACATATGTGCTGCCCCCGGCTGTGGCCACAAGACGGAGACCTCAGGAGCTCCCCAAGACGATGGTACACCTATGTAGTCGTAGACGTGAGAGTACTGCTGTTCTCGAGGTAGGTGCCTGTAGTGAGCCCATTTAGCAGAGCGCCAGGTAGGGAGCCTCGTAGGGTTGAAGGTGTTGGCCAACTGGAGGCCCAGGGTGCCCATAGTGAAAGTAAGAGCATGGGCACACCAACAACACTAGAACCCGAGACAGCCTGAGACATGTGGAAAACCTGAGGCTCAACCTCAACATTAGCATCAGTTCCTAAAACAACATCCTGAATTCGAAACTGCTTTTTCAATCTGGCAACATTGAGCGCTGCATCCCTCAGCACTTCCTGGTATACACTAAGCGTACGCAAAAACTGCTCACGAGACTTTCCATGCAAATACTTATGAGGCAAGTAGAGAGAGAGAAAGATGGCATTAGAGCAAACAACGGCGACCCAACGGTCGCCTATGGCCTCGTGTTGGACATCATCCTTCCAAACACCTCTGAGGCCCACGCAAGCTCGCTCACAAGAGGAGCGCCAAAGATTCCAACCGTGTTCCTCAGCAACACGGTCGGAGACAAACTGGCATTCTTGAAGGAGAATCACATTGCTTGAATTGAAAACCTGGGCGAAAATCTCGTGGCATTGTGCAATCCCTAGCAAACGAACGTTCCAGCTGAAAATTGAGCGATCAACCTCAGCCAATTGTTCGTGCCACTTGCCAGGGCACCGTCAACTCATGAGATCAGCTTTGAAATCCCCCAGTTTGAAGTTTGGATCGACTTCCTTGATCATATCCTCATCAATCTTCCAACCCACTGCACGATCAGGCTTCCATGAGGCAACACACTGTCCCTTTTGCAGCTGCTGCTCGGACGGGTAAGCCCACAGAAACGTGGCTGGGGGTCCATATTTTTCCACCTTTACAAAGGCGCTGGCACACGAACGATGCTTATAAAATAGGGCCTTGAATTTGCCAGCAGCTTTGATGTGCGGTTCTTGCCATGGAGAGGCCTCCACCGTAACCGTGATCCTTTCATCACAGATGTGGTTATACGTGGTCGCATCGTGTGGGTCCTCAAAGATGGCTTTCTGCTCGAAACATTGAATGAACACTTTGCGAAAATCCCACATCATATCCTTCGTCGCCGTGGCTTTGAAGCATATCTTGAGCTGATAACATCCCATGGGGTTCTTACTGTTCTCATCATTCGTTTTTATCTCATCCACGTGCGCCAAGCAATTCGCTTTTTGAAATAGAGTCGCCAGGAGGCGCTGGGCAACCGCACCAGGGAGTAAGGCCTTGGATCGTTTATGAAGTTCTTCCGACGCTGTGCGTGCCCATCCTTTTATAGTTATCATCGTTGGTTGGAAGGTTGGCCTCGGACCCTTGAGACCAAACTCCCCACGAGTACCCTGGAACTGGAAGCCTGGATTCCCCGACCCAGTCCCACGGGATGAAGCAACTGTTGATGCATCGGCATTGGTTTTACTCTGGAGGGCTTCTAACTGTCTCTGCTGTGACTGCACCTGTGCATTCAGACGTTGCAAATCGGTACTATGCTCTTCCAACTTCAGTTTGATCGGCGCAACTTCACCCTGCATGATAGACTGGAAATTCTCCTTTTGTGTGGCAAACTTCGAATCGAGCAACTGCGAGAGTGCCGCCAGCTGAGGATTCAGCTGCTGTTGTTGTTGTTGAATCAATGCCTGCTCACGCTGCTGCCGTGCCAACTCACTCTGACGACGACGTTTGGAATCCTTTTCTTCCTCCAGAAGTCCACCTGCTGCCCCCGCTGCTGCATCCAAGAGACCTGGCGGTATACCCCCACGGATCTTGCTATGAAGATCATCCCCTCCCATACCTTCGATGTCCAACTCCTCTTCTTTTGTCATTTCCTCCATACTGCAATGTGAAAGAGAACGAGGCAAAGAGACAAAGTACAAGTGCAACGGAAGAAATTGCCACAACCAAGATGAATCTGCTATCTGTAACGCGTCCTGAGTGCACAACAAGATTCAGCTGATTGAAAACTGGCAAGAGTGCAGAGATCGGGCACCGTGATGCCTGTCACGGAGTCTGCGCTTGACTGCGTGTGTGCCTTGTAACGTAAGCGAAACAAAAGCTTTGCTGGCGTAGGGGCTCTAAACTGGAGGCGAGGTCCAGGCAGAGTTTAAAACCCCTGTCGGATGCGATGAGCAACCACGCCTTGAGCAACCACGCCGGGGGACTCGTAGAGCTTCCTGACAATACATAATGTGGGAAAAAATTCCAGAGAAAGACTAGTTTTTCAGCCCAAGCGATTTCAGAGCTCTCAAGATGACTCTAACAAAAAAACAAACAGTTTGGCAACCCAGCTCGAGTATCAAACCGAATTCAGACCTCTGAATGCGACAGGCGGACGCGTCTGATGTCTGCGAATCGACTCCTGTGATTACGAGCCCTGCAGCCCCCCTACAGCCCGAGTTAAGTGCAGAAAACCGACAGCGTCTTTCAGGATGACTCGAACAATACGAATAGTTTTGCGAACCTAGCTCGAGCAGCAGACCGAGTTCCGAGCTCTGGGTTCGACAGACGGACGCACCTGATGTCTTCAAATCGATTTCTGACCAGCAGCACAGTAGCCATCCCCCAGCACGAGTTAAGTGCAGAAAATCGGGAGCACCTCTCAAGATGACTCGAACAGTACCAATAGCATCGCGAACCTAGCTCGGGCAGCAGGCCGAGTTCAGAACTCTCGATGCAACAGACGAACGCGCCTGGTGATTCCCAATTGATTTCTGTGACTATGAGCTCTGTAGCTGCCCTACAGCTCGAATTAAGTACTGAAAACCGACAGCGTCTGCTACGATGGCTCGAATAATACGAATAGGTTTGCGGGCCTAGCTCGGCTAGCAGACCGAGTTCAGACCTCTGGATTCAACCGGCGAACGCGCCTGATCATTCTACATCGATTAGCTGTGCTTACCAGCTCTGTAGCTGTCCTAAAGCTCGAGTTATGTTCAGAAAACCGCCATCGCGTATCAAGATGACTTCAAACGGCCGATCCCGCCTGCCTGCTTTTTGGCAGTAGAAGGTACCCGATCGAGCTGAGATCAAGATGGCGAGCGGGAATAAGATCGAATATCATGGGAAAAAATACTAGATCTCTAACGAATGTTCAAATTCCGAGAACAAAATTTTCAACCGACCAAGTCACCAAAAGGTCCGTCGAGATTTTTCTTGCCAACTAGCTCTCCAGCGCCCCGGAATTACTCTTAAGCTTCCAGCAATAACTTGCAAGGGGAAGCTCTACGAGTTACTAGCTCCACCTGCGCCCGAATTCCTCTTAGCTCATCTTGCCGAAGAGCTCTACGAGGTATTAGTAGCGTCGAAAACCTGGAGAGCGAAGACACCCTTGACAGGAAATTGTTCCTGGAGACCCCTGGGCAGCTCCCCGGCAGCGCCGCCGAGGCGCTGCCAGAACGGCTTCCACGCGTGCCTGCACGCGTGCAGACACGCGTGGAAGCTTGCCGGAAGCTCCCCCGGACACGTTGCCGGGTCGAAAAAGCCCCTGCGGGGATGACTCGTAGAGCTTCCCTAGGCTAGTTGCTGGAAGCTTAAGAGTAATTCGGACGCGTGAGAGCTAGTTGGCAAGAAAAATCTCGACGGAACTTTTGCTGACTTTTGGTCGGTTGCAAATTTTGTTCTCAAAATTTGAACATTCGTTTGAGCTCTAGTATTTTTTCCCGTGATATTCGATCTTATTCCCGCTCGCCATCTTGATCTCAGCTCGATCGGGTGAATATTACTATCGAAAAGCACTATGGCGGGATCGGCCGTTTTGAGTCATCTTAATACGCGCTGAAGGTTTTCTGAACATAACTCAAACTTTAGAACAGCTACAGAAGCTGGTAAGCACAGCTAATCGATGTAGAATGATTAGGCGCGCTCGTCTGTTGAATCCAAAGGTCTGAACTCGGTCTGTCAGCCGAGCTAGGTCCGCAAACCTATTCGTATTATTCGAGCCATCGTAGCAGACGCTCTCGGTTTTCTGTACTTAATTCAGGCTACAGGACAGTTACAGAGCTGATATTTACAGGAACCGATTCAGAATCATCAGTTGCGTTTGTCTGTCGAATCCAGAAGCTCTGAACTCGGTCTGCTGACCGACCTAGATTCGCGAAACTATTCGTATTGGTCGAGTCATCTTGAGAAGTGCTCTCGGTTTTCTTCACTCAACTCGCGCGGGCTATAGTGCTGGTGATCACAGACATCGATTTAAAGACATCAGGCGCGTCCGTCTGTCGAATCCAGAGCTCAGAACTCGGTCTGCTGCCCGAATTAGGTCTACGAAACTACTGTATTGTTCGAGTCCTGAGAGCCCAGCCGCGGCCGCAGCCACAGCCAGAGCCGCAGCCGCGGCCGCGGCCGCGGCTGGAAGAAGAAAACCATCGCGAAAAATTCGCGATAGTTTCCCCCTCCCAACCGCGGCCGCAGCCGCAGCCGCAGCCGCGGCCGCGGCCGCGGCTGGAAAAAGAAAACCACCGCGAAAAAATCGCGATAGTTTCCCCCTCCCAGCCGCGGCCGCAGCCACAGCCAGAGCCGCAGCCGCAGCCGCGGCCGCGGCTGGAAGAAGAAAACCACCGCGAAAAATTCGCGATAGTTTCCCCCTTCGAACCGCCGCCGCAGCCGCAGCCGCAGCCGCGGCCGCGGCCGCGGCTGGAAGAGGAAAACCACCGCGAAAAATTCGCGATAGTTTCCCCCTCCCAGCCGCGGCCGCAGCCACAGCCAGAGCCGCAGCCGCAGCCGGAGCCGCAGCCGCGGCCGCGGCCGCGGCTGGAAGAAGAAAACTACCGCGAAAAATTCGCGATAGTTTCCCCCTCCCAGCCGCGGCCGCAGCCGCAGCCGCAGATGCGGCCTCGGCCGCGGCTGGAAGAAGAAAACCACCGCGAAAAATTCGCGATAGTTTCCCCCTCCGAACCGCCGCCGCAGCCGCAGCCGCAGCCGCGGCCGGGGCCGCGGCTGGAAGAGGAAAACCACCGCGAAAAATTCGCGATAGTTTCCCCCCTCCCAGCCGCGGCCGCAGCCACAGCCGAAGCCGCAGCCGCGGCCGCGGCCGCGGCTGGAAGAAGAAAACCACCGCGAAAAAATCGCAATAGTTTCCCTCTCCCAGCCGCGGCCGCAGCCACAGCCGCAGCCCCAAATCTATGTTACATAGTTCTTATCATAATCATATGTGATCCTTCGAATGCACAACTACGCTGCTTATTTCGTATCACTCCGCGGCACCCCCTCTCTGCCCACCGCGGCTCCCCCTCTCCTTGTTTGTGGCCTCCGCGGCACCCCCTCTCTGCTGAGGGGCGGAGGTGGCTCGGGCGGCTGCGGCCTTCGGTTTCGCTGACGAGATGTACTAGAAGCTCAGGACCTGGGCATCCTTTCTAAGGCCCGTACGGTCCATCTCAGCAACTCTCCATCCCCGCTACACCTCCGGTCCGTCTTACGTTCCGCTCTGGCCCGACTTTAGGAAACAGGGCGCCCCCACACGGTCTAACTTGGGACTAGCCCCTTTGACCGTGTGCCGCAACCAAGTTCCCAGGGACGAAGCCTGCCACAGCTCCGCCCCAGCAGTCTCTGGCAACTGCCCGTACCACCAGTCCTTGGGTCCGGCTCCCGCCAGTTCTTGGGTTGGTCGCCCGCCGGCTTGTGGGTCCGGTCTCCCCTTAGGAATGGGATTGCTCCCGGGTCCAGTGGCCCGCCAGTTCTCGGGTTGGTCGCCCTGGAATGGGATTTCTCCCTCTCTGCCGTCGGTGAGCAGTTTAACGACATGCTCAGGTCAAAATAACCCAGGCCAAAGCCCGAGCCCGAGCCAAGGCCTGGGCCAGGGCCTGAGCCCGAGCCCGAGCCCGCGCCCGAGCCCGAGCCCGAGCCCGAGCCCAAGCCCGAGCCCGGGACCGAGCCCGAGCCCGACCCCGAGCCCGAGCCCGAGCCCCAGCCCCAGCCCCAGAGCCAGCCCCAGCCCGAGCCCGAACCCGAGCCCGAGCCCGAGCCCGAGCCCGAGCCCGAGCCCGAGCCCGAGCCCGAGCCCGAGCCCGAGCCTGCGCCCGCACCCGAGCCCGAGCCCGAGCCCGAGCCCGAGCCCGAGCCCAGGCCCAAGCCCGAGCCCGAGCCCGGGCCCGAGCCCGAGCCCGGGCCCGAGCCCGAGCGGGAGCCCGAGCCCGAGCCCGAGCCCGAGCCCCGCGAGCCCGAGCCCGAGCCCGAGCCCGAGCCCGAGCCCGAGCCTCAAGCCCGAGTCCCGAGCCCGACCCCCGCCTCGAGCCCGCGCCCGCGGCCCAGCCCGAGCCCGAGCCCCGAGCCCGAGCCCATGGCCGAAAGCCAAACCGAAGGCCCGACCCGCTGCCCGAGCCCGAGCCCGAAAGCCCGAGCCCGAAGCCCGAGCCCGAGCCCGAGCCCGAGTCGAGCTCGAGCTCGATCGAAGCCCGAGCCCGGCCCGACCCGAGAGCCCCGAGCCCGAGCCCGAGCCCGAGGCCCCGAGCCGAGCCCGAGCCCGAGCCCCGAGCCCGAGCCCGAGCCCGAGCACGGGCCGGAGCCCCGAGCCCGAGCTCGAGCTCGAGCTCGAGCCCGCCCCGAAACCCGAGCCCGAGCCCGAGCCCCCGAGACCCGAGCACGCGCCCAAAGCCCAGGCCCGAGCCCGAAGCCCGAGCCGAGCCCGGCCGGGACCCGAGCCCGACCCGAAGCCCGAACCCGAGCTGCGCCCGCGGCCCGCGCCCGAGCACGAGCCCGACCCCCGGCCGGAGCCCGACCCGAGCCCGAAAGCCCGAAGGCCCAGCCGAGCCCGGCCCCGAGCCCGACCCGAGACCCGAGCCGAGCTCGAGCCCCGAGCCCCGAGCCCCGCGGGCCCCGAGCCCGAGAAGCCCGACACGAGCCGAGCCCGAGCCCGAGCCCGAGCCCGAGCCCGAGCACGGGCCGCCCGAGCCCGAGCTCGAGCTCGAGCCCGAGCCCGAGCCCGAGCCCGAGCCCGAGCCCGAGCCCGAGAGCCCGAGCACGAGCCCGAGCCCGGGCCCGAGCCCGAGCCCGAGCCCGAGCCCGGGCCCGGGACCGAGCCCGAGCCCGAGCCCGAGCCCGAGCCCGCGCCCGCGCCCGAGCCCGAGCCCGAGCCCGAGCCCGAGCCCGAGCCCAGGCCCAAACCCCAGCCCGAGCCCGAGCCCGAGCCCGAGCCCGAGCCCGAGCCCGAGCCCGAGCCCGAGCCCGAGCCCGAGCCGGCGCCCGCGCCCGAGCCCGAGCCCGAGCCCGAGCCCGAGCCCGAGCCCAGGCCCAAACCCGAGCCCGAGCCCGAGCCCGAGCCCGAGCCCGAGCCCGAGCCCGAGCCCCAGCCCGAGCCCGAGCCCGAACCCGCGCCCAAGCCCGAGCCCGAGCCCGAGCCCGAGCCCGAGCCCAGACCCAAACCCGAGAGCCCGAGCCCAAGCCCGAGAGCCCGAGAACGCGGAGAGCCCGAGGCCCCAGTCCGAGGGAGGCGCCGTGCCCGAACCTGTGCCCGAAGCCCGACCCGAACCCAAGCCGGACTCGAGCTCGACCGAGCTCGAGCCCGAGCCCAAGCCTGAGCCTCGGGCTCGGGCTCGAGCTCGAGCTCGGGCTCGAGCTCGTGCTCGGGCTGTTCGGCTCGGGCTCGAGCTCGGGCTCGGGTTCGGGCTCGGGCTCGAGCTCGAGCTCGAGCTCGGACTCGAGCTCCCGCCCGGGCTCGGGGCTCGGGTTCGCGCTGGGGCTCGGGCTCGGGCTCGGGCTCGGGTTTGGGCCTAAGCTTGCGCTCGGGCACGGGCTCGGGCTCGAGCTCGCGCTCGGGCTCGGGCCCAGGCTCGGGCTTCGGCTCGAGCTCGGGTTCGGGCTCGGGTTTGAACTGGGCGCCGGCGGTAAACCGTCAACCTTGGTTACCGCCGGGGAACTCGTAGAGCTTCCAAGCTCGACTTAAGTTGAGAAAATCGAGAGCACCAACCAACATTCTGACTCATAGTGAATTTGTTTGACCTCTGAATGCGACAAGCGGACGCGTCTGATCAGACCGAGTTCAGACCTCTCAATGCGACAGGCGGACGCGTCTGATGTCTGCGAATCGACTCATGTGATTACCAGCCCTGCAGCCCCCCTACAGCCCGAGTTAAGTGCAGAACACCGAGAGCATCTCTCAGGATGACTCGAATAATATAATAGTTTCGCAAACCTGTTTCGAGCAGCAGACCAAGTTCTGAGCTCTCGAATCGACCAACGAACGCGTCTGATGTGTGCAAATCGATTTCTATGACCCGCAGCACTGTAGCCCTCCCAGCACGAGTTGAGTGCAGAAAATTGAGAGCACTTTTCACGATGATTCGGACAATACAAATAGTTTCGCGATTCTAGCTCGGGCAGCAGGCCGAGTTCTCAATCGATTCCTGTGCCTGTAGGCTCTGTAGCTGCCTACAGCTCGAGTTAAATACAGAAAATACCGAGAGCGTGTGTCGAAATGACTCGAATAATACGAATAGATTTGCGGACCTAGCTCGGCTAGCAGACCAAGTTCAGACCTCTGGAGTCAAGAGGCAAACGCGCCTGATGATTCTGAGTGCGAGAGGTGTGCTTACCAGCACTGTAGCTGCCCTGCAGCTCGAATTAAGTACCAAATACTCACCACGCGTATCAACTTGACTCGAATAATACCAATAGGTTTGCGGACCTAGCTCGGCTAGCAGACCGAGTTTAGACCTATGGATTCAACAGAAGACCGCGCCCGGTGATTCTGAGGGCGATAGGTGTGCTTACCAACACTGTAGCTGCCCTACAGCTCGACTTAAGTAGAAAATACCGACAACGCGTATCAAATTGACTCCAATAATACTAATAGGTTTGCGGACCTAGCTCGGCTAGCAGACCGAGTTCAGACCTATGGATTCAACAGGCGAACGCGCCTGATGATTCTGAGTGCGATAGCTGTGCGTACCAGCTCTAAAGCTGCCCTACAGCTCGAGTTAAGAACAAAATACCGACAACGCGTATCAAGATGACTCGAAACGGCCGATCCCGCCAGTGTGCTTTTTGGCAGTAAAAGGTACCCGATCGAGCTGAGATCAAGATGGCGAGCGGGAATAAGATCGAATATCACGGGAAAAAATACTAGAGCTCTAACGAATGTCAAATTTCGAGAACATAATTTTCAACCGACCAAAAGTTGTGAAAAGTTCAGTTCTTTTTTTCGAGCCAACTAGCTCTCCAGCGCGCCGGAATTACTGGGCGCCGGCGGTAAACCGTCAACCTTTGTTTTTTTTTTTGGGGGGGGAGGCTGACCAGGCACCGAGCGCCCCAGCGCCCGTTAAGTGCCTACCTAGTCTCTCTGCAGCTGGAGGTCTTGGGCCACCTGGGCTGCGGCCCGCAAGAGGCCCTCGAGACCCGAAAGCTCAGCGTCAGTGATACTGCTATGGGAGGGGAGTGCCTGTGCACAACGCCCTACTACTTCCCATATGATTGGACAAGGAGAGGAGGCTTGGGGGAAGAGGGAGACTACCCGAGCTCTCTTATCTCTATGTTCAGGGTCAGGGTACGGATCATGGAAGCGAGGGATATATCCAATCTGCAGAAACCAGCCGACGCCCACACCTTGGGCACACACTCCGCCGTCGAAGGATCCGCGGAGGCCAATAACTCGAAAGTTGTCTTGAACATCAGGGCGAAAGATATGGTGGTGGAACAGCTCTCTGAATATCTGGCCTTCCCGTGCTAGATGGGTAAGTTCATCAGCTACTGTGTTACTCTCCCGATATATGTGTCGAATAAAGTCGTTGCCCCATGAGGGGGGTCGTACTCCTTCCTCCTCCAATTCTTCCAAAAGAGAAATAATATTTGCAACCCGCCTACGATAAGAAGCCCCATCTCCTCCTTCTCCTCCCTCAACCTTCCAGAGACCGTTGATCCAATTACAGATAAGAAGCGAATCTCCCGTCAGCTCCAGACCGATCCCGTCATCACTCAGATCCCAAGTCGGCTCCTGTTCATTGTTCGAGGCCAATCTCTGGGCCAGCTTCTCAGACTCCTTCACCGACAACGGACGAGCCATCATCTCCTCCCCCCTCTCCTTCATGTAGTTTCCTCGTCCTCCAGTTCCTCCACGGACAACAAACAAGTCAAACAGAGAACCCAAAGTACAAGCTTCCAGGAACTGCCTGCAATACTGAACGAAGTCAGAGTAAGAGAAAGAGCACGCCCTCCACCACCGATCCTCCAGATTCACAAACGAGGGAAATATCGTCTGGAACATGAAACACCAAGGATGTTCACCCGTCGCCTGCCCCTTAGCACTGCCTAATCGTGTCAGTTTCGAGGCCTCCTTCCACTTCCACTGGGAACGCAAATATTTTGACTCAAGTGTCCTTTTCTCCTCCCACCTCGGGGTACAGCACATCAGAAGCCGGCGTGCGTCTCGATGCGCACGAGGAAACACCGTCTGTTGTCCAGGTCCAGGAACTGCCATCCTCCGACGCTTCGGGGGGGGCCTGGGGGGATCCCTAGGCCCCCCCCGCTCACAGGGAACTTCAATATCTCGAGAAGAAGAGGCCCTATCAGAGGGCATAGCAGAAGAGACCATCCCATGCATATCTGAGGAGACCGCGCCCATCCCATTCGTATCTGAGGAGACCGCGCCCATCCCATTAGTAGCTGAAGAGACAGCACCCATCCCCTTGGTAACTGAAGAGACCTCCACCATCCCATTAGTAACTGAAGAGACCACACCCATCCCATTGGTAACTGAAGAAGCGACCATCCCATGCATATCAGAAGAGACCACACCCATCCCCTTCGTATCTGAAGAGACCGCACCCATCCCATTAGTAACTGAAGAGACAGCACCCATCCCATTGGTAACTGAAGAGACCTCCACCATCCCATTGGTAACTGAAGAGACCGCGACCATCCCTGGGCTCAGCTCCGACTCAGGAATCTGGTATCCGCTATCGACATTGGCTCCGAAATATGATGCTATGTCCGCTCCGAGCTGCCACAAGGAATAAAGGACTCTCTGCACTGCACTCTGGCACTTGGCTTCAAAGAACATCCGTCTAGCAATTCTGAGTCGAGCTGGCTTCCAAACTACCCAACTTTCGGAGGCAGGCTTTTGGGGTGACGTCATCTGGTAAAGGCAATTTCCCTCAAAGACATTCAGGCTATGCAAAGAGTCCCTGTCCCAACTAATACCTTGACTTCCATAAGTGAGGATGCTCTGAACCCGAGTGATATAACTCCTACACTTGGCCGAAAAAGGGACTGCCTTCGATCTAAAATAGGCTGCATGCGCATGGAAGGCTCGTCGTGCGGACCCGATCCGTCGCCGAAGGTCTTGGTGTGCCTCCCTATAGCTACAGTATATGCTGTTCCCCAAGACATTCATCTCGTCAACTACTTTGAACGGCACCATCTGATCCTGAACCCGAACCAGGATAGGCTGTTTTGGCTTCTCCGAGAAACCGATAAACGCGACCTCGAGCGACTCGATCTTCCATTCGAATCCCCATCCCCGCAGAGTCTCTGTCATTTCTCCTACCTGTCGCCTAAACTCCTCCTCCGAAGATCCCAAGATATAGATATTGTCAGCATATAGCAAGTGGTGTACAGGAACCGAGGCCGAAACTTCTCCCACCGAATTTGGATCCAGACAATGAAACCCAATCCCCTGCTCATCCCAAAGCTTAAATAAAGGAGCCCACATCGCAACGACTATCAGGTTCCACAAGGAGGGGCTGTCGTTCCCGCCTGTCCTGATATGGGTATCGATTCCCACATTCGGCAGCTGCAGCCCCTGAAAGAGAAGCGAAGTGACCTCACACGGCATAGGCACGAGCACACCGTACTGGAGCCAGGAAGGGATCGAGAGGATGTCGAATGCACGTTTGACCGTCGAGATTTTCGTGTTCTGGAATGCTTGTTTCACGTCCGCTGACCCAAGAACCAGGCGTCGATCCTTCCCCCACTGTGAGGCGTGTTGGGCTGCTGCTTTAAGTCCTGCAAATATCTCTGTGCACGATCTTTTGGGAACGAAGCCGAATAATGATGCATGAGTGCCGGCCTGAAGACAATAAGGTTCAAGCAGGATCGAGAGGCAAGTACTGTACCATTTCTTAAAGATACTCTCCACAGAAATACGTCTCGTATCAGAAACATCGCATATCGGATAAGATTTGGGAAGTAGCGTCGTCAATGTTCGATGCCACGAAGATGGAGGTACAACAATGCCACGTAAGATATCACAAAACAATCGCTTGACTGTGCGAACGGCTCTCCACGGCAGCGCTTTGACTACTTCTGCCCCCACCCCGTCGGGTCCCGTGGCTTTTCCAGGGTTGAGTCGAGCTCGGGCCCGAAGGACCACCACCATCGTAAGCGTCGCCTCCTGGGGCCTGGGGGACCCCTGGAGCTCCTCCCTGAGGCCCTGGACAATCTCGATCGACCGCAGACGCTCCTCCTCATCCTCGCAGACCTCCTTCAACTTCATCATCTCTTCCATCCACCTCTCCCTGTCCACGCTCTCCTCCCCCTCAATCTTCACCGCCTTCAAAGCTGCTTTACGTGGACGCTCCGCCTCCCATTCCAGCTTCGCTCGTTTGAATTTTCTGGCTTCCCGATCTCTTTTTCTGCGTAGAAGTCGATAGGCTAACGTCCCCCTCTCTGCCCTCCTCTGGTAGACCTGCACCTCCAAGGACCGCAACAATTCCGATCGTTCAGGGGCTCGAGCTGGGCGCTTAGGGGTACATTCCGTGGCCGACGCACATGAATAGATAACACTCTCTGCCTGACACATAGCTTGGCACGAAAATAGATTGGCATCCAACAACTGGCGACACGATCGACGAGCAGACAAGTTGAGTGGGTCCCAGCCTTTTAGAGTACGAGCACGACGTGAGAGATTCCGTCTCGCCAACTCCCTGGAAGCCACTCTCAGAGAAGCTCGAACAAGGGCATGATCTGATAATCTCATCACGGCTCCCTGCTGCTGTCCTACGTAAAGAAACTCAACCGAGCACCCCGACACCTGCGATCCATACGGAACAAGGATATAATCAAGCACTTCACGACGGGACCCCTTCCGATAATCAAACCAAGTCGGCTTCCTAGTTCCAAAAGAATTCGAAGCACACATACGCTCCTGAACCAACCAATCCTCCACCTCCTGTCGCAAGCTCTCCACCTTCTCCTTCCTCTCCCGCTCCTTGGTCCCCGTGGCCTGGATCTGCACTACCTCCAAGCCTCCTCCCGAATAAACCTCCTCCTCATGCTGTAAGTGTGGCTGTATCTCAACATTCGCATCCATGGCAACAACAAGACGACAGAAACCATAACGACGGCATACGTACTTTCTGAGCAGGCTGACCGCCTGGAGTGCACAATGTGATATCTCCAGAAACTCGGGCTGGCTGGCATCAGGCAAGTACAATGAGACAAAGAGAATCCGTCCAGCAAGGATCGCGCACCACCTCTCTGAGGCCCACTGGCCTCGAACGCTATCAGCCCTCCGATAGAGTATCATAGCACGGCGATCCTCCGAAACGTGATAATACAGTCCCATTTTGACGAACCATTGCGCCTCAACGTCGATGTTCTGAGACTCCTGTACCCCCAGGAAATCCCAGCCTAGGCGTGCTCCGTAGACTACCCTCGACAGAACACTATAAGCTTTGTCATCCTTCCTCCCGCACGTTGAAGGTTGAGCGTGGCGAAGCGGACTTCCGTCGGCTCCGCCCGTAGGCGTCACTGAGAAGCAGACCTGGAGTCCGTGACTAACTCCTCGAGCTCTGCCGCCGTCATGGTGGTGCCGTGTCTCTGGGCGAAAGACGTCCAAGCTGCTGGAATAACTCGCCACTGCCCAGATCCTCCGAAGCTAGCCGCATGATACTCGGCCAGCAAGCTCCGCTTCCCCTCAACGGGGTCAGAGTACATCGTGGACGGTGACTTCCCGTACCCAGTCGATCCCTTGAGAAAGATGGTGGGGTGCGTCCTGCTCCAGACACCATAAAATCGGCCAACCGCTTGATTGTGTGGAATCTTTTCGTCTGGGACCTCTGCACGAACTCTCAAACGAGACATCTTCGACTTCACCTTGGTGTAAAAGGCGTGGTTGAGATCTGCGTCATCATTTATACGTGTGAGAGCGCGTTGTACAGCATAAACCACTTCACTCCCTGTCCCGGCCTTAAATCTAATCTTGATATTCCCCGTCATCGGTTTCGATCTGGCAAGTTTCTCAGAGCTGACCACATCCACTTGACCGTGCAACTGCTCGTTGTCCGCTTTCAAAAGACCCAGGGTGTTCTGGAGTAGGGTGCAGGCATCCGTATCATCTATCATCGTAAGTTCCCTACTCGTACGATTCGACCAGTCCTGAACCCATCCGTACAACTCTACATATGTAGGAGTAAATTTTGCCGTCGATGTTCGTCCTGCGAATCTCGGGGCTGCTATCGTGGAGATAGAAGATCCAATCGAAGCAGTGTCCTGGCTAGCCAGAGTCTCCAAGTTCTTAAGCCTAATATCCTGCTCCTGTTGTTTTTTCTCAATGGCCGTGAGTTTCGTTGTTTGAACCCCGAGACGTTGATCCATACCGCTGATGCGCACGTCAGTGGCCACCGAGGCGGCCTTCGACTCGTCATGATTCTGAAAAGACATCTGCATGAACAATCGCAAACTCTCATCTTTTTGAAGGCTCCGAATTTTCTCTCTCATGGCCTTCTGGTCAAGAAGATCACCTCCCGTCTTGTCCACCTTCTCCTCCTCCTCCATATCCGTCTTCATCCTCTTGCTACCCTGACCGTCAACCTCCATTTCTTCTGGAAAGAACGGATGAAACGACCCTTCTTGAACTTACAGATGCACCAAGAGCGACTCGAGTAGTGTCGATACGGTCGAGAACGACGAAATATGCAACACTCTAAGCGACAATACTCCTCCCAGTAAAAGTCTTCCAGATCTGCAAAGAATCTATCCCAAACACAGCTGGGCTCTCCGAGAGGATATAAGACGTTCCACCCTCCTGCTGGCTCTCCGAAGCTGTTCGTGACTGCACAGAAAGATACAACAATACTCAACTCGCACTCGTAGAATGGATAATGGACCAGAGCAAAAATGGAAGAAGGCACGCTCCCAAGAACAAAAGCAGATGCAGACGTATGCGTGCTCCACTCGTACCAGCAGGGCGTTGCCTCCCAGTAACCAGTTCAATCAGGAGCCTGATGCCGGCAGAGGGGCCGCAGGCTGTCCAAGATGTGCGAAAGAGTGTACAGTATGTGGAACCCAACTCCCTACTGCACAATGCAGCTCGAGTGAGCCCCCCCGGCGGGACAAGGCCGAGGGAGAGCGGGAGGTAAGCTCCGCGTCCTCAACCTTTGTTACCGCCGGGGGACTCGTAGAGCTTCCTGACAACATATAATGTCGAAAAAAATTGCAGAGAACGAATAGTTTTTCAGCCCAACTCGAGTATCAGACCGAGTTCGGACCTCTGAATGCGACAGACGGACGCGTCTGATGTCTCCGAATCGATTCCTGTGATTAACCGCCCTGCAGCCCCCCTACAGCACGAGTTAATTGCAGAACGCCGACAGTAGCTCTCAAGATGACTGGAAGAATACGAAGAGTTTCGTGATTCTGGATCGCGCAACAGACCGAGTCCAGAGCTCTGGATTCAACAGCGAACGCGCCTGATTATTCTGAGTGTGATAGGTGTGCCTGCCACCGCCCGCCTGATGTGCTGGGCTAACAGCTCGAGTGAGAACTATTAAAAACATACCGACCAACGCGTACCAAGTTTTGACTCGAAATAATAACGAATAGGTTTTTGGCGGACGCTAGCCTCCGGCTAGCAGACCGCGAGTTTCAGATTAATCTATGGATTCACCAGGCGGAGCGCGCCTGATGAAAAATTCTGCGTGGCGAAAATAAGGTGTTTGGGGTGCGTACCCAGCACTGTATACAAGCGAAACAAAAAAAAAAAGTCGAAAAACAAAACAAATATGACAAGGCAAAAGAATATAAAAAAAATAAAAAATTAGACGAAAATAACTAGCTTAAAAAACAGAGGGCCTGTAAAGGAAAAAAACAATAAAAAAATAAAAACATAAAAACAAAAAATTAAAGCTCCTGCCCTACAGCTCGAGTTAAGTAGAAAATACCGACAACGCGTATCAAGTGGACTCGAATAATACGAATAGGTTTGCGGACCTAGCTCGGCTAGCAGACCGAGTTGAGACCTATGGATTCAACAGGCGAACGCGCCTGATGATTCTGAGTGCGATGGCTGTGCTTACCAGCTCTGTAGCTGTCCTACAGCTCGAGTTTAGTACAAAATACCGAGAACGCGTATCAAGATGACTCGAAACGGCCGATCCCGCCAGAGTGCTTTTTGGCCTTCAAAGTTACCCGATCGAGCTGAGATCAAGATGGCGAGCGGGAATAAGATCGAATATCACGGGAAAAAATACTAGAGCTCTAACGAATGTGCAAATTTCGAGAACAAAATTTTCAACCGAGCAAAAGTCACCAAAAGTTCCGTCGAGATTTTTCTTGCCAACTAGCTCTCCAGCGCGCCGGAATTACTCTAAGCTTCCAGCTATAACTAGCTAAGGGAAGCTCTACGAGTTACTCTTAGCTTCCAGCTATAACTGGGCGCCGGCGGTAAACCGTAAGCCGGGGGACTCGTAGAGCTTCCTGACAATGTATAATGTGGAGAATACATTGCAGAGAACGAATAGTTTTTTAGCCCAAGCGATTTCAGACCTCTCGATGCAACAGCCGAACGCCCCCTGATGCTTCTGGATTGTCTTATGTACGAGCTCTGTAGCTCTGCTACTGCCCGAGTTACGTGCGTTATTCAACAGCACCTCTCAAGATGACTCAAACAACACAAATAGTTTCGTAAACTCAGCTTGAGAATCGGACCGAGTTCAGGCCTCTGAATGCGAAAGACGGACGCGTCTGACGTCTCCGAATCGATCGCTGTGATTACCAGCCCTGCAGCCCCCTACAGCCCGAGTTAAGTGCAGAAAACCGACAGCGTCTTTCAGGATGACTCGAACAATACCAACAAGTTCGCGGGCCGAGTTCAGGCAGCAAACCGAGTTTCGGACTCTAGATTCCACAGGCGGACGCGCCTGATGTCTCCAAATCGATTGCTGTCGGCACCAGCACTCAAGCCCCCCCCCCCCTACAGCCCGAGTTGAGTGAAGAAAGCGACAGTAGCTCTCAAGGTGACTCGAACAATACGAATAGTTTCGCGATCCTAGCTCGGGGAACAGGCCGAGTTCAGAGCTCTCGATTCAACAGACGAACGTGCCTGATGATTTCCGATCGATTTCTGTGACTATGAGTTCTGTAGCTGCCCTACAGCTCGAGTTAAGCACAAAATACCGAGAGCGTCTGTCAAGGAGACTTGAATAATACAAATAGGTTTTTGGACCTAGCTCGGCTAGCAGACCGAGTTCAGACCTCTGGGTCTAACTAGCTTAGGGAAGCTCTACGAGTTACCTCGGCCTGGGCTCGGGCTAAGGCTCAAACTCAGGGCGGGGGCCGGCGCGGGCTCGGGCTCAGGCTTGGGCTCATTCCGGGGCGCCCGAGCCCGAGCCCTAGCCCGCGCCTGCGAGAGAGCCCGTAGAGCTCTTCGGCATCGATGAGCTAGAGAATTTCGGGCGCGGGGTGGAGCTAGTGACTCGTAGAGCTTCCCTCAGCAAGTTCCCGGATAGCTCCTTGAGAGCTGAGGGTTTCAGATAAGAAGCCGGAGGTGGGTGGTGAGGGAGACACGCCCACCTCCGCCGGTCCACGATCCCCGCAGCGACTCGCCGGAGGTTGCAGCGGGTCCGGGAGCGTGGCTTCCTAGCGTTTCCCAATACGCGTGGCTCCAGGGTGCGCGAAGCGCTTCGGCAGAGCTTCGGAAGTGCTTCGGCAGTTCTTCCAGGCTCCTAGGCAGATCTTCCTTGCGCGCTTTGCAGGGCTCCGCGCATCGTAAACGGCCCCCCTGCAAGCGTCTCCTGCGAGGTTTCCAGCGTCCCGCGCATCGTTTCAGGCGGCCTGGCAGAGGTCCCCGTGCGGCGTTCCGCGCTTGGCTTCGCTATCCGGGTTTTGGACGCTTACAAGTTATTGCTGGAAGTTCAAGAGTAATATATCGTAGAGCTCTTCGTTATCGATAAGCTAGAGGAATTCGGCGCGGGGCGCAGCTAGTTCGCCGACTCGGCTCCGACGGACAACTGGGCGCCGGCAAACCGTCAACCTTGGTTACCGCCGGGGACTCGTAGAGCTTCCTACCTTGACGTAAGTTGAGAAAACCGACCGCATCCAACATTCCGACTTGTAGTGAATATTTCTTGATCTCTGAATGCAACAGGCGGACGCGTCTGATGTCTGCGAATCGACTTCTGTCATTACCAGCCCTGCAGCCCCCCTACAGGCCCGAGTTAGGTGCAGAAAACCGACAGCACTTCTGAGAATGACTCGAACAATATAGAAGTTGTACAGATCTAATTTGGGCAGCAGACCGAGTTCCGAGCTCTGGATTCAACAGGCGGACGCGCCTGATGTCTTCAAATCGATTCCTGTGACCACCAGCACTGAAGCCCCCTCAGCGCGAGTTGGGTGAAGAAAACCGAGAGCACTTCTCAAGATGACTCGACCAATACACATTCTAGATCGGGCAGCAGACCGAGTTCAGAGCTCTGGATTCGACACAAAAACGCAACTGAGGATTCTGAATCGGTTTCTGTAAATATCAGCTCTGTAGCTGTCCTACAGCTCGAGTTAAGTGTAGAAAACCGAGATTTTCTGTCAAGATGACTCGAATAATACGAACAGGTTTGCGGACCTAGCTCGGCTGACAGGCCGAGTTCAGACCTCTCGATTGAACAGCCGAACGCGCCTAATCATTCTACATCGATTAGCTGTGCTTACTAGCTCTGTAGCTGTCCTGAAGCTCGAGTTATGTTCAGAAAACCGTCAGCGTGTATCAAGATGACTCGAAACGGCCGATCCCGCCAGTGTGCTTTTTGGCAGTAAAAGGTACCCGATCGAGCTGAGATCAAGATGGCGAGCGGGAATGAGATCTAATATCACGGGAAAAAATACTAGAGCTCTAACGAATGTTCAAATTTTGAGAACCAAATTTTCAACCGACCAAAAGTTGTGAAAAGTTCAATTCTTTTTTTCGAGCCAACTAGCCTGCCAGCGCGCCGGAATTACTCTTAGCTTCCAGCTATAACTAGCTCAGGGAAGCTCTACGAGTTATGTTCCCGGAGAGCTCGCTGAGAGCTAAAGGGTTTAACTTGGTAGCGTCCATTGTAAGCGTCCAAAACCCGGATAGCGAAGCCAGGCGCGGAGCGCGAAGCGCTCTACTTGTAAGCGTCCAAAACCCGGATAGCGAAGCCAAGCGCAGAACGCCGCACAGGAACCTCTGCCAGGCCGCCTGAAACGATGCGCGGGACGCTGGAAACCTCTCAGGAGACGCTTGCAGGGGCGCCGTTTACGATGCGTGGGGCCCTGCAAAGCGCGCAAGGCAGATCTGCCTAGGAGCCTAGAAGAACTGCCGAAGCTCTTCCGAAGCTCTGCCGAAGCGCTTCGCGCACCCTGGAGCCACGCGCATTGGGAAACGCTAGGAAGCCACGCTCCCGGACCCGCTGCAACCTCCGGCGAATTGCTGCGAGAATCGTGGATTGGCAGAGGTGGGCGTGTGCTCCTCACCACCCACCGCCGGCTTCTTATCTGAAACCCTTAGCTCTCCAAGGAGCTATCCGGGAACAACGCCGCACGGGGACCTCTGCCGTGCCGCTTGAAACGATGCGCGGGACGCTGGAAAACTCGCAAGAGACGCTTGCAGGGGCGCCGTTTACGATGCGACGGGCCCTGCAAAGCGCACAAGGAAGATCCGCCTAGGAGCCTGGAAGAACTGGGCGCCGGCGGTAAACCGTCAACCTTTCTTACCGCCGGGGGACTCGTAGAGCTTCCTGACAGTATATAGTGTGGGAAAAATTCCAAAGGACGACGAGTTTTTCAGCCCAAGCGGTTTCACACCTTTCAAGGTGACTCTAACAAAAAAGAAACAGTTTCGCAATCTAGTTCGAGTGTCAAACGGAGTTCAGACCTCTGAATGCGACAGGCGGGCGCGTCTGACGTCTGCGTATCTACTCATGTGGTTCCCAGCCCTGGAGCCCCCCTACAGCCCGAGTTAAGTGCAGAAAACCGACAGTGTCGACTCGAATAATAGAATAGTTTCGCGGACCTAGTTTGAGCAGCAGACCGAGTTCCAAGCTCTGAAATCGACGGACAGACGCGCCTGATGTGTGCAAATCGATATCTGTGACCCGCAGCACTGTAGCCCAAGATGATTCGGACAATACGAATAGTTTCGCGAACCTAGCTCAGGCAGCAGACCGAGTTCAGAGCTCTCGGTTCAATAGACGAACGCGACTGATGATTTCCCATCGATGTATGTGAGAATGAGCCCTGTAGCTGCCCTACAGCTCGAGTTAAATACAGAAAGCCGAGAGCGTCTGTCAAGATAACTCCAATAGTACGAATGATTCTGAATGCAATAGGCGTGCTTACCAGCTCTCTAGCTGCCCTACAGCTCGAGTTAAGTACAAAATACCGCCAACGCGTATCAAGATGACTCGAAACGGCCGTTCCCGCCGGGACGCTTTTTGGCAGTAAAAGATACCCGATCGAGCTGAGATCAAGATGGCGAGCGGGAATAAGGTCGAATATCACGGAAAAAAATACTAGAGCTCTAACGAATGGTCAAATTTCGAGAACAAAATTTTCAACCGACCAAAAGTCATCAAAAGGTCCGTCGAGATTTTTCTTGCCAACTAGCTCTCCAGCGCTCCGGAATTACTCTTAGGCTTCCAGCAATAACTTGCTAAGGGAAGCTCTACGAGTTACTTCCGAAGCTCTTCCGAACTGGACGCCGGCGGTAAACCGTCAACCTTGGTTACCGCCGGGAGACTCGTAGAGCTTCCAGCTCGACTGAAGTTGAGAACACCGAGGACCTACCAACATTCCGACTCATAGTAAATATTTTGTGTCCTCTCAATGCGACAGACGGACGCGTCTGATGTCTGCGAGTCGACTTCTATCATTACCAGCCCTGCAGCCCCCTACAGCCCGAGTTCAGTGCAGAAAACTGACAGCACCTCCCAGGATGACTCCAATAATACAATAGTTTTGCAGACCTAATTCGAGCAGCAGACGACTTCCGAGCTCTGGTCTCCGCAGGCGGATGCGCCTGATGTCTCTAAATCGATTGCTCTCCCCAGCAGCAGCCTCCCCCCAGCACGAAATACCGACAGCACTTCTCAGGATGACTCGACCAATACGAATAGTTTTGCGAACCTAGCTCGGGCAGCAGGCCAAGTTCAGTGCTCTCGAGCCAACGAACAAAGGCGCCTGGTGATTTCCAATAGATTTCTGTGACTACGAGCTCTGTAGCTGCCCTACGGCTCGAGTTAAGTACAGAAAACCGAGGGCGCCTATCAGGATGACCCAAATAATACGAATAGGTTTGCGGACCTAGCTCGGCTAGCAGACCGGGTTCAGATCTCTAGATTTACAGGCGAATGCGCCTGATGAGTTTGACTGCGATAGGTGTTATTGCCAGCTCTGTAGCTGTTTTACAGCTCGAGTTAAGACCAGAAAACCGAGAGTTTCTGTCAAGATGACTCGAATAATACGAACAGGTTTCCGGACCTAGCTCGGCTCACAGACCGAGTTCAGACCTCTCGGTTCAACAGGCGAACGCGCCTGGTGATTCTGCATGCGTTAGCTGTGCTTACCAGCTCTGTAGCTGCCCCAGAGCTCGAGTTATGTTCAGAAAACCGACAGCGCGTATCGAGATGACTCGACACGGGCGTTCCCGCCAGAGTGCTTTTTGGCCTTCAAAGTTACCCGTTCGAGCTGAGATCAAGATGGCGAGCGGGAATAAGATCGAATATCACGGGAAAAAATACTAGAGCTCTAACGAATGGTCAAATTTCGAGAACCAAATTTTCAACCGACCAAAAGTCACCAAAAGTTCCGTCGAGATTTTTCTTGCCAACTAGCTCTCCAGCGCTCCGGAATTACTCTAAAGCTTCCAGCAATGACTTGCTAAGGGAAGCTCTACGAGTTACCTCTGCCGAAGCGCTTTGCGCACCCTGGAGCCACGCGTATTGGGAAACGCTAGGAAGCCTCGCTCCCGAACACGCTGCCGGTTTCGGCAACCTGCTGCGGGGATCGTGGACCAGCGGAGATGGGCGCGTGTTCCTCACCACCCACTGCCGGCTTCTTATCTGAAACCCCTCACAACCCTCGAGACACCCCTCAACAAAAAAAAAAAAAAACAAAGATACAAACAACCCTCAACAAACAGCAAAAAAGGACAACCTTAACCCCTCAACACCACAACCCTCACAAAACTCACAAAAAAAAAACAAAAACGCAAAAGCTCTCTCAAGGAGCTCTCCGGGAACTGGACGCCGGCGGTAAACCGTCAACCTTGGTTACCGCCGGGAGACTCGTAGAGCTTCCAGCTCGACTGAAGTTGAGAACACCGAGGACCTACCAACATTCCGACTCATAGTAAATATTTTGTGCCCTCTGAATGCGACAGGCGGACGCGTCTGATGTCTGCGAGTCGACTTCTATCATTACCAGCCCTGCAGCCCCCCTACAGCCCGAGTTTCGTGCAGAAAACTGACAGCACCTCTCAAGATGACTCTAACAATACAGTAGTTTCGCAGACCTAATTCGGGCAGCAGACGAGTTCCGAGCTCTGGTCTCCGCAGGCGGATGCGCCTGATGTCTCTAAATCGATTGCTGTCCCCAGCAGCGCGTAGCCTCCCCCCAGCACGAAATACCGACAGCACTTCTCAGGATGACTCGAACAATACGAATAGTTTTGCGAACCTAGCTCGGGCAGCAGGCCAAGTTCAGTGCTCTCGAGTCAACGGACAAAGGTGCCTGGTGATTTCCAATATATTTCTGTGACTACGAGCTCTGTAGCTGCCCTACGGCTCGAGTTAAGTACAGAAAACCGAGGGCGCCTATCAAGATGACTCAAATAATACGAATAGGTTTGCGGACCTAGCTCGGCTAGCAGACCGAGTTCAGACCTCTAGATTTAACAGACGAACGCGCCTAATGATTCTGACTGCGATAGGTGTGCTTGCCAGCTCTGTAGCTGTCTTACAGCTCAAGTTAAGACCAGAAAACCGAGAGTTTCTGTCAAGATGACTCGAATAATACGAACAGGTTTCCGGACCTAGCTCGGCTCACAGACCGAGTTCAGACCTCTGGATTCAACAGGCGAACGCGCCTAATCATTCTGCATGCATTAGCTGTGAAAGAAAACGACGCGCGTGTGAAGATGAACTCGAAACGGCCGTTCCGCCACGTGCTGGGTTTTGTTGGCCTCAGTTACCCAATCGAGCTGAGATCAAGATTCGAGCGGGAATAAGATCGAATATCACGGGAAAAATACTATAGCTCTAACGAATGGTCAATTTTCGAGCACAAAATTTCACCGAGCAAGTCAGCAAACTGGCGCCGGCGGTAAACCGTACACCTTGGTTACCGCCGCGGGAACTCGTAGAGCTTCCAAGCTCTAAGATGAGAAAACCGAGAGCACCTACCAACATTCTGACTCATATCGAATAATATAATAGTTTCGCAAACCTGTTTCGAGCAGCAGACCAAGTTTTGAGCTCTCGAATCGACGAACGAACGCGCCTGATGTGTGCAAATCGATTTCTATGACCCGCAGCACTGTAGCCCTCACCCAGCACGAGTTGAGTGCAGAAAATTGAGAGCACTTTTCACGATGATTCGGACAATACGAATAGTTTCGCGAGCCTAGCTCGGGCAGCAGGCCGAGTTCAGAGCTCTCGATACAACAGACAAACGCGCCCGATAATTCTCAATCCATTTCTGTGACTGTAGGCTCTGTAGCTGCCTACAGCTCGAGTTAAGTACAGAAAATACCGAGAGCGTTTGTCAAGATGACTCGAATAATACGAATAAATAGATTTGCGGACTCGACTGAAGTTGAGAAAACAGTTATAGTGAATAGTCTTCGACCTCTGAATGGGACAGACAGACGCGTCTGATGTCTGCGAATCGACTCCTGTCATTACCAGCCCTGCAGCCCCCCTACAGTCCGAGTTAAGTGCAGAAAACCGACAGCATCTCTCAGAATGACTCGAACAATAGGACTAGCTTCGCGGACCTAGTTCGGGCAGCAGACAGAGTTCAGAGCTCTGTATTCGACAGGCGGACGCGCCTCATGTCTTCAAATCGATTCCAGTGATTACCAGTCATGCATCCCCCCTACAACCTAGCTCGGCTAGCAGACCGAGTTCGGACCTCTGGAGTCAAGAGGCGAACGCACCTGATGATTCTGAGTGCGATAGGTGTGCTTAGCAGCACTGTAGCTGCCCTGCAGCTCGAATTAAGTATAAAATACCCACCACGCGTATCAAGTTGACTCGAATAATATGAATAGGTTTGCGGACCTAGCTCGGCTAGCAGACCGAGTTCAGACCTATGGATTGGACAGGCGAACGCGCCTGATGATTCTGAGTGCGATAGGTGTGCTTACCAGCACTGTAGCTGCCCTAAAGCTCGAGTTAAGTAGAAAATAACGACAACGCGTATCAAGTTGACTCGAATAATACGAATAGGTTTGCGAACATAGCTCGGCTAGTAGACCGAGTTCAGACCTATGGATTCAACAGACAAACGCGCCTGATTATTCTGAGTGCGATAGATGTGCTTACGAGCACTGTAGCTGCCCTACAGCTCGAGTTAAGTAGAAAATACCGACAACGCGTATCAAGTTGACTCGAATAATACGAATAGGTTTGCAGACCTAGCTCGGCTAACAGACCGAGTTCAGACCTCTGGTTTGAACAGGCGAACGCGCCTGATGATTCTGAGTGCGATAGCTGTGCTTACCAGCTCTGTAGCTCTCCTACAGCTCGAGTTAAGTACAAAATACCGACAACGCGTATCAAGATGACTCGAAACGGCCGATCCCGCCAGTGTGCTTTTTGGCAGTAAAGGTACCCGATCGAGCTGAGATCAAGATGGCGAGCGGGAATAAGATCGAATATCACGGGAAAAAATACTAGAGCTCTAACGAATGGTCAAATTTCGAGAACATAATTTTCAACCGACCAAAAGTCGTGAAAAGTTCAGTTCTTTTTTTTCGAGCCAACTAGCTGTCCAGCGCGCCGGAATTACTCTTAGCTTCCAGCTATAACTAGCTAAGGGAAGCTCTACGAGTTAGTTCCGTCGAGATTTTTCTTGCCAACTAGCTCTCCAGCGCTCCGGAATTACTCTAAAGCTTCCAGCCATAACTTGCTAAGGGAAGCTCTACGAGTTACTGGGCGCCGGCGGTAAACCGTCATACTTGGTTACCGCCGGAGAACTCGTAGAGCTTCCAAGCTCGACTTCAGTTGAGAAAACCGACAGCACCTACCAACATGCAGAAGTTGAGAGCACTTTTCACGATGATTCGGACAATACGAATTGTTTCGCGAACCTAGCTAGCTGCCCTAGAGCTCGAGTTGAATAGAAAATACCGACAACGCGTATCAAGTTCACTCGAATAATAGGAATAGGTTTGCGGACCTAGCTCGGCTAGCAGACCGAGTTCAGACCAATGGATTCAACAGGCGAACGCGCCTGATGATTCTGAGCGCGATAGTTGTGCTCACAACCACTGTAGCTGCCCTACAGCTCGAGTTAAGTAGAAAATACCGACAACGCGTATCAAGTTAACTCGAATAATACGAATAGATTTGCAGACCTAGCTCGGCTAGCAGACCGAGTTCAGACCTATGGATTCAACAGGCGAACGCGCCTGATGATTCTGAGTGCGATAGCTGTGCTTACCAGCTCTGTAGCTGTCCTGAAGCTCGAGTTAAGTACAAAATACCGACAGCGCGTATCAAGATGACTCGAAACGGCCGATCCCGCCAGTGTGCTTTTGGCCTTCAAAGTTACCCGATCGAGCTGAGATCAAGATGGCGAGCGCGAATAAGATCGAATATCACGGGAAAAAATACTAGAGCTCTAACGAATTGTCAAATTTCGAGAACATAATTTTCAACCGACCAAAAGTCGTGAAAAGTTCAGTTCTTTTTTTTCGAGCCAACTGGACGCCGGCGGTAAACCGTCAACCTTTCTTACCGCCGGGGGACTCGTAGAGCTTCCTGACAATCTATACTGTGGAAAAAAACCCGAAAGAACGACTATTTTTTCGGCCCAAGCGATTTCAGACCTCTCAAGATAACGCTAATAAAAAAACAAACAGTTTCGTAATCCAGTTCGAGTATCAAGCCGAGTTCAGACCTCTGAATGCGACAGGCGGGCGCGTCTGATGTCTGCGAATCCACTCATGTGATTCCCAGCCCTGAAGCCCCCCTACAGTCCGAGTGAAGTGCAGAAAACCGACAGTATCGACTCGAATAATATAATAGTTTTGCGAACCTAGTTCGAGCAGCAAACTGAATTCCGAGCTCTGGAATCGACCAAAGACGCGCCTGATGTGTGCAAATCGATAAATGTGACCCGCAGCACTGTAGCCCTCCCCCAGCACGAGTTCAGTGCAGAAAATTGAGAGCACGTCTCAAGATTATTCGGACAATACGAACAGTTTCGCGAACCTAGCTCGGGCAGCAGGTCGATTTCAGAGCTCTCGATTCAATAGACGAATGCGATTGGTCATTCCCCATCGATGTCTGTCAGAATGAGCCCTGTAGCTGCCCTACAGCTCGAGTTAAGTACAGAAAACCGAGAGCGTCTATCAAGATAACTCGAACTGGCGCCGGCGGTGAACCGTCAACCTCGTCACCGCCGGGAACCTCGTAGAGCTCATTCCACGTGTGAGAGTGCTCAGAGCCGAAAGAGAGAGCTTCTGGACACATTTCTGGAAAAGGGGAAAAATTGATTTTTTCGTGTCGAGATAAAGATGGTTGCTCCAAGTGTTTTGATAGTAAAAGAGCGCCTACGGAGCTCATACTAAGACAGAGGAGCCCTCATAGTCGTTCACAGGTGCGAAAAATATGCTCTCTCAAAATAAATAGTCAAATATCTTTCAAAAAATTGCAAAACCACCCAAAAGTTATCACTTTGTCCGTCCTGGCCGGGTCGGCCAACTAGCTCCACCCCGCGCCGGAATTCCTCTAGCTCATCGATGCCGAAGAGCTCTACGAGGTATAATACGAATAGGTTTGCGGACCTAGCTCGGCTGACAGACCGAGTTCAGACCTCTGGATTCAACAGGCGAACGCGCGTGATAATTCTGAGTGCGACAGCTGTGCTTACCAGCTCTGTAGCTGCCCTAAAGCTCGAGTTAAGTACAAAATACCGACAGCGCGTATCAAGATGACTCGAAACGGCCGTTCCCGCCCCAGTGTTTTTTGGCCTTCAAAGTTACCCGATCGAGCTGAGATCAAGATGGCGAGCGGGAATAAGATCGAATATCATGGGAAAAAATACTAGAGCTCTGAGGAATGGTAAAATTTCGAGAACAAAATTTTCAACCGACCAAAAGTCACCAAAAGGTCCGCCCAGAGTTTTCTTGCCAACTAGCTCTCCAGCGCTCCGGAACTGGCGCCGGCGGTGAACCGTCAACCTGGTCACTGCCGGGAACCTCGTAGAGCTCCTCTTACAATTAAGAGTGCAGAGAATCGACACATAATCAAAAAAATAGAGTTTTTCCGAAAATCTTGAAATTCGATTTTTTCGATGTTCATATTCGCTCAGTTCCCGGAAGTCAGCGCATGCAAAAATGCATCGAGAGAGCTGAGCTGCTGTCAGAGAGGAGTTCATACGCCAATGCTCGGCGTAAAAATCTGCTTTCTCAAAATAAATGGTCAAATATCTTTCAAAAAATCGCAAAACCACCCAAAAGTTACCACATTGTCCGCCTCGGCCGGCTTGGCCAACTGGGCGCCGGCGGTAAACCGTCAACCTTTCTTACCGCCGGGGGACTCGTAGAGCTTCCTGACAATATATACTGTGGGAAAAAACTCCAAAGAACGACTATTTTTTAAGCCCAAGCGATTTCAGACCTCTCAAGATAACGCTAACAAAAAACAAACAGTTTCGCAACCCAGGTCGAGTATCAAACCGAGTTCAGACCTCTGAATGCGACAGGCGGGCGCGTCTGATCTCTGCGAATCCACTCATGTGATTCCCAGCCCTGAAGCCCCCCTACAGCCCGTGTTAAGTGCAGAAAACCGACAGTATCGACTCGAATAATATAATAGTTTTGCCAACCTAGTTCGAGCAGCAGACCGAGTTCCGAGCTCTGGAATCGACCGAAAGACGCGCCTGATGTGTGCAGATCGATATGTATGACCTGCAGCACTGTCGCCCTCCCCCAGCACGAGTTGAGTGCAGAAAATTGAGAGCACGTCTCAGGATCATTCGGACAATACGAACAGTTTCGCGAACCTAGCTCGGGAAGCAGGCCGAGTTCAGAGCTCTCGGTTCAATAGACGAACGCGACGGATGATTCCCCATCGATGTCTGTGACAATGAGCCCTGTAGCTGCCCTACAGCTCGAGTTGAGTACAGAAAACCGAGGGCGTCTATCAAGATGACTCGAATAATACGAATAGGTTTGCGGACCTAGCTCGGCTAGCAGACCGAGTTCAGACCTCTCGATTCAACAGGCGAACGCGCGTGATGATTCTGAGTGCGATAGGTGTGCTTACCAGCACTGTAGCTGCCCTAAAGCTCGAGTTAAGTACAGAAAACCGGGAGTGTCTATCAAGATGACTCGAATAATACGAATAGGTTTGCGGACCTAGCTCGGCTGGCAGACCGAGTTCAGGCCTCTGGATTCGGCAGGCGAACGCGCGTGATGATTCTGAGTGCGATAGCTGTACTGGGCGCCGGCGGTAAACCGTCAACCTTTCTTACCGCCGGGGGACTCGTAGAGCTTCCTGACAATATATACTGTGGGGAAAAACTCCAAAGGACGACTATTTTTTAAGCCCAAGCGATTCCAGACCTCTCAAGATAACACTAACAAAAAAACAAACAGTTTCGCAACCCAGTTCGAGTATCAAACCGAGTTCAGACCTCTCCAGGCGACATGCGGGCGCGTCTGATGTCTGCGAATCCACTCATGTGATCCCCAGCCCTGAAGCCCACCTACAGCCCGAGTTAAGTGCAGAAAACCGAGAGTTTCGACTCGAATAATATAATAGTTTTGCGAATCTAGTTCGAGCAGCAGACCGAGTTCCGAGCTCTGGAATCGACCAACAGACGCGCCTGATGTGTGCAAATCGATATCTGTGACCCGCAGCACTGAAGCCCTCCCCCAGCACAAGTTGAGTGCAGAAAATTGAGAGCACGTCTCAAGATCATTCGGACAATACGAATAGTTTCGCGAACCTAGCTCGAGCAGCAGGCCCTGTTCAGAGCTCTCGGTTCAATAAACGAACGCGACTGATAATTTCCCATCGATGTCTGTCACAATGAGCCCTGTAGCTGCCCTACAGCTCGAGTTACGTACAGAAAACCGAGAGCGTCTATCAAGATGACTCGAATAATACGGATAGGTTTGCGGACCTAGCTCGGCTAGCAGACCGAGTTCAGACATCTGGATTCAACGGGCGAACGCGTCTGATGATCCTGAACGCGATAGCTGTGTTTACCAGCTCTGTAGCTGCCCTACAGCTCGAGTTAAGTACAGAAAACCGATAGCGTCTATCAAGATGACTCGAATAATACGAATAGGTTTGCGGACCTAGCTCGGCTAGCAGACCGAGTTCAGACCTCTGGATTCAACAGGCGAACGCGCCTGATCATTCTGAGTGCGATAGCTGTGCTTACCAGCTCTGTAGCTGCCCTATAGCTCGAGTTAAGTACAAAATACCGACAGCGCGTATCAAGATGACTCGAAACGGCCGTTCCCGCCCGTGTGCTTTTTGGCCTTCAAAGTTACCCGATCGAGCTGAGATCAAGATGGCGAGCGGGAATAAGATCGAATATCATGGGAAAAATACTAGAGCTCTAACGAATGGTCAAATTTTGAGAACAAAATTTTCAACCGACCAAAAGTCACCAAAAGGTCCGTCGAGATTTTTCTTGCCAACTAGCTTCCAGCTCCTCGGAATTACTCTTAAGCTTCCAGCAATAACTTGCTAAGGGAAGCTCTACGAGTTACTCTTACGCAGCTCTGTAGCTGCCTACAGCTCGGAGTTAAGTACAAAATACCGACAGCGCGTATCAAGATACTCTAAACGGTCGTCCCTGCCGGGATGCTTTTTGGCCTTCAAAGTTACCCGATCGAGCTGAGATCAAGATGGCAAGCGGGAATAAGATCGAATATCATGGGAAAAAAAAATGGAGCTCTAACGAATGGTCGAATTTCGAGAACAAAATTTTCAACCGACCAAACTGGGCGCCGGCGGTAAACCGTCAACCTTTCTTACCGCCGGGGGACTCGTGGAGCTTCCTGACAATATATAATGTGGAAAAGAATTTCAGAGAACGGCTAGTTTTTCAGCCCAAGCGATTGTAGACCTCTGAAGATGACTCTAACAAAACAAACGAACAGTTTTCCGATCGAGCTCGAGTATCAAACCGAGTTCACACCTCTGAATGCGACAGGCGGACGCGTCTGATGTCTGCGGACCGATTCCTGTGATTACCAGCTCTGCAGCCCCCCATATAGCCTGAGTCAAGTGCAGAAAATCGAGAGTACCTCTCAGGATGACTCGAATAATACAAACGTTTCGCGGATCTCGTTCGAGCAGCAGACCGAGTTCCGAGCTCTCGGTTCGACGAACAGACGCACCTGATGTCTCGAAATCGATTCCTGTGGCCAGCAGCAATGTAGCCCTCCCCCAGCACAATTTAAGTACACTGGGCGCCGGCGGTAAACCGTCAACCTTTCTTACCGCCGGGGGACTCGTAGAGCTTCCTGACAATATATACTGTGGGAAAAAACTCCAAAGAACGACTTTGTTTTAAGCCCACGCGATTTCAGACCTCTCAAGATAACGCTAACAAAAAACAAACAGTTTCGCAACCCAGTTCGAGTATCAAACCGAGTTCAGACCTCTGAATGCGACAGGCGGGCGCGTCTGATGCCTGCGAATCCACTCATGTGATTCCCAGCCCTGAAGCCCCCTACAGCCCGAGTTGAGTGAAGAAAACCGACAGTATCGACTCAAATAATATAATAGTTTTGCGAACCTAGTTCGAGCAGCAGACCGAGTTCCGAGCTCTGGAATCGACCGGAAGACGCGCCTGATGTGTGCAAATCGATTCCTGTGACCTGCAGCACTGTAGCCTCCCCCAGCACGAGTTGAGTGCAGAAAATTGGAGCACGTCTCAGGATCATTCGCAGAACGACTGTTTCGACGAACCCTAGCTTCGGAAAGCAGGCCGAGTTCAGACCTCTCGGTTCATTAGACGAACGCGACGGATGTTTCCCTCGATGTCTGTGACAATGAGGCCCTGTAGCTGCCCTACAGACGAGTTGAAGTACAGAGAATCGAGGCGTCTATCAAGATGACTCGAATAATACGAATAAGTTTGCGAACGTAGCTCGGCTAGCAGACCGAGTTCAGACCTCTGGGCTCAACAGGCGAACGCGCCTGATCATTCTGCATGCATTAGCTGTGCTTACCAGCTCTCTAGCTGCCCTAGAGCTCGAGTTATGTTCAGAAAAACGTCAGCGCATATCAAGATGACTCGAATAATACGAATAAGTTTGCGGACCTAGCTCGGCTGGCAGACGGTTCAGGCCTCCCGATTCGGCAGGCGAAACGCGCGTGCTGATTCTGAGTGCGATTAGCTGGTACTTACCCAGCTCTGTAGCTGCCCTACAGCTCGAGCGAGTTAAGTACAAAATTTCGACAGCGCGTATCAGGATTGACTCGAAACGGTCGTTTCCGCCGGGACGCTTTTTGGCTTCAAAGTTACCCGATCGAGCTGAGATCAAGATGGCAAGCGGGAATAAGATCGAATATCATTGGAAAAAAATACTAGAGCTCAAACGAATTGTTGAATTAAGAACAAAATTTTCAACCGACCAAAAGTCACCAAAAGGTCCGCCGAGATTTTTCTGGCCAACTAGCTCTCCGGCGCTCCGGAATTACTCTTAAGCTTCCAGCAATAACTTGCTAGTGGAAGCTCTACGAGTTACTAACGAGAGCACTTTCGGCGCGTCTCAGAGCGATACAATGACTCGAATATTACGAAATCGGTTTGCGTCGCCCTAGCTCGGATAGCCAGACCGAGTTCCAAGACCTCTAGATTCAACCAGCGCGAAGCGCGCATGGATTCATTCTGAATGCATTAGCTGTGCTAACCAGCTCTGTAGTTGTCCTGAAGCTCGAGTTATCTTCAGAAAATCGACAGCGCGTATCAAGATGACTCGAAACGGCTGTTCCCGCCCGTGTGCTTTTTGGCCTTCAAAGTTACCCGATCGAGCTGAGATCAAGATGGCGAGCGGGAATAAGATCAAATATCATGGGAAAAAATACTAGAGCTCTAACGAATGTTCAAATTTCGAGAACAAAAATTTCAACCGACCAAAAGTCACCAAAAGGTCCGTCGAGATTTTTCTTCCCAACTAGCTCTCCAGCTCCCCGGAATTACTCTTAAGCTTCCAGCAATAACTTGCTAAGGGAAGCACTACGAGTTAGTTTCAACCGACCAAAAGTTGTGAACTTCAGATCTTTTTTTTCGAGCCAACTAGCTCTCCAGCGCGCCGGAATTACTCTTAGCTTCCAGCTATACTGGGCGCCGGCGGTAAACCGTCAATCTTTCTTACCGCCGGGGGACTCGTAGAGCTTCCTGACAATATATACTGTGGGAAAAAACTCCAAAGAACGACTATTTTTTTAAGCCCAAGCGATTTCAGACCTCTCAAGATTTCCCTAACAAAAAAACAAACAGTTTCGCTGGTCAAATTTCGAGAACAAAATTTTCAACCGACCAAAAGTCACCAAAAGGTCCGTCGAGATTTTTCTTGCCAACTAGCTCTCCAGCGCCCCGGAATTACTCTGAGCTTCCAGCAATAACTTGCTAAGGGAAGCTCTACGAGTTACTAGCTGGGAGAAGCTCTACGAGTTACGGGGACCTCTGCCAGGCCGCCTGAAACGATGCGAGGGACGCTGGAAACCTCGCAGGAGACGCTTGCAGGGGCGTCGGTTACGGTGCGTGGGGCCCTGCAATGCGCGCAAGGAAGATTTGCCTAGGAGCCTGGAAGAACTGGCGAAGCTCCTCCGAAGCGCTGCCGAAGCGCTTCGCGCACCCTGGAGCCACGCGTATTGGGAGACGCTAGGAAGCCACGCTCCCGGACCCGCTGCCGGTTCCGGCAAGTTCCTGCGAGAATCGTGGACCGGCAGAGGTGGGCGTGTCCCCCCCACCACCCACCACCGGCTTCTTCTTCTCTGAAACCCTCAGCTCTCCAAGGAGCTAGCTGGGAACGTGTAAGCGACCAAAACCCGGATAGCGAAGCCAAGCGAGGAACGCCGCACGGGGACCTCTGCCAGGCCGCCTGAAACGATGCGCGGGACGCTGGAAACCTCGCAAGAAACGCTTGCAGTGGCGCCGTACCTCGTAGAGCTCTTCGACGAGATGAGCTAAGAGGAATTCGGGCGCAGGGTGGAGCTAGTTGGCCGACCCGACCAAAAGAGACAATGTGTTACCTGGGGTGTCGGTATTTGGAACATTGTTTTTTTTTTTTTTTTTCCTTTTTTTTTTTTTTTTATATTATATTTGCAAGATTTGACAATTCGTTTTCATAAGTTGGATTTTTCCTACCTACAATAAGCTATGGCGCATCTGCTGGTAAAATTTTCAGGGCTCTAGGGGCAATATTACTGTCAAAAGACTTGCAGGACCGACTTTGCCTGCAGTGCAGTTTGGCAGGTGACGGTGGTTGGCTTTACTTAACTCGAGCTGTCAGCAAGCTACAGACCTCTCACGCACACCAGTCGATGCAGAATGACCTGGCGCGTCACACTGGAAGCTCGAGAGTTCCTAGAAATGGCTGTCAGGAGTTATGCTCGAAATACTGTCTCTATGTATGCGTGTTGCGAACGGTGTTTCGATGATAACTCGAGCTGAGTGCATGCTATGCATGCCAAGTACATTCCAATCGAAGTAGCGACATGCGAGACATCGAATGGGAGCCTCGAGAGTGCCCAAATTGATTAGAATTTTCAAAATCAATGAAAAATATCGATTTGTACAATTTTATATTTATTGTGTCGGATGATTTTTTTTCTAATTTATATCGATCTATGGGTGACCTAGAGAGTTCTGGTGCATTTTTGTCGACGCAGAATGGTCTCGCGCTCTCACTGAGAGCGCGAGACTTCATATGAATAGCTTCGCTGGAAGTGAGATCTTTGGTCCACCGTCGAGGCGGACAATGTGAAACTTTTGGGTGGTTTTTGCAATTTTTTTGAAAGTTAATTGGACAATTCATTTTTGAAAAAACGCAGATTTTTTACTCCGAGCATTGAGATATAAACTTCGTTCCTGAGCAGCTCGGGGATTAGAGTCATTTCAGTAACAGGTCACTTGAAGGGAACCGAATTTAATGTTGGACTCGAAACATTCAACTTGAAGTTTTTGTAGAAAAGCTCCCAGAAGCTCCCGCTTTGATGCTGAGCTTTCTCACGGATTCAAGGAGCTCTACGAGGTTCCCGGCGGTGACCAGGTTGACGGTTCACCGCCGGCGCCAGTTTACGATGCGTGCGGCCCTGCAAAGAGTGCAAGGAAAATCTGCCAAGAAGCCAGGAAGAACTGCCGAAGCTCGTCCGCAGCTCTGCCGAAGCGCTTCGCGCACTGGGCGCCGGCGGTAAACCGTCAACCTTTCTTACCGCCGGGGGACTCGTAGAGCTTCCTGACAATATATAATGTGGAAACGAATTTCAGAGAACGACCAGTTTTCGCTTATGAACCTCCAAAGATGACTCTAACAAAAACAGTTTCGCAGATTACGTTCGAGCAGCAGACCGAGTTTCGAGCGATCGGTTCGACGAACGGACGCGCCTGATGTCGAAATCGATTCCTGTGACCAGCAGAGCTATAGCCCTCCCCCAGCACGATTTATGTACAGAAAACCGAGAGCACTTCTCAAGATGACTCGAACAATACGAATGGGTTCGCGAACCTAGCTCGGAGAGAAGGCCGATTTCAGAGCTCTTGATGCACAGACGAACGCGCCTGATAAGTCTCAATCGATTTCTGTTAGTATGAGCTCTGTGGCTGCCCTATAGATCGAGTTAAGTACGAAAAACCGAGAGCGTCTGCTACAATGACTCGAATAATACGAATAGGTTTGCGACCCTAGCTCGGCTAGCAGACCGAGTTCAGACCTCTGGATTCAACAGGCGAACGCGCCTGATCATTCTGAACGCATTAGCTGTGCTGACCAGCTCTGTAGGTGTCCTGAAGCTCGAGTTATCTTGAGAAAACCGACAGTGCCTATCAAGATGTGCCTGCTTTTTGGCCTTCAAAGTTACCCGATCGAGCTGAGATCAAGATGGCGAGCGGGAATAAGATCGAATATCATGGGAAAAAATATTAGAGCTCTAACGAATTGTCAAATTTCGAGAACGAAATTTTCAACCGACCAAAAGTCACCAAAAGATCCGTCGAGATTTTCCTTGCCAACTAGCTCTGGGACGCGCCGGAACTGGCGCCGGCGGTGAACCGTCAACCTGGTCACCGCCGGGAACCTCGTAGAGCTCCTTGAATCCGTGAGAAATCTCAGCATCAAAGCGGGAGCTTCTGGGAGCTTTTCTACAAAAACTTCAAGTTGAGATTTTTTTCGGAGTCAACATGAAGTCGGTTCCTTCAAGTGAACTGGTACTGAAAATGACTCTAGATGGCCGAGCTGATCAGGGAACGAAGTTTATATCTCAATGCTCGGAGTAAAAATCTGCTTTTTCAAAATGAATTGTCAAATATCTTTCAAAAATTGCAAAACCACCCAAAAGTTGTCACATTGTCCGCCTCGGCCGGCTGGACCAAAGTTTTTACTCCCAGCGAAGCTATTCATATGAAGTCTCGCGCTCTCAGTGAGAGCGCGAGACCATTCTGCGTCGACAAACATGCACCAGAACTCTCTAGGTCACCCATAGATGGATATAAATTAGAAAAAAAAATCATCCGACACAAAAAATACAAAATTGTACAAATCGATATTTTTCATTGATTTTGAAATTTCTAATCAATTTGGGCACTCTTGAGGCTCCCATTCGATGTCTCGCATGTCGCTACTTCGATTGGAATGTACCTGGCATGCATAGCATGCACTCAGCTCGAGTTATCATCGAAACACCGTTCGCATCACGCATACATAGAGACAGTATTTCGAGCATAACTCCTGACTCAGCCATTTCTAGGAACTCTCGAGCTTCCAGTGTGACGCGCCAGATCATTCTGCATCGACTGGTGTGCGTGAGAGGTCTGTAGCTTGCTGACAGCTCGAGTTAAGTAATGCCAACCACCGTCACCTGCCAAACTGCACTGCAGGCAAAGTCGGTTCCTGCAAGTCTTTTGACAGTAATATTGCCCCTAGAGCCCTGAAAATTTTACCAGCAGGTGCGCCATAGATTACTGTATGTGAGAAAAATCCGTTTTCTGAAAACGAATTGTCAAATCTTGCACAAAGTTTCAAAAACCGACCCCAGGTTAACACATTGTCTCTTTTGGTCGGGTCGGCCAACTGGCGCCGGCGGTGAACCGTCAACCTGGTCACCGCCGGGAACCTCGTAGAGCTTCTTGAATCCGTGAGAAAGCTCAGCATCAAAGCGGGAGCTTCTGGGAGCTTTTCTACAAAAACTTCAAGATTTTTTCGGAGTCAACATGAAGTCGGTTCCTTCAAGTGAACTGGTACTGAAAATGACTCTAGATGGCCGAGCTGATCAGGGAACGAAGTTTATATCTCAATGCTCGGAGTAAAAATCTGCTTTTTTCAAAATGAATTATCAAATATCTTTCAAAAAATTGCAAAACCACCCAAAAGTTGTCACATTGTCCGCCTCGGCCGGCTGGACCAAAGTTCTCACTCCCAGCGAAGCTATTCATATGAAGTCTCGCGCTCTCAGTGAGAGCGCGAAACCATTCTGCGTCGACAAACGCACCAGAACTCTCTAGGTCACCCATAGATCGATATAAATTAGAAAAAAAATCATCCGACACAAAAAATACAAAATTGTACAAATCGATATTGTTCATTGATTTTGAAAATTCTAATCAATTTGGGCACTATCGAGGCTCCCATTCGATGTCTCGCATGTCGCTACTTCGATTGGAATATACCTGGCATGCATAGCATGCACTCAGCTCGAGTTATCATCGAAACACCGTTCGCAATAACTCCTGACTCAGCCATTTCTAGGAACTCTCGAGCTTCCAGTGTGACGCGCCAGATCATTCTGCATCGACTGGTGTGCGTGAGAGGTCTGTAGCTTGCTGACAGCTCGAGTTAATTAAAGCCAAGCACCGTCACCTGTCAAACTGCACTGCAGGCAAAGTCGGTTCCTGCAAGTCTTTTGACAGTAATATTGCCCCTAGAGCCCTGAAAATTTACCAGCAGATGCGCCATAGCTTATTGTAGGAGGAAAAATCCAACTTATGAAAACGAATTGTCAAATCTTGCACAATGTTCCAAAAACCGACCCCAGGTTAACACATTGTCTCTTTTGGTCGGGTCGGCCAACTAGCTCCACCCTGCGCCCGAATTCCTCTTAGCTCATCTCGTCGAAGAGCTCTACTGGCGCCGGCGGTGAACCGTCAACCTGGTCACCGCCGGGAACCTCGTAGAGCTCCTTGAATCCGTGAGAAAGCTCAGCATCAAAGCGGGAGCTTCTGGGAGCTTTTCTACAAAAACTTCAAGTTGAGATTTTTTCGGAGTCAACATGAAGTCGGTTCCTTCAAGTGAACTGGTACTGAAAATGACTCTAGATGGCCGAGCTGATCAGGGAACGAAGTTTATATCTCAATGCTCGGAGTAAAAATCTGCTTTTTCAAAATGAATTGTCAAATATCTTTCAAAAAATTGCAAAACCACCCAAAAGTTGTCACATTGTCCGCCTCGGCCGGCTGGACCAAAGTTCTCACTCCCAGCGAAGCTATTCATATGAAGTCTCGCGCTCTCAGTGAGAGCGCGAGACCATTCTGCGTCGACAAAAATGCACCAGAACTCTCTAGGTCACCCATAGATCGATATAAATTAGAAAAAAATCATCCGACACAAAAAATATAAAATTGTACAAATCGATATTTTTCATTAATTTTGAAAATTCTAATCAATTTGGGCACTCTCGAGGCTCCCATTCGATGTCTCGCATGTCGCTACTTCGATTGGAATGTACCTGGCATGCATAGCATGCACTCAGCTCGAGTTATCATCGAAACACCGTTCGCAACACGCATACATAGAGACAGTATTTCGAGCATAACTCCTGACTCAGCCATTTCTAGGAACTCTCGAGCTTCCAGTGTGACGCGCCAGATCATTCTGCATCGACTGGTGTGCGTGAGAGGTCTGTAGATTGCTGACAGCTCGAGTTAAGTAAAGCCAACCACCGTCACCTGCCAAACTGTACTGCGGGCAAAGTCGGTTCCCGCAAGTCTTTTGATAGTAATATTGCCCCTAGAGCCCTGAAAATTTTACCAGCAGATGCGCCATAGCTTATTGTAGGTAGGAAAAATCCAACTTATGAAAACGAATTGTCAAATCTTGCACAATGTTCCAAAAACCGACCCCAGGTTACCACATTGTTTCTTTTGGTCGGGTCGGCCAACTAGCTCCACCCTGCGCCCGAATTCCTCTTAGCTCATCTCGTCGAAGAGCTCTACGAGGTATTCCTCTAGCTCATCGATAACGAAGAGCTCTACGAGGTACTCGTAGAGTTTCCCCGAGCAAGTTATTGCTGGAAGCTTAAGAGTAATTCCGGGGCGCTGGAGAGCTAGTAACTCGTAAAGCTTCCCTCAGCATGTTATTGCTGGAAGCTCAAGAGTAATACCTTGTAGAGCTCTTCGGCATCGACGAGCTACAGGAATTCCGGCGCGGGGTGGAGCTAGTGATTCGTAGAGCTTCCCTAAGCTAGTTGCTGGAAGCTTGAGAGTAATTCCCGGAGAGCTCGCTGAGAGCTACAGGGTTTAAGATAAGAAGCCGGCCGGTGGTGGTGCCCGCCAGGAGCTCCTCTCTGTCGCTCCACAGGCCTCGCAGCGACTCGCCCAGCCCGGCAACGTGTCCGGGGGAGCTTCTGGCGAGCTTCCACGCGAGCCTGCACGCGTGCAGGCACGCATGGAACCGCTTCTGCCAGCGCTTCGACAGCATTGCAGGGGGTTCCCCCGCAGCTCTCCAGGAAAGATTGCCCGTTCTCAAAGGGTCTCTTCGCTCTTGGGTTTTTCCCGGAGAGCTCGCTTAGAGCTAGAGGGTTTAAGATTAGAAGCCGGACGGTGGTGGTGCCCGCCAGGAGCTCCTCCGCGGCGCCCCACGGTCGCCGCAGAAACTCCGGCGGCCCGGCAGCGGGTCCGGGAGAGCTCCCGGCAAACTTCCAAGCGTGCCTGCGTGCGTGCAGGCACGCACGGAAGCGTTTCTGGCAGCGCTTCGGCAGCGCTGCAGGGAGCCCCCCGCAGCCCTCCAGGAAAGGATCTTTCGCTCTCCGGGTTTTGGACCCTATCAAGTGGACGCTACAAAGTAACTCGTAGAGCTCCCCTTGCGGAGTTGTTGCTGGAAGCTCACGAGCACCTCGTAGAGCTCTTCGACGAGATGAGCTAAGAGGAATTCGGGCGCAGGGTGGAGCTAGTTGGCCGACCCGACCAAAAGAGACAATGTGTTAACCTAGGGTCGGTTTTTGAAACTTTGTGCAATATTTGACAATTCGTTTCAGAAAACGGATTTTTCTCACATACAGTAAGCTATGGCGCACCTGCTGGTAAAATTTTCAGGGCTCTAGGGGCAATATTACTGTCAACAGACTTGCAGGAACCGACTTTGCCTGCAGTGCAGTTTGGCAGGTGACGGTGGTTGGCTTTACTTAACTCGAGCTGTCAGCAAGCTACAGACCTCTCACGCACACCAGTCGATGCAGAATGATCTGGCGCGTCACACTGGAAGCTCGAGAGTTCCTAGAAATGGCTGAGTCAGGAGTTATGCTCGAAATACTGTCTCTATGTATGCGTGTTGCGAACGGTGTTTCGATGATAACTCGAGCTGAGTGCATGCTATGCACGCCAGGTACATTCCAATCGAAGCAGCGACATGCGAGACATCGAATGGGAGTCTCGAGAGTGCTAAATCGATTAGAATTCTCAAAATCAATGAAAAATATTGATTTGTACAATTTTATATTTTTTGTGTCGGATGATTGTTTTTCTAATTTATATCGATCTATGGGTGACCTAGAGAGTTCTGGTGCATTTCTGTCGACGCAGAATGGTCTCGCGCTCTCACTGAGAGTGCGAGACTTCATATGAACAGCTTCGCTGGGAGTGAGAACTTTGGTCCAGCCGGCCGAGGCGGACAATGTGACAACTTTTGGGTGGTTTTGCAATTTTTTGAAAGATATTTGACAATTCATTTTGAAAAAGCAGATTTTTACTCCGAGCATTGAGATATAAACTTCGTTCCCTGATCAGCTCGGCCATCTAGAGTCATTTTCAGTACCAGTTCACTTGAAGGAACCGACTTCATGTTGACTCCGAAAAAATCTCAACTTGAAGTTTTTGTAGAAAAGCTCCCAGAAGCTCCCGCTTTAACGCTGAGCTTTCTCACGGATTCAAGGAGCTCTACGAGGTTCCCGGCGGTGACCAGGTTGACGGTTCACCGCCGGCGCCAGTCGCGCTGGAGAGCTAGTACCTCGTAGAGCTCTCCGGCATCGATGAGCTAGAGGAATTCCGGCGCGGGGTGGAGCTAGAAACTCGTAGAGCTTCCCTTAGCAAGTTGTTGCTGGAAGCTTAAGAGTAATTTGTAAAGCTTCCCTAAGCTAGTTGCTGGACGCTTAAAAGTAATACCTCGTAGAGCTCTTCGGCATCGATGAGCTAGAGGAATTCCGGCGCGGGGTGGAGCCAGTTGGCCGACCCGGCCTTAAGAAGAGACAATGTGTTAACCTGGGGTCGGTTTTGCTAAGATTTGAAAGATATTTGACAATTCATTTTCAGAAACCAGATTTTTCTCACGTGTAGTGGGTTATGACGCGTCAGCCAGTAAAATTTTCAGGTCCGGAGCTGCAATATTACTATCGAAAGACTTGCAGGAACCGGTTCTGGATGAAAACCGAAAAATCGTGATTTCATGAATTTTTCGGCTCTTGCTTGAGAAGCTTCCTTGATGTGTTCCGAGAAGCGCTGCAACAAAAGAGCTCTACGAGGTGCCCAGCGGTAACCTGGTTGACGGTTTACCGCCGGTTCCCAGTGACTCGTAGAGCTTGCCTGCGCTAGTTGCTGGAAGCTTTAGAGAGACTCGTAGAGCTTCCCTGAGCATGTAATTGCTGGAAGCTGAGAGTACCTCGTAGAGCTCTTCGACGAGATGAGCTAAGAGGAATTCGGGCGCAGGGTGGAGCTAGTTGGCCGACCCGACCAAAAGAGACAATAACTCGTAGAGCTTCCCTTAGCAAGTACCTCGTAGAGCTCTCTGCCATCGATGAGCTAGAGGAATAACTCGTAGAGCTTCCCTTAGCAAGTTATTGCTGGAAGCTTAAGAGTAATTCCGGGGAGCTGGAGAGCTAGTTGGCAAGAAAAATCTCGACGGACCTTTTGCTGACTTTTGGTCGGTTGAAAATTTTGTTCTCGAAATTTGACAATTCGTTTGAGCTCTAGTATTTTTTCTCATGATATTCGATCTTATTCCTGCTCGCCATCTTGATCTCAGCTCGATCGAGTAACTTTGAAGGCCAAAAAGCAGGCAGGCGGGAACGGCCGTTTCGAGTCATCTTGATACGTGTTGTCGGTATTTTGTACTTAACTCGAGCTGTAGGGCAGCTACAGAGCTGATAAGCACACCTATCGCACTCAGAATCATCAGGCGCGTTCGTCTGTTGAACCGAGAGGTCTGAACTCGGTCTGCTACCCGAGCTAGGTCCTATTCGTAATATTCGGGTCAACTTGATACCCGTGGTCGGTATTTCCTGCTTTACTCGAGGTCTAGGGCAGCTACAGTGCTGGCCAGCACATCTATCGCACTCAGAATCATCAGGCGCGTTCGCCTGTCGAATCCATAGGTCTAAACTCGGTCTGCTAGCCGGTCTAGGTCCGCAAATCTATTCGTATTATTCGAGTTATCTTGACAAACGCTCTCGGATTTCTGTACTTAACTCGAGCTGTAGGGCAGCTACAGAGCCTATAGTCACATAAATCGATTGGAAATCATCGGGCGCGTTTCTCTGTTGTATCGAGAGCTCTGAACTCGGCCTGCTGCCCGAGCTAGGTTCGCGAAACTATTCGTAATATTCGAGTCAACTTGATACGCGTGGTCGGTATTTTCTGCTTAACTCGAGGTCTAGGGCAGCTACAGTGCTGGTAAGCACAGCTATCGCGTTCAGAATTATCATGCGCGTTCGCCTGTCGAATCGAGAGGTCTGAACTCGGTCCGCAGCCGAGCTAGGTCCGCAAACCTATTCGTATTATCCGCGTCATCTTGATAGACGCTCTCGGTTTTTCGTACTTAACTCGAGCTCTAGGGCAGCTACAGGGCTCATTGTGACAGAGATCGATGGAAAATCATCAATCGCGTTCGTCTATTGAAGCAAGAGCTCTGAACTCGGCCTGCTGCCCGAGCTAGGTTCGCGAAACTATTCGTATTGTGCGAATGATCTTACGTGCTCTGAATTTTCTGCACCCAACTCGTGCTGGGGGAGGGCTACAGTGCTGCGGGTCACATATATCGTTTTCTACACATCGGGCGCGTTTTCCGGTCGATTCCAGAGCTCGGAACTCGGTCTGCTGCTCGAACTAGGTTCGCAAAACTATTATATTATTCGAGTCGATACTGTGAATTTTCTGCACTTAACTCGGGCTGTAGGGTGGCTCCATGGCTGGGAATCAGATGAGTGGATTCGCAGACATCAGACGCGCCCGCCTGTCGCATTCAGAGGTCTGAACTCGGTTTCATACTCGAACTGGGTTGCGAAACTGTTTGTTTTTTTGATAGCGTTATCTTGAGAGCTCCCAAATCGCTTGGGCTTAAAAAAACAGTAGTTCTTTGGAGTTTTTTCCAAAGTATATATTGTCAGGAAGCTCTACGAGTCCCCCGGCGGTAAGAAAGGTTGACGGTTTATCGCCGGCGCCCAGTTCCGGCGCGGGGCGGAGCTAGTTGGTCGACCCAACCAGAAAGGACAAAGTGATAACTTTTGGTCGGTTTTGCTAAGATTTGAACGATATTTGACAATTCATTTTGAGAAAGCAGATTTTTACTCCGAGCATTGACATATAAACTTCGTTCTCCGAGCAGCTCAGCCCTCTAGAGCCATTTTCAGTACCAGTTGACTTGGAGGAACCGACTTCATGTTGACTCCGAAAAATCTCAACTTGAAGTTTTTGTAGAAAAGCTCCCAGAAACTCTCGCCTGTTTTCTCACGGATGCAAGGAGCTCTACGAGGTTCCCGGCGGTGAGCAGGTTGACGGTTCACCGCCGGCGCCAGTTATTGCTGGAAGCTTAAGAGTAATTCCGGAGCGCTGGAGAGCTAGTTGGCAAGAAAAATCTCGACGGACCTTTTGGTGACTTTTGGTCGGTTGAAAATTTTGTTCTCGAAATTTGACAATTCGTTAGAGCTCTAGTATTTTTTCCCATGATATTCGATCTTATTCCCGCTCGCCATCTTGATCTCAGCTCGATCGGGTAACTTTGAAGGCCAAAAAGCGTCCCGGCGGGAACGGCCGTTTCGAGTCATCTTGATACGCGCTGTCGGTTTTCTCAAGATAACTCGAGCTTCAGGACAACTACAGAGCTGGTGAGCACAGCTAATGCATTCAGAATGATCAGGCGCGTTCGCCTGTTGAATCCAGAGGTCTGAACTCGGTCTGCTAGCCGAGCTAGGGTCGCAAATCTATTCGTATTATTCGAATTATTGTAGTAGACGCTCTCGGTTTTTCGTACTTAACTCGATCTGTAGGGCAGGCACAGAGCTAATAATCACAGAAATCGATTGAGAATTATCAGGCGCGTTCGTCTGTTGAATCAAGAGCTCTGAACTCGGCCTGCTCCCCGAGCTAGGTTCGCGAACCTATTGGTATTGTTCGAGTCATCTTGAGAAGTGCTCTCGGTTTTCTGTACTTAAATCGTGCTGGGGGGGGGCTACAGTGCTGCTGGTCAGAGAAACCGATTTCGAGACATCAGGCGCGCCGTTCGCCGAACCGAGAGCTCGGAACTCGGTCTGCTGCTCGAACGAGATCCGCAAAACTGTTGTATTATTCGAGTCATCCTGAGAGGTACTCTCGGTTTTCTGCACTTAACTCAGGCCGTATTGGTGGCTGCAGAGCTGGTAATCACAGGAATCGATCTGCAGACATCAGACGCGTCCGCCTGTCGCATTCAGAGATCTGAACTCGGTCTCATACTCGAGCTCGATTGGAAAACTGTCATCTTGAGGGGTCTATGGGCTGAAAAACTAGTCGTTCTCTGAAATCCTTTTCCACATTATATATTGTCAGGAAGCTCTACGAGTCCCCCGGCGGTAAGAAAGGTTGACGGTTTACCGCCGGCGCCCAGTGTAACTCGTAGAGCTTCCCTTAGCAAGTTATTGCTGGAAGCTTAAGAGTAATTCCGGAGCGCTGGAGAGCTAGTTGGCAAGAAAAATCTCGACGGACCTTTTGGTGACTTTTGGTCGGTTGAAAATTTTGTTCTCGAAATTTGACAATTCGTTAGAGCTCTAGTATTTTTTCCCATGATATTCGATCTTATTCCCGCTCGCCATCTTGATCTCAGCTCGATCGGGTAACTTTGAAGGCCAAAAAGCGTCCCGGCGGGAACGGCCGTTTCGAGTCATCTTGATACGCGCTGTCGGTTTTCTCAAGATAACTCGAGCTTCAGGACAACTACAGAGCTGGTGAGCACAGCTAATGCATTCAGAATGATCAGGCGCGTTCGCCTGTTGAATCCAGAGGTCTGAACTCGGTCTGCTAGCCGAGCTAGGGTCGCAAATCTATTCGTATTATTCGAATTATTGTAGTAGACGCTCTCGGTTTTTCGTACTTAACTCGATCTGTAGGGCAGGCACAGAGCTAATAATCACAGAAATCGATTGAGAATTATCAGGCGCGTTCGTCTGTTGAATCAAGAGCTCTGAACTCGGCCTGCTCCCCGAGCTAGGTTCGCGAACCTATTGGTATTGTTCGAGTCATCTTGAGAAGTGCTTTCGGTTTTCTGTACTTAAATCGTGCCGGGGGGGGGGGCTACAGTGCTGCTGGTCAGAGAAACCGATTTCGAGACATCAGGCGCGCCTGTTCGCCGAACCGAGAGCTCGGAACTCGGTCTGCTGCTCGAGCGAGATCCGCAAAACTGTTGTATTATTCGAGTCATCCTGGGAGGTACTCTCGGTTTTCTGCACTTAACTCAGGCCGTATTGGTGGCTGCAGAGCTGGTAATCACAGGAATCGATCTGCAGACATCAGACGCGTCCGCCTGTCGCATTCAGAGATCTGAACTCGGTCTCATACTCGAGCTCGATTGGAAAACTGTCATCTTGAGGGGTCTATGGGCTGAAAAACTAGTCGTTCTCTGAAATCCTTTTCCACATTATATATTGTCAGGAAGCTCTACGAGTCCCCCGGCGGTAAGAAAGGTTGACGGTTTACCGCCGGCGCCCAATGTGTTAACCTGGGGTCGGTTTTTGAAACTTTGTGCAAGATTTGACAATTCGTTTTCAGAAAACGGATTTTTCTCACATACAGTAAGCTATGGCGCACCTGCTGGTAAAATTTTCAGGGCTCTAGGGGCAATATTACTGTCAAAAGACTTGCAGGAACCGACTTTGCCTGCAGTGCAGTTTGGCAGGTGACGGTGGTTGGCTTTACTTAACTCGAGCTGTCAGCAAGCTACAGACCTCTCACGCACACCAGTCGATGCAGAATGATCTGGCGCGTCACACTGGAAGCTCGAGAGTTCCTAGAAATGGCTGAGTCAGGAGTTATGCTCGAAATACTGTCTCTATGTATGCGTGTTGCGAACGGTGTTTCGATGATAATTCGAGCTGAGTGCATGCTATGCATGCCAGGTGCATTCCAATCGAAGCAGCGACATGCGAGACATCGAATGAGCCTCGAGAGTGCCCAAATTGATTAGAATTTTCAAAATTAATGAAAAATATCGATTTGTACAATTTTATATTTTTTGTGTCGGATGATTTTTTTCTAATTTATATCGATCTATGGGTGACCTAGAGAGTTCTGGTGCATTTTTGTCGACGCAGAATGGTCTCGCGCTCTCACTGAGAGCGCGAGACTTCATATGAATAGCTTCGCTGGGAGTGAGAACTTTGGTCCAGCCGGCCGAGGCGGACAATGTGACAACTTTTGGGTGGTTTTGCAATTTTTTGAAAGATATTTGACAATTCATTTTGAAAAAGCAGATTTTTACTCCGAGCATTGAGATATAAACTTCGTTCCCTGATCAGCTCGGCCATCTAGAGTCATTTTCAGTACCAGTTCACTTGAAGGAACCGACTTCATGTTGACTCCGAAAAAATCTCAACTTGAAGTTTTTGTAGAAAAGCTCCCAGAAGCTCCCGCTTTGATGCTGAGCTTTCTCACGGATTCAAGGAGCTCTACGAGGTTCCCGGCGGTGACCAGGTTGACGGTTCACCGCCGGCGCCAGTAACTCGTAGAGCTTCCCTGAGCAACTGGACGCCGGCGGTAAACCGTCAACCTTGGTTGCCGCCGGGAGACTCGTAGAGCTTCCAGCTCGACTGAAGTACCTCGTAGAGCTCTTCGGCATCGATGAGCTAGAGGAATTCCGGCGCGGGGTGGAGCTAGTTGCTCGACCCGACCAGAAAGGACAAAGTGGTAACTTTTGGCTGGTTTTGCAATTTTTTGAAATATATTTGACAATTCATTTTGAGGAATCAGATTTTCCTCTCTGTCTTAATATGAGCTCCGTAGGCACTCTTTTACTATTCAAACACTTGGAGCAACCATCTCCATGTCGACGCGAAAAAAAATCAATTTCCCCCTTTTCGAGAAATGCTCCCAGAAGCTCTCTCTTTCGACTCTGAGCACTCTTACCCGTAAAAGGAGCTCTACGAGGTTTCCGGCGGTGACCAGGTTGACGGTTCACCGCCGGCGCCAGTTGAGAACACCGAGGACCTACCAACATTCCGACTCATAGTAAATATTCTCTGTCCTCTCAATGCGACAGGCGGACGCGTCTGACGTCTGCGAGTCGACTTCTATCATACCTCGTAGAGCTCTTCGTCATCGATGAGCTAGAGGAATTCCGGCGCGGGGTGGAGCTAGTTGGCCGACCCGGCCGAGGCGGACAATGTGACAACTTTTGGGTGGTTTTGCGATTTTTTGAAAGATATTTGACAATTCATTTTTAGAAAGCAGATTTTTCGCACCTGTGGACGACTATGAGGGCCTCTCTGTCTTAGCATGAGCTCTGCAGGCGCACTTTTACTATCGCAACACTTGGCGCAACCATCTTGATGTCCGCACGAAAAATATCAATTTTTCTCTTCTTCGAGAAAGCTTCCAGAAGCTCTCTCTTTCGACTGCGAGCACTCTTACGCGCGAAATCAGCTCTACGAGGTTCCCGGCGGAGACCAGGTTGACGGTTCACCGCCGGCGCCAGTTACCAGCCCTGCAGCCCCCCTACAGCCCGAGTTCAGTGCAGAAAACTGACAGCACCTCTCAGAGTGACTCCAACAATACAGTAGTTTCGCAGACCTAATTCGGGCAGCAGACGAGTTCCGAGCTCTGGTCTCCGCAGGCGGATGCGTCTGATGTCTCTAAATCGATTGCGGTTCCCAGCAGCACTGTAGCCTCCCCCCAGCACGAAATACCGAGAGCACTTCTCAGGATGACTCGAACAATACGAATAGTTTTGCGAACCTAGCTCGGGCAGCAGGCCACGTTCAGTGCTCTCGAGTCAACAAACAAAGGCGCCTGGTGATTTCCAATAGATTTCTGTGACTACGAGCCCTCTAGCTGCCCTACGGCTCGAGTTCAGTACAGAAAACCGAGAGCGCCTATTAAGATGACCCAAATAATACGAATAGGTTTGCTGACCTAGCTCGGCTAGCAAACCGAGTTCCGACCTCTAGATTTGACAGGCAAACGCGCCTAATGATTCTGACTGAGATAGGTGTGCTTGCCAGCTCTTTAGCTATCTTACAGCTCGAGTTAAGACCATAAAACCGAGAGTTTCTGTTAAGATGACTCGAATAATACGAACAGGTTTCCGAACCTAGCTCCGCTCACAGACCGAGTTCAGAACTCTGGGTTCAACAGGCGAACGCGCATGATCATTCTGCATGCATTAGCTGTGCTTACCAGCTCTGTAGCTGCCCTAGAGCTCGAGTTACGTTCAGAAAACCGACAGCGCGTACCAAGATGACTCGAAACGGGCGGTCCCGCCAGAGTGCTTTTTGGCTTTCAAAGTTACCCGATCGAGCTGAGATCAAGATGGCGAGCGGGAATAAGATCGAATATCACGGGAAAAAATACTAGAGCTCTAACGAATGTTCGAATTTCGAGAACAAAATTTTCAACCGAGCAAAAGTCATCAAAAGTTCCGTCGAGATTTTTCTTGCCAACTAGCTCTCCAGCGCTCCGGAATTACTCTAAAGCTTCCAGCAATAACTTGCTAAGGGAAGCTCTACGAGTTACTGGGCGCCGGCGGTAAACCGTCAACCTTTCTTACCGCCGGGAGACTCGTAGAGCTTCCTGACAATATATAATGAGGAAAAGAATTTCAGAGAACGACTTTTTTTTCAGCCCAAGCGATTATAGACCTCTCAAGATGACTCTAACAAAATAAACGAACAGTTTTCCAATCGAGCTCGAGTACGAAACCGAGTTGAGACCTCTGAATGCGACAGGCGGACGCGTCTCATGTCTGCGGATCGATTCATGTGATTACCAGCTCTGCAGCCCCCTATACAGCCTGAGTTAAGTGCATAAAACCGAGAGTACCTCTCAGGATGACTCGAATAATACAACAGTTTCGCGGATCTTGTTCGAGCAGCAGACCGAGTTCCGAGCTCTCGGTTCGACGAACGGACGCGCTTTATGTCTCGAAATCGATTCATGTGACCAGCAGCACTGTAGCCCTGCCCCAGCACGATTTAAGTACAGAAAACCGAGAGCACTTTCAAGATGACTCGAACAATACCAGTAGGTTCGCGAACCTAGATCGGAGAACAGGCCGAGTTTAGAGCTCTCTGAACAGACGCACGCGTCTGATCATTCTGAATCGATTTCTGTGAATATCAGCTCTGTGGCTGCCCTAGAGATCGAGTTAAGTACGAAAAACCGAGAGCCTCTGCTACAATGACTCGAATAATACGAATAGGTTTGCGATCCTAGCTCGGCTAGCAGACCGAGTTCAGACCTCTGGATTCAACAGGCGAACGCGCCTGATCATTCTGAGCGCATTAGCTGTGCTGACCAGCTCTGTAGTTGTTCTGAAGCTCGAGTTATCTTAAGAAAACCGACAGCGCGTATGAAGATGACTCGAAACGGCCGTTCCCGCCTGCCTGCTTTTTGGTCTTCAAAGTTACCCGATCGAGCTGAGATCAAGATGGCAAGCGGGAATAAGATCAAATATCATGGGAAAAAAATATTAGAGCTCTAACGAATGTTCAAATTTCGAGAACCAAATTTTCAACTGAGCAAAAGTCAGCAAAAGGTCCGTCGAGATTTTTCTTGCCAACTAGCTCTCCATCGCTCCGGAATTACTCTTAAGCTTCCAGCAATGACTTGCGAAGGGAAGCTCTACGAGTTATTTTCCCGGATAGCTCCTTGGAGAGCTGAGGGTTTCAGATAAGAAGCCGGAGGTGGGTGGTGAGGGAGACGCGCCCACCTCCGCCGGTCCACGATTCTCGCAGCAACTCGCCGGAGGTTGCAGCGGGTCCGGGAGCGTGGCTTCCTAGCGTTTCCCAATACGCGTGGCTCCAGGGTGCGCGAAGCGCTTCGGCAGAGCTTCGGAAGAGCTTCGGCAGTTCTTCCAGGCTCCTGGGCGAATCTTCCTGGTGCGCTGTGCAGGGCCCCAGGCATCGTTAACGGGGCCCCTGCAAGCGTCTCCTGCGAGGTGTCCAGCGTTCCGCGCATCGTTCCAAGCGGCGCGGCAGAGGCCCCCGTGCGGCGTAACTCGTAGAGCTTCCCGTAGCAAGTTCCCGGATAGCTCCTTGGAGAGCTGAGGGTTTCAGATAAGAAGCCGGCGGTGGGTGGTGAGGAGGACACGCCCACCTCCGCCGGTCCACGATTCTCGCAGAAACTTGCCGGAGCTTGCAGCGGGTCCGGGAGCGTAGCTTCCTAGCGTTTCCCAATACGCGTGGCTCCAGGGTGCGCGAAGCGCTTCGGAAGAGCTTCGGAAGAGCTTCGGCAGTTCTTCCAGGCTCCTGGGCAGATCATCCTTGCGCGCTTTGCAGGACCCCACGCATCGTAAACGGCGCCCCTGCAAACGTCTCCTGCGAGGTTTCCAGCGTACCGCGCATCGTTTCAGGCTGCCAGGCAGAGGTCCCCGTGCGGCGTTCCGCGCTTGGCTTCGCTATCCGGGTTTTTCCCGGATAGCTCCTCGGAGAGCTAGGGGTTTCAGATCAGAAGCCGGCGGTGGATGGTCAGGAGCACACGCCCACCTCCGCCGGTCCACGATTCTCGCAGTAACTCGCCGGAGGTTGCAGCGGGCCCGGGAGCGTGGCTTCCTAGCGTTTCCCAATACGCGTAGCTCCAGGGTGCGCGAAGCGCTTCGGCAGAGCTTAACTCGTAGAGCTTCCCTTAGCAAGTTATTGCTGGAAGCTTAAGAGTAATTCCGGGGAGCTGGAGAGCTAGTTGGCAAGAAAAATCTCGACGGACCTTTTGCTGACTTTTGGTCGGTTGAAAATTTTGTTCTCGAAATTTGACCATTCGTTAGAGCTCTAGTATTTTTTCCCATGATATTCGATCTTATTCCCGCTCGCCATCTTGATCTCAGCTCGATCGGGTAACTTTGAAGGCCAAAAAGCAGGCAGGCGGGAACGGCCGTTTCGAGTCATCTTGATACGGGCTGTCGGTTTTCTCAAGATAACTCGAGCTTCAGGACAACTACAGACCTGGTCAGCACAGCTAATGCATTCGGAATGATCAGGCGCGTTCGCCTGTTGAATCCAGAGGTCTGAACTCGGTCTGCTAGCCGAGCTAGGGTCGCAAACCTATTCGTATTATTCGAGTCATTGTAGCAGACGCTCTCGGTTTTTCGTACTTAACTCGATCTGTAGGGCAGCCACAGAGCTGATAATCACAGAAATCGATTGAGAATTATCAGGCGCGTTCGTCTGTTGAATCAAGAGCTCTGAACTCGGCCTGCTCCCCGAGCTAGGTTCGCGAACCTATTGGTATTGTTCGAGTCATCTTGAGAAGTGCTCTCGGTTTTCTGTACTTAAATCGTGCTGGGGGAGAGCTACAGTGCTGCTGGTCACAGGAATCGATTTCGAGACATCAGGCGCGTCCGTTCGTCGAACCGAGAGCTCGGAACTCGGTCTGCTGCTCGAACGAGATCCGCGAAACTGTTGTATTATTCGAGTCATCTTGAGAGATACTCTCGGTTTTCTGCACTTAACTCAGGCTGTATGGGGGGCTGCAGAGCTGGTAATCACAGGAATCGATCCGCAGACATCAGACGCGTCCGCCTGTCGCATGCAGAGGTCTGAACTCGGTTTCATACTCGAGCTCGATTGGAAAACTGTTCGTTTGTTTGTTAGAGTCATCTTGAGAGGTCTAGAATCGCTCGGGCTGAAAAACTAGTCGTTCTCTGAAATTCTTTTCCACATTATATACTGTCAGGAAGCTCTACGAGTCCCCCGGCGTTACCGCCGGCGCCCAGTCGGAAGAGCTTCGGCAGTTCTTCCAGGCTCCTGGGCGAATCTTCCTGGTGCGCTTTGCAGGGCCCCAGGCATCGTAAACGGGGCCCCTGCAAGCGTCTCCTGCGAGGTGTCCAGCGTTCCGCGCATCGTTCCAAGCGGCACGGCAGAGGTCCCCGTGCGGCGTACCTCGTAGAGCTCTTTGGCATCGATAAGCTAGAGGAATTCCGGCGCGGGTGGAGCTAGTAACTCGTAGAGCTTCCCTTAGCAAGTTATTGCTGGAAGCTTAAGAGTAATTCCGGGGAGCTGGAGAGCTAGTAACTCGTAGAGCTTCCCTTGGCAAGTTATTGCTGGAAGCTTAAGAGTAATTCCGGAGCGCTGGAGAGCTAGTTGGCAAGAAAAATCTCGACGGACCTTTTGGTGACTTTTGGTCGGTTGAAAATTTTGTTCTCGAAATTTGACCATTCGTTAGAGCTCCAATATTTTTTCCCATGATATTCGATCTTATTCCCGCTTGCCATCTTGATCTCAGCTCGATCGGGTAACTTTGAAGGCCAAAAAGCGTCCCGGCGGGAACGACCGTTTCGAGTCATCTTGATACGCGCTGTCGGTATTTTGTACTTAACTCGAGCTGTAGGGCAGCTACAGAGCTGGTAAGTACAGCTATCGCACTCAGAATCATCACGCGCGTTCGCCTGCCGAATCCAGAGGCCTGAACTCGGTCTGCCAGCCGAGCTAGGTCCGCAAACCTATTCGTATTATTCGAGTCATCTTGATAGACACTCCCGGTTTTCTGTACTTAACTCGAGCTTTAGGGCAGCTACAGTGCTGGTAAGCACACCTATCGCACTCAGAATCATCACGCGCGTTCGCCTGTTGAATCGAGAGGTCTGAACTCGGTCTGCTAGCCGAGCTAGGTCCGCAAACCTATTCGTATTATTCGAGTCATCTTGATAGACGCCCTCGGTTTTCTGTACTCAACTCGAGCTGTAGGGCAGCTACAGGGCTCATTGTCACAGACATCGATGGGGAATCATCCGTCGCGTTCGTCTATTGAACCGAGAGCTCTGAACTCGGCCTGCTTCCCGAGCTAGGTTCGCGAAACTGTTCGTATTGTCCGAATGATCCTGAGACGTGCTTCTCAATTTTCTGCACTCAACTCGTGCTGGGGGAGGGCGACAGTGCTGCAGGTCATACATATCGATCTGCACACATCAGGCGCGTCTTTCGGTCGATTCCAGAGCTCGGAACTCGGTCTGCTGCTCGAACTAGGTTGGCAAAACTATTATATTATTCGAGTCGATACTGTCGGTTTTCTGCACTTAACACGGGCTGTAGGGGGGCTTCAGGGCTGGGAATCACATGAGTGGATTCGCAGAGATCAGACGCGCCCGCCTGTCGCATTCAGAGGTCTGAACTCGGTTTGATACTCGACCTGGGTTGCGAAACTGTTTGTTTTTTGTTAGCGTTATCTTGAGAGGTCTGAAATCGCTTGGGCTTAAAAAATAGTCGTTCTTTGGAGTTTTTTCCCACAGTATATATTGTCAGGAAGCTCTACGAGTCCCCCGGCGGTAAGAAAGGTTGACGGTTTACCGCCGGCGCCCAGTTGGCAAGAAAAATCTCGACGGACCTTTTGCTGACTTTTGGTCGGTTGAAAATTTTGTTCTCAAAATTTTAATATTCGTTAGAGCTCTAGTATTTTTCCCATGATATTCGATCTTATTTCTGCTCGCCATCTTGATCTCAGCTCGATCGGGTGACTTTGAAGGCCAAAAAGCAGGCAGGCGGGAACGACCGTTTCGAGTCATCTTGATACGCGCTTTCGGTTTTCTCAAGATAACTCGAGCTTCAGGACACCTACAGAGTCGGTCAGCACAGCTAATTCATTCAGAATCATCAGGCGCGTTCCTGTTGAATCCAGAGGTCTGAACTCGGTCTGCTAGCCGAGCTAAGGTCGCAAACCTATTCGTATTATTCGAGTCATTGTAGCAGACGCTCTCGGTTTTTCGTACTTAAATCGATCTCTAGAGCAGCCACAGAGCTGATAATCACAGAAATCGATTGAGAATTATCAGGCGCGTTCGTCTGTTGAATCAAGAGCTCTGAACTCGGCCTGCTCTTCGAGCTAGGTTCGCCAACCTATTGGTATTGTTCGAGTTATCTTGAGAAGTGTTCTCGGTTTTCTGCACTTAAATCGTACTGGGGGATGTCTACAGTGCTGCTGGTCACAGGAATCGATTTCGAGACATCAGGTGCGTCTGTTCGTCGAACCGAGAGCTCGGGACTCGGTCTGCTGCTCGAACGAGATCCGCGAATCTGTTGTATTATTCGAGTCATCCTGAGAGGTAGTCTCGGTTTTCTGCACTTAACTCAGGATGTATGGGGGCTGAAGAGCTGGCTATCACAGGAATCGATCCGCAGACATCAGACGCGTCCGCCTGTCGCATTTAGAGGTCTGAACTCGGTTTCATACTCGAGCTCGATTGGAAAACTGTTCGTTTGTTTTGGTTAGAGTCATCTTGAGAGATCTAAAATCGCTAAGGCTGAAAACCTAGTCGTTCTCAGAAATCCTTTTCCACATTATATATTGTCAGGAAGCTCTACGAGTCCCCGGGCGGTAAGGAAGGTTGACGATTTACCGCCGGCGCCCAGTTGGCCGACCCGGCCAGAAAGGACAAAGTGGTAAATTTTGGGTGGTTTGGCAATTTTTTCAAAGATATTTGACAATTCATTTTGAGAAAGCAGATTTTTCGCACCTCTAAACGACTATGAGGGCCTGTCTGTCTTAGTATGAGCTCTGCAGGCGCAAGTTTACTATCGAAACACTTGGAGGAACCATCTTCATCTCGACGCGAAAAAAATCAATTTTTCCTTTCTCGAGAAATTCTTCCAGAAGCTCTCTCTTTCGACTCTGAGCACTCTTACGCGTGAAAGCAGCTCTACGAGGTTCTCGGCGGTGACCAGGTTGACGGTTCACCGCCGGCGCCAGTTTTGGAGCGCTTCGCGCTGCGCCTGACTTCGCTATCTGGGTTTTGGACGCTTACAAGTTCACGCGTGCTTCCGTGGGCTTGCCAGGAAGGTTTTCCGGTGTGTGCTCTCTTTGCTCTCCGGGTTTTTCCCGGATAGCTCCTTGGAGAGCTGAGGGTTTCAGATAAGAAGCCGGCGCTGGGTGGTGATGACTCGTAGAGCTTCCCTTAGCTAGTTATAGCTGGAAGCTAAGAGTAATTCCGACGCGCTGGAGAGCTAGTTGGCTCGAAAAAAAAGAACTGAACTTTTCACAACTTTTGGTCGGTTGAAAATTATGTTCTCGAAATTTGTTCATTCGTTAGAGCTCTAGTATTTTTTCCCGTGATATTCGATCTTATTCCCGCTCGCCATCTTGATTTCAGCTCGATCGGGTACCTTTTACTGTCAAAAAGCACACTGGCGGGATCGGCCGTTTCGAGTCATCTTGATACGCGTTGTCGGTATTTTGTACTTAACTCGAGCTGTAGGACAGCTACAGAGCTGGTAGGCACAGCTATCGCACTCAGAATCATTAGGCGCGTTCGCCTCATGAATCCATAGGTCTGAACTCGGTCTGCTAGCCGAGCTAGGTCCGCAAACCTATTCGTATTATTCGAGTCAACTTGATACGCGTTCTCGGTATTCTCTACTCAACTCGAGCTGTAGGGCAGCTACAGTGCTGGTAAGCACAGCTATCGCACTCAGAATAATCCGGCGCGTTCGCCTGTTGAATCCATAGGTCTGAACTCGGTCTGGTAGCCGAGCTAGGTCCGCAAACCTATTCGTATTATTCGAGTCAACTTGATACGCGTGGTCGGTATTTTCTACTTAACTCGAGCTGTAGGGCAGCTACAGTGCTGGCAAGCACGCCTATCGCACTCAGAATCTTCAGGCGCGTTCGCCTGTTGAATCCATAGGTCTGAACTCGGTCTGCTAGCCGAGCTAGATCCGCAAATCTATTCGTATTATTCGAGTCAACTTGATACGCGTGGTGGGTATTTTGTACTTAATTCGAGCTGCAGGGCAGCTACAGTGCTGGTAAGCACGCCTATCGCACTCAGAATCATCAGGCGCGTTCGCTTCTTGACTCCAGAGGTCTGAACTCGGTCTGCTAGCCGAGCTAGGTCCGCAAATCTATTCGAATTATTCGAGTCATCTTGATCAACGCTCTCGGTATTTTCTGTACTTAACTCGAGCTATAGGCAGCTACAGAGCCTAGAGTCACAGACATCGATTGAGAATTATCGGGCGCGTTTGTCTGTTGTATCGAGAGCTCTGAATTCGGCCTGCTGCCCGAGCTAGGTTCGCGAAACTATGCGTATTGTCCGAATGATCGTGAACAGTGCTCTCAATTTTCTGCACTCAACTCGTGCTGGGGGAGGGCTACAGTGCTGCGGGTCATAGAAATCGATTTGCACACATCAGGCGCGTTCGTTAGTCGATTCGAGAGCTCAGAACTTGGTCTGCTGCTCGAAACAGGTCTGCGAAACTATTATATTATTCGAGTCATCCTGAGAGATGCTGTCGGTTTTTTGCACTTAACTCGGGCTGTAGGGGGGCTGGAGGGCTGGTAATCATGAGTCGATTCGCAGACATCAGACGCGTCCGCTTGTCGCATTCGAGCTTGGAAGCTCTACGAGTTCCCCGGCGGTAACCAAGGTTGACGGTTTACCGCCGGCGCCCAGTGGAGACACGCCCACCTCCGCCGGTCCACGATTCTCACAGCAGGTTGCCGGAACCGGCAGCGGGTCCGGGGGCGTGGCTTCCTAGCGTTTCCCAATACGCGTGGCTCCAGGGTGCGCGAAGCGCTTCGGCAGAGCTTCGGAAGAGCTTCGGCAGTTCTTCCAGGCTCCTTGGCAGATCTTCCTTGCGCGCTTTGCAGGACCCCACGCATCGTAAACGGCGTCCCTGCACCTGCTAGCGTCTCCTGCGAGGTGTCCAGCGTCCCGCGCATCGTTTCAGGCGGCCTGGCAGAGGTCCCCGTGCGGCGTTCCGCGCTTGGCTTCGCTATCCGGGTTTTGGACGCTTATAATGGACGCTTACAAGTAACTCGTAGAGCTTAACTCGTAGAGCTTCCCTTAGCAAGTTATTGCTGGAAGCTTAAGAGCAATTCCGGGGCGCTGGAGAGCTAGTTGGCAAGAAAAATCTCGACGGACCTTTTGGTGACTTGTGGTCGGTTGAAAATTTTGTTCTCGAAATTTGAACATTCGTTAGAGCTCTAGTATTTTTTCCCATGATATTCGATCTTATTCCCGCTCGCCATCTTGATCTCAGCTCGATCGGGTAACTTTGAAGGCCAAAAGCGCCCCGGCGGGAACGGCCGTTTCGAGTCATCTTGATACGCGCTATCGGTATTTTGTACATAACTCGAGCTCTAGGGCAGCTACAGAGCTGGTAAGCAACCTGTCGCACTCAGAATTATCACGCGCGTTCGCCTGTTGAATCCAGAGGTCTGAACTCGGTCTGCTAGCCGAGCTAGGTTCGCAAACCTATTCGTATTATTCGAGTCATCTTGATAGAAGCGCTCGGTTTTCTGTACTTACCTCGAGCTGTAGGGCAGCTACAAGGCTCATTGTGACAGACATGGATGGGAAATGATCAGTCGCGTTCGTCTATTGAACCGAGAGCTCTGAACTTGGCCTGCTGCCCGAGCTAGGTTCGCGAAACTATTCGTATTGTTCGAATGATCTTGAGAAGTGCTCTCAATTTTCTCCACTAAAATCGTGTTGGGGGAGGACAACAGTGCTGCAATTCACACATATCGATTTGTACAGATTAGGCGCGTCTTTCGGTCGATTGCAGAGCTCGGAACTCGGTCTGCTGCTCGAACTAGGTTCGCACAACTATTATATTATTCGAGTCGATACTGTCGGTTTTCTGCACTTAACTCGGGCTGTGGGGGGGCTTCACGGCTGGGAATCACATGAGTGGATTCGCAGACATCAGACGCGCCCGCCAGTCGCATTCAGAGGTCTGAACTCGGTTTGATCCTCGCGAAACTGTTTGTTTTTTGTTAGCGTTATCGTCAGAGGTCTGAAATCGCTTGGGCTTTAAAAATAGTCGTTCTTTGGAGTTTTTCCCCACAGTATATATTGTGAGGAAGCTCTACGAGTCCCCCGGCGGTAAGAAAGGTTGACGGTTTACCGCCGGCGCCCAGTCTCTTAGCAAGTTATTGCTGGAAGCTTAAGAGTAATTCCGGAGCGCTGGGGAGCTAGTTGGCAAGAAAAATCTCGACGGACCTTTTGCTGACTTTTGGTCAGTTGAAAATTTTATTCTCAAAATTTGAACATTCGTTAGAGCTCTAGTATTTTTTCCCATGATATTCGATCTTATTCCCGCTCGCCATCTTGATCTCAGCTCGATCGGGTAGCTTTTACTGCCAAAAAGCGTCCCGGCGGGAACGGCTGTTTCGAGTCATCTTGTCACGCGTTGTCAGTATTATGTACTTAACTCGAGCTGTAGGGCAGCCGCAGAGCTGGTGAGCACAGCTATCGCATTCAGAATGATCAGGCGCGTTCGTCTCTTGAATCCAGAGGTCTGAGCTCGGTCTGCTAGCCGAGTTAGGTCCGCAAACCTATTCGTATTATTCGAGTCGTCTTGACAGACGCTCTCGGTTTTCTGTACCTAACTCCTGCTGTGGGGCAGCTACAGGGCTGGTAAGGAACCCTATCGCATTCAGAATTATCAGGCGCGTTCGGCTGTCAAATCCAGAGGTGTGAACTCGGTCTGCTAGCCGAGCTAGGCCCGCAAACCTATTTATATTATTCGAGTCATCTTGGCAGACACTCTCGGTTTTCTGTACTTAACTCGAGTTGTAGGGCAGCTACAGGGCTCATCGTCACAGACATCGATGGGGAACCATCAGTTGCGTTCGTCCATATAACCGAGAGCTCTGAACTCGGCCTGCTGTTCGAGTTAGGTTCGCTCTCGATTTTCTGCACTGAACTCGTGCTGGGGTAGGCCTACAGTGCTGCGGTTCAGATATCGATTCCCACATCTCAGGCGCGTGTGTCGGTCGATTCCGGTCTGCTGCTCGAACTAGGTTCGCGAAACTGTTCTAGTTTTCGAGGCGATACTGTCGGTTTCCTGCACAGAAACTCGGGCTGTAGGGGGACTGCAGGGCTGGGAATCACATGAGTGTTTGCAGACATCAGACGCGCCCGCCCATCGCATTGAGAGGTCTGAACTCGGTTTGATACTCGAAATGGGTTGCGAAACTGTTTCTTCTGAAATCGCTCGGGCTGAAAAACTAGTCGTTCTTTAAGTTTTTTTCCACGCTATATACTGTCAGGAAGCTCTACGAGTCCCCCGGCGGTAAGAAAGGTTGACGGTTTACCGCCGGCGCCCAGTTATAGCTGGAAGCTAAGAGTAATTCCGGCGCGCTGGAGAGCTAGTTGGCTCGAAAAAAAAGAACTGAACTTTTCACAACTTTTGGTCGGTTGAAAATAACTCGTAGAGCTTCCCATAGCAAGTTATTGCTGGAAGCTTAAGAGTAATTCCGGAGCGCTGGAGAGCTAGTTGGCAGTCAGGAAGCTCTACGAGTCCCGCGGCGGTTAGAAAGGTTGACGGTTTACCGCCGGCGCCCAGTTATGTTTTCGAAATAACTCGTAGAGCTTTCCTTAGCAAGTTATTGCTGGAAGCTTAAGAGTAATTCCGGAGCGCTGGAGAGCTAGTTGGTAAGAAAAATCTCGACGGACCTTTCGGTGACTTTTGGTCGGTTGAAAATTTCGTTCTCAAAATTTGATCATTCGTTGGAGCTCTAGTATTTTTTCCCATGATATTCGATCTTATTCTTGCTCGCCATCTTGATATCAGCTCGATCGGGTAGCTTTTACTGCCACAAAGCGTCCCGGCGGGAACGGCCGTTTCGAGTCATCTTGTCACACGTTGTCGGTATTTTGTACTTAACTCGAGCTGTAGGGCAGCCACAGAGCTGGTAAGCACAGCTATCGCATTCAGAATTATCAGGCGCGTTCGCCGGTCAAATCCAGAGGTCTGAACTCGGTCTGCTAGTCGAGCTAGGTTCGCAAATCTATTCGTATTATTCGAGTCATCTTGGCAGACGCTCTCGGTTTTCTGTACTTAACTCGAGCTGTGGGACAGCTACAGGGCTGGTAAGCAAACCTATCGCATTCAGAATTATCAGGCGCGTTCGCCTGTCAAATCGAGAGGTCTGAACTCGGTCTGCTAGCCGAGCTGGGCCCGCAAACCTATTTGTATCATTCGAGTCATCTTGGCAGACGCTCCCGGTTTTCTGTACTTAACTCGAGCTGTAGGGCAGCTACAGGGCTGATCGTCACAGACATCGATGGGGAACCATGAGTTGCGTTCGTCCATCGAACCGAGAGCTCTGAACTCGGCCTGCTGTACGAGCTAGGTTCGCGAAACTATTCGTATTGTGCGTATTATCTTGAGAACTGCTCTCGATTTTCTGCACTTAACTCGTGCTCGGGGAGGGCTTCAGTGCTGCGGTTCAGATATCGATTCCCACATCTCAGGCGCGTCTGTCGGTCGATTCCGGTCTGCTGCTCGAACTAGGTTCGCGAAACTATTCTAGTATTCGAGGCGATACTATCAGTTTCCTGCACAGAAACTCGGGCTGTAGGGGGACTGCAGGGCTGGGAATCACATGAGTGTTTGCAGACATCAGACGCGCCCGCCTATCGCATTGAGAGGTCTGAACTCGGTTTGATACTCGAAATGTGTTGCGAAACTGTTTGTTCTGAAATCGCTTGGGCTGAAAAACTAGTCGTTCTTTAAGTTTTTTTCCACGCTATATACTGTCAGGAAGCTCTACGAGTCCCCCGGCGGTAAGAAAGGTTGACGGGTTGCCGCCGGCGCCCAGTTCAACAATTCGTTTGTGCTCTAGTATTTTTTCTCGTGATATTCGATCTTATTTCCGCTCGCCATCTTGATCTCAGCTCGATCGGGTACTTTTTACTGCCAAAAAGCACACTGGCGGGAACGGCTGTTTCGAGTCATCTTGATACGCGTTGTCGGTATTTCGTACTCAACTCGAGCTGTAGGACAGCTACAGAGCTGGTACGCACAGCTATCGCACTCAGAATCATCAGGCACGTTCGCCTTTTCAATCCATAGGGCTGAACTCGGTCTGCTAGCCGAGCTAGGTCCGCAAACCTATTTGTATTATTCGAGTCAACTTGATACGCGTTGTCGGTATTTTCTGCTTAACTCGAGCTGTAGGGCAGCTACAGTGCTGGTAAGCACACCTATCGCACTCAGAATCATCAGGCGCGTTCGCCTGTTGAATCCATAGGTCTGAACTCGGTCTGCTAGCCGAGCTAGGTCCGCAAACCTATTCGTATTTATTCGAGTCAACTTGATACACGTTGTCGGTATTTCCTACTTAACTCGAGCTGTAGGGCAGCTACAGTGCTGGTAAGCACGCCTATCGCACTCAGAATCATCAGGCGCGTTCGCCTGTTGAATCCATAGGTCTGAACTCGGTCTGCTAGCCGAGCTAGGTCCGCAAATCTATTCGTATTATTCGAGTCAACTTGATACGCGTGGTGGGTATTTTGTACTTAATTCGAGCTGCAGGGCAACTACAGTGCTGGTAAGCACACCTATCGCTCTAATAATCATCAGGCGCGTTCGCCTCTTGACTTCAGAGGTCTGAACTCGGTCTGCTAGCCGAGCTAGGTCCGCAAATCTATTCGTATTATTCGAGTCATCTTGACAAACGCTCTCGATATTTTCTGTACTTAACCCGAGCTCTAGACAGCTACAGAGCCTACAGTCACAGAAATCGATTGAGAATTATCGGGCGCGTTTGTCTGTTGTATCGAGAGCTCTGAACTCGGCCTGCTGCCCGAGCTAGGTTCGCGAAACTATTCGTATTGCCCGAATCATCGTGAAACGTGCTCTCAATTTTCTGCACTGAACTCGTGCTGGGGGAGGGCTACAGTGCTACGGGTCATAGAAATCGATTTGCACACATCAGGCGCGTTCGTTGGTCGATTCGAGAGCTCAGAACTTGGTCTGCTGCTCGAAACAGGTCTGCGAAACTACTATACTATTCGAGTCATCCTGAGAGATGCTGTCGGTTTTCTGCACTTAACTCGGGCTGTAGGGGGGCTGCAGGGCTGGTAATCACATGAGTCGATTCGCAGACATCAGACGCGTCCGGCTGTCGCATTCAGAGGTCTGAACTCGGTCTGATCAGACGCGTCCGCTTGTCGCATTCAGAGGTCAAAAAATATTCACTATAAGTCAGAATGTTGGTAGGTGCTCTCGGTTTTCTCAACTTAAGTTGAGCTTGGAAGCTCTACGAGTTCCCCGGCGGTAACCAAGGTTGACGGTTTACCGCCGGCGCCCAGTTTTGGAGCGCTTCGCGCTCCGCGCCTGGCTTCGCTATCCGGGTTTTGGACGCTTACAAGTATTGCTGGAAGCTCAAGAGTAATAACTCGTAGAGCTTCCCTCAGCAAGTTATTGCTGGAAGCTTAAGAGTAATTCCGGAGCGCTGGAGAGCTAGTTGGCAAGAAAAATCTCGACGGACCTTTTGCTGACTTTTGGTCGGTTGAAAATTTGGTTCTCGAAATTCAACCGTTCGTTAGAGCTCTAGTATTTTTTCCCGTGATATTAGATCTTATTCACGCTCGCCATCTTGATCTCAGCTCGACCGGATACCTTTTACTGCCAAAAAGCGTCCCGGCGGGAACGGCCGTTTCGAGTCATCTTGTCACGCGTTCTCGGTATTTTGTACTTAAGTCGAGCTGTGGGGCAGCCACAGAGCTGGTAAGCACACCTATCGCATTCAGAATTATCAGGCGCGTTCGCCTGTCAAATCCAGAGGTCTGAACTCGGTCTGCTACCCGAGCTAGGTGCGCAAACCTATTCGTATTATTCGAGTCATCTTGACAGACGCTCTCGGTTCTCTGTTCTTAACTCGAGCTTCAGGGCAGCTACAGGGCTCATTGTCACAGACATCGATGGGAAATCATCAGTCGCGTTTGTCCTCTGAACCGAGAGCTCTGAACCCGGCCTGCTGTCCGAGCTAGGTTCGCGAAACTATTCGTATTGTGCGTATTATCTTGAGAAGTTCTGTCAATTTTCTGCACTCAACTCGAGCTGGGGGAGGGCTACAGTGCTGCGGTTTACAGATATCGATTTGAACACCTCAGGCGCGTCTGTCGGTCGATTCCAGAGCTCCGAACTCGGTCTGCTGCTCGAACTAGGTTCGCGAAACTATTCTAGTATTCGAGTCGATACTGTCGGTTTTCTGCACAGGAACTCGGGCTATAGGGGGGCTGCAGGGCTGCGGTCTGCAGGGCTGGGAATCACGCGCCCGCCTGTCGCATTCAGAGGTCTGAACTCGGATTGATACTCGAAATGAGTTGCGAAACTGTTTGTTCTTTTGTTAGAGTCATCGTGAGAGCCGAAATCGCTTGGGCTGAAAAACTAGTCGTTCTCTGGAGTTTTTTTACACATTATATACTGTCAGGAAGCTCTACGAGTCCCCCGGCGGTAAGAAAGGTTGACGGTTTACCGCCGGCGCCCAGTACCTCGTAGAGCTCTTCGGCATCGATGAGCTAGAGGAATTCCGGCGCGGGGTGGAGCTAGTAACTCGTAGAGCTTCCCTTAGCAAGTAACTCGTAGAGCTTCCCCTAGCAAGTAATTGCTGGAAGCTTAAGAGTAACTGGCGCCGGCGGTGAACCGTCAACCTGGTCATCGCCGGGAACCTCGTAGAGCTCCCCCCACTGGTAAGGGTGCAGAGAATCGACAGAGAGTGAAAAAATAGAGATTTTCGAAAATCTTTATTTTCGATTTTTTCGATGTTCATATTCGCTTAGTTCCCGGAAGTGAACTCATGCAAAAATGCATCGGCAGAGCTGAGCTGCTGTCAGAGAGGAGTTTATATGCCAATGCGACGCGCAAAAATCTGCTGTCTGAAAATAAATGGTTAAATATCTTTCAAATGTTCGCAAAACCACCAAAAGTCACCAATTTGTCCTTTCTGACCGGGCGGTCCAACTAGCTCCATCCCGCGCCGGAATTCCTCTAGCTCATCGATGCCGAAGAGCTCTACAAGGTATAACTCGTAGAGCTTCCCTTAGCAAGTTATAACTCGTAGAGCTTCCCTTAGCAAGTTATTGCTGGAAGCTTTAGAGTAATACCTCGTAGAGCTCTTCGTCATCGATGAGCTAGAGGAATTCCGGCGCGGGCTTGACCTAGTTGGTCGACCGGACCAGAAAGGACAAATACCTCGTAGAGCTCTTCGGCATCGAGGAGCTAGAGGAATTCCGGCGCGGGGTGGAGCTAGTTGGTCGACCCGACCAGAACGGACAAAGTGATAACTTTTCGGTGGTCTTGCAAATATTTGAAAGATATTTGACCATTTATTTTGAGAAAGCAGATTTTTCGCACCTGTAAACGACTATGAGGGTCTCTCCGTCTTGATATGAGCTTTCTAGATGCACTTTTACTATCAAAACACTTGGCGAAACCAACTTTATGTCGACATCAAAAAAATCATGTTTTGTCTTTTTCGAGAAATGCTTCCAGAAGCCCCCTCTCTCGATGCTGAGCACTCTTACGCGTGCTTGGAGCTCTACGAGTTTCCCGGTGGTGACCAGGTTGACGGTTCACCGCCGGCGCCAGTTGGTGACTTTTGGTCGGTTTTGCGAAAATTTGAAAGATATTTAACCATTTATTCTGAGAAAGCAGATTTTTGCGCGTCGCATTGGCATATAAACTCCTCTCTGACAGCAGCTCAGCTCTCCCGATGCATTTTCTTGTGAGTCGACTTCCGGGAACTGAGCGAATATGAACATTGACAAAATCGAACATGAAGATTTTTGAAAAATCCTTATTTTTTGCCTCTACTTCGATTCTCAGCACTCTTACCAGTGTAAAGAGCTCTACGAGGTTCCCGGCGGTGACTTGGTTGACGGTTCACCGCAGGCGCCAGTTCCGGAGCGCTGGAGAGCTAGTTGGCAAGAAAAATCTCGACGGAACTTTTGGTGACTTTTGCTCGGTTGAAAATTTTGTTCTCGAAATTTGACCATTCGTTAGAGCTCTAGTATTTTTTCCCGTGATATTCGATCTTATTCCCGCTCGCCATCTTGATCTCAGATCGATCGGGTGAATATTAGTATCGAAAAGCACAGTGGCGGGATCGGCCGTTTCGAGTCATCTTGATACGCGTTGTCGGTATTTTGTACTTAACTCGAGCTGTAGGGCAGCTACAGTGCTGGTAAGCACACCGATCGCACTCAGAATCATCAGGCGCGTTCGCCTGTTGAATCCAGAGGTCTGAACTCGGTCTGCTAGCCGAGCTAGGTCCGCAAACCTATTCGTATTATTCGAGTCAACTTGATGTGCGTTGTCGGTATTTTCTACTTAACTCGAGCTGTAGGGCAGCTACAGTGCTGGTAAGCACTCCTATCGCACTCAGAATCATCAGGCGCGTTCGGCTGTTCGAACGAGAGGTCTGAACTTGATCTGCTAGCCGAGCCAGGTCCGCAAACCTATTCGTATTATTCGAATCCTCTCGATAGGCGCTCTCGATTTCCTGTACTTAACTCGAGCTATTGGACATCTACAGGGCTGATAGTTACAGAAACCCATTCAGAATCATCAGTCGCATTTGTCTGTCGAATTCAGAGCTCTGAACTCGGTCTGCTGCACGATCTAGAATCACGAAACTGTTTCTATTCTTCTTGTCATCTTGAGAGCTACCGTTGTCGTTCTGCACTTAACTCGGGCTGTAGGGAGGCTGCAGGGCGGGTAATCACATGAATCGATTCGGAGATATCAGACGCGCTCGTCTGTCGCATTCAGTCTGAACTCGGTCTGATACTCGAGTTGGACTGCAAAACTATTCGTTCCCCGCAATTTTTTTCGACATTATATGTTGTCAGGAAGCTCTACGAGTCCCCCGGCGGTAACAAAGGTTGACGGTGTACCGCCGGCGCCCAGTTGCTGGAAGCTTAAGAGTAATTCCGGAGCGCTGGAGAGCTAGTTGGCAAGAAAAATCTCGACGGACCTTTTGCTGACTTTTGGTCGGGTGAAAATTTTGTTCTCACTGGCGGGATTGGCCGTTTCGAGTCATCTTGATACAAGTTGTCGGTATGTTGTACTGAACTCGAGCTCTAGGACAGCTACAGAGCTGGTAAGCACAGCCAGCGCACTCAGAATCATCAGGCGCGTTCGCCTGTTCAATCCATAGGTCTGAACTCGGTCTGCTAGCCGAGCTGGGTCCGCAAACCTATTCGTATTATTCGAGCCAACTTGATACGCGTTGTCGGTATTTTCTACTTAAATCGAGCTGTAGGGCAGCTACAGTGCGGGTAAGCACACCTATCGCACTCAGAATCATCAGGCGCGTTCGCCTCTTGAATCCATAGGTCTGAACTCGGTCTGCTAGCCGAGCTAGGTCCGCAAACCTATTCGTATTATTCGAGTCAACTTGATGTGCGTTGTCGGTATTTTCTACTTAACTCGAGCTGTAGGGCAGCTACAGTGCTGGTAAGCACACCTATCGCACTTAGAACCATCAGGCGCGTTCGGCTGTTGAATCCATAGTTCTGAACTCGGTCTGCTAGCCGAGCTAGGTCCGCAAACCTATTCGTATTATTCGAGTCATCTTGACAACCGCTCTCGGTATTCCCTGTGCATAACTCGAGCTGTAGGCAGCTACAGAGCCTACAGTCACAGAAATCGATTGAGAACTATCGGGCGTGTTTGTCTGTTGTATCGAGAGCTCTGATCTCGGCCTGCTGCCCGAGCTAGCTTCGCGAAACTATTCGTATTGTCCGAATAATCGTGAAAAGTGCTCTCAATTTTTTGAACTCAACTCGTGCTGGGGAGGGCTACAGTGCTGCGGGTCATAGAAATCGATTTGCACACATCAGGCGCGTTCGTTAGTCGATTCGAGAGCTCAGAACTTGGTCTGCTGCTCCAAACAGGTCTGCGAAACTGTTATATTATTCGAGTTATCCTCAGAGATGCTGTCGGACTTAACTCGGGCTGTATGGGGGCTGCAGGGCTGGTAATCACATGAGTCGATTCGCAGACATCAGACGCGTCCGCCTGTCGCATTCAGAGGTCTGAACTCGGTCTGATCAGACGCGTCCGCTTGTCGAATTCAGAGGTGAAAACATATTCACTATAAGTCAGAATGTTGGTAGGTGCTCTCGGTTTTCTCAACTTAAGTCGAGCTTGGAAGCTCTACGAGTTCCCCGGCGGTAACTTGGTTGGGCAGAGCTTACCTCCTGCTCAGCCTGGCCTCACCGCTGGGGTCCCCCTCGTCTCGAGCTGCATTGTGCAGAAAGGAGTCTTTGGTTCCTCATACTGTACACGGTGCTTCAGTGTCTGTTTTGCCTGAGTACCGTACACGTTCATTGATTGTCGGAGTGCGCATTGACTGTTCAGATTGTCGGAGTACCGTGCGCTTTCATTGAGTGTCGAAGGCCTGTGCACATTCTTGTGGTAGCCTACGAGTACCGTACACACTCATTCTTTGCTTGACTCAGATTCCCGCACGCGTGCTGCAGAGTGTCTTTTGCCTGAGTACCGTACACACTCTTTGGAGGTCGAGTTTGACATCTGTTCAACACTCTTGTGAGGACATCTGTTCGACACGACGACAGATTCTAAGCGTTCGCGTGAGGACATCAATTTCTTGGAACAGTGGGGGTTTCCAGAGGAGCTCAAGTATTCGAACACCGTCACCTTCGCAGCGATGTCTCAGCAACACCCAGCAGGTGCGCCCTGTTGTAAGAAGAGTAAGGCTGTGGGTGAGGATGAGGATATGATTCAGGCAAGCAGTGAGGAGGAGGAGCAGTTCGGCGAATTTGATGACGGCAATCCTATGAAGCAACAGTTTGCTATGATGAAGGCTATGCTAGCTAAACAGAACACTCAGAAGAAAAGAATTTCACGGATTGAGCAGGATGTGAAACGGATCGACCAGCGTGGTGAGAAGAACGAGGCTGACATTGCTGCTATGCAGCAGCAGATCCGCTCGCTTCAGCAGAAGGGTCCACCCAGTGATGCAGGATCAGGGTCCACGGATGCTTGGAGTAACTATGCGGGCCCTGCGGGCTCCTCTGCTACGGCCACTGCTCCCAGGTATGGTAATCGTACGCCAATTCGCGAATGGAATCGAGTGCGGGAGGATTTTACACCGACCTTCATCCAACTCACAGGTTGGGCGCGAGGTGGAGTCGGCAATCTCAAGACTCGTTCATCGGATATGCTCTCCTGGGATCACGCCCTGCCTGTCATTCGTAAATTTGTCCGTGACACAGGAAAGATGACTGAGGAGCATTTCGACATGAGTAGGATCGAGCGGGAGCACAAAAATAAACCATATGGTCTTTATCGTATACGATTCTATGTTATAAGTGGCAAGTTGACGAACGATGAAATTTGGGAGATACGCAACTCTTGGGCCGTCGAGCTTGAGAATGACACGCACGACTTGAAGCAAGTCACTCCCATCCTGGCCAACAAGCGTCTCGGCGTATCCTGTGAACCAGCACCCTGGAAGCAGCCACATGTTTCTGCCGTGGGTCGTTGTCAAGCTATCTTTGCTACTCTCAGGAGTGGATCCCAGTGGCTGAAGGGTGAGATGGGTCCTCCTGTCAGCTATGTGTGGGGCTACCCTTCGGCCACGACGCCGAAGACGGATGGAGTATGCATTGCCGTGTTTGATCCTAACTTGGGGTGGAAGGTTGACGCCGAGCTGCTGCGTAAGGTCGATGACAAGTTGGATTGCGAGGTCTTTCTGGCCAAGCTCAACTTTCGTACCTGGTGAAGGTGCCATGGCGCCATCGTGGGCACGTATAACGTGAGGCGCTGTGGCAGCATGAACAGCCACGACATGCTTGCTCAGATCAAGACCTCGAATTCGGAAGTTCTCGCTTTGCAGGAGTGCCAGTTCCTTGGAATAGGTAGGTGCTCTGAGCATGGTTTCACCTTAACTCTTTCTAATGATGGGAAGGCCGGGGTTCTCTACAAGAGGGTGTGGAGAGCCTCCATACGTGAATGCATCAGGGGTAATCGTTATGTCATTCTCGTGTTTCAATCGTTGATTGTTGCCAGCTTGTACTTACCACATGCGCCGAAAAAAGGGGATCACAATATCTTATTCACACAAACATTGCAGTCGTTTCGAAAGGATTTGGATACGCTCCGAGTTAGGTTTCCCAAGGAAGGGTGGGACTTGTTCATCGGGATGGATGCTAACGTTGAGCTTCTGCCTCACACGGTATTTGGAGATGTTGCTTTGACTGGTTCTGCAGTGCAGGGTGAGAGATTTGAAGAAGGGGACAATGCAGGAGGAGGTGGACGTGGAGGTTTCCAGCAGGGTAGGAGGAGGATGCAACAATACATGTGTGACGAGCTCTGTGAATGTATGTGGCATTATGATTTGGTTTTCTCGAATTCTTTTGGGACCCGTCGTACGACCTGGAAGGCCAGGGAGGAGACGGAGGAGGAGGACAAGGTTCTTGATTACCTGTGTATTCCGAGCTCCTGGGAAAGGCCTCAGTGGGAGGTGTCGTGGTTAAGGCCAACACTCAGGGGCTCCGTGGACCCCAGAAAGACCCGCCTGTCGGACCATGCCCTGCTCACCTTGCTTGTCCCCGAATCGGCCGCTCCGACTCGACGTTGGAGAACGAAGCCACGACAAACGTTCACTCATTGGTGCTGCGACGAAGCCTCGGAATTGCAAGTTTCGGCTAACCTTGATCGTCGTTTGCATGCTGCAGCTCGTTACCCATCTGGTCTCTGCCCGGATGAATTGGCTCCTGTTATCTTGAATGCATGTACACAGGACAAGGAGTCATACACCAATGTCCCAAAGAAAATGCAGATCCCCAAAAAGACAGATCGTCATAAGGAACTTGATGATGAATATCGCCGACTGCGTCGTGAAGGAGGGGAGGAGGAGGAGCTCATCAGGGTTAAGAAAGAGAGAAGGAAGGAGATGCGTGCACACACTCGTCGTCGACTCGAATACGATCATCGTGACGGGAAGCTCGCTCGGACGGTGGTGGACAAATTGAGTTATGACGATGTGCTCACGGAGGATAGGGAGTTGTGGGAGAAGGCGCTCTATGCTCACGGGTTCGCCAAGTACCACTGTGCTGCGCAAGGGATACGTAACGTGGAGTGTATCGAGGAGAGGAGGAGGAGGAGGTTGCAGGACACGAACACAGTGGACGTCTCCCCCATTTCCATGTCCGTATTGTTACAGGCACGATCACGCTTAAAGTGTGGTAAGGCGGTGGGTAAGGACGGAGTTTCTCCTTCTATGTTGAAACGTATCACGTGGGTAGGTTTGCGTCATATTCTTCGGTTATTCCAAGACCTGTATCTTCAACGGTATCCTACTCCTCGGATTTGGTCTGAGTTGCTTGTGGTGTTGATGCCGAAAGCTAAAGATATCACTAAGTTGTCTGATACTCGTGCTCTCGTCTTACTTAGCAGCCTAAGCAAATGGTATACTTCATGTTTGGTTGAGATTGCTGAAGGTTATCTGAAAAGGGTCCCACAATATCTACATAACTACGGATTTTGCAAGGGAAGGCGCACGCACGAGATCACTGCCATGCTTAAGCATGCCACCACACACGCTCTGGAGTGGGGGAAAGATGAGACCCTGCACCTCGCGTCATTAGATGTGCAGACTGCCTTTGATAACGTCACGGTTGAGAAGGCCAGTCGGGCCTTGGATGCCATCCCTGGGTTCCCCAATGACCTTGCGTTGGCGCTACTCGCTCCCAGTATCCTGGACACAGCGGACTTTACCTTTCAGGACTCCACGGCGACGGGTATTCCCTGGGATGCATGTGTACGTACTGGTAGTGTGGAGGCCCCCTTCCTGTGGAAGTGTGTGACACTACTGATGTGGGATAGGATTGTACTGAATTGGGAGGAGGAGAAGTTGGGGTACGATTTGGGGGTGGAGGCTGGTGGGAGGTATCTTACTCATGCGCTCTGGGCCGATAACATTTTGCTTTTCTCGAAATCAAAGACTGAGCTCACACGTATGGTGGGGGACTTCTCGGCTCAGCTGTATACGCACGGTTTCAGATGGAAAGATTCCTCACTACACTATCTTGCCTTTGGGGAGGACTCTGAAGGCGCCTCGACGGGGAACCTCGTTGTCCAGGTGAACGATCTCGGTACCCTGTGTCTTCCGCGATGCTCTGAAATGGAGTGCCTGGGTTGCCTGGTCACGACCAAGACTGACAAACACCATGATGTGGCTTGGAAATTGGCTCGGGGTTGGAAGCGATTTAACCAGTTCCGCAAGTTTTATACGAATCGTGCTGTACCCTTCCAGAAGAAAATCAAGCATTATGAATCTAGGTTGCGTAGTTTTGTACTTTTCGGTGTTGAAGGCATGCCAGCGGACCACCACACTTTGAAACAGTTGCACACGTGGGAAGGTAAAATATTGTGTTCTATGGTACGCCGCCCGAAACCTGCCGACATGGATTGGAGTATATACTTATGCAACTTGTACAAACGTGGGCGGCGTATGCTCCTGGAATTGGGACGGCCGTCTCTTGTGCAGCTATTCTTGTTTCGTCAGTGGCAGTGGGCTCAGGACTGTACGTTTACTGTGAAACGCCTGAACCCAACACCCGCACAGATTCCTCCAGGTACTTTTGATTCTTCAGGCAAGCCTGGCCCCAACGTCTTTGCTGCGTGTGAGCCACCGCCGGCCAAGAGACAACGTCAGGATGAACCCATGTATGTGCTACCAAGTATTGCGTGCTCGACATCAATGGGATGTCATCCTGACGTGTGTGAGACGATGCATGCTGTTGATTCCTTTGAGCTCCCTGGTTCTCAGACACAATTACCCGCGCATCGGCGCAATCTGATTTCCCAGATGCATAAGCGTGCAAAGACATTCCATCCATCTCAGGATTCTCTGTCGCAAAAGCGTTCCTCTGTTGAGTTGCCGTCGCAGGAAATCGCTGCAAACAAGCGGCGACGGGTGGCTCCACCTCAGCATCGTAGTACAGGGGACTCGCATATGCAGGCTAGAGAATGTATTTTTGCATGGTCGGGGGAGTGGACTGACCGACGGCAGGCCTTCATTGCATCGCTGCCTTGGAAAGAACGCCCATTAATGACGCGTCGGCATGAGGGGGGGAGACCACTGGCGTTGAGAAACTTCCATTACATTTTCGAGTTGGTATCAGGGAAGGATTGGTATCACACGTTATCCTTTTCACGTCAGGGATGGAAAGAATTTCTGAAGCGGGCACTGGATGTTACTAACATGGAGGAGGCGTGGGGGTACTGTTACTTTAAACATGCACAACCTGCGGGATATGCTAGGGAGGAGGAGGAGAGGGAGAAGACGGAGGAGCAGCAAAGGAAGGAGGACGAGAAGATGGAGAAACGACTTGCGTACATTAATGAACATGCATCGGAGTGGAATGCGGAGCCTCGGGACTCGATACCGATGGAATTGATTGGGGACTCCGCCACAGGGGTGAATTGGATTAACGGTCTCTGGGCAACATCCAATATTATCTACAAGCACATTCTTGGCGACATTCAAAATAGGCTGGAGCATATCTCTGTGTTGTATGGTATGAGGCCTCCGAGTTGGGGCCACAATATGTTCAAGTGGATCTATCGAGAAGGAAACGAAAGAGCTGACAGGCTGACATGGTTGGCCAGAACCAAAAATAGTTACGTTACGTTCCATACCTCACTTATTGAACATGCGAGTAAAACAAAACTAGACGGCCTCCGTGGATTCTTCGACGGAGGTCGCTCTGTGGAGGGATGTGCTGCAGGATGGTGTATAGATTTGTGTGTACACGGGACGTGGCAGTTGGTGGCGGAGGAAGCTGTCTCGCTTGATGCCTCTGCTTCTGTCATGTTTTGTGAGATGATTGCAGCACAACGGCTCTGTATGGCCGTGGAGCACATTTTGGGTAGCATCTTTCATCCAAGCAGCTGACTCATTTCATCTTGCTTGGAGCTCTCCAACACCTTTACATTTTCACATGTTGTATTGCATCCTTTTCCTTGTTCCTGCATCCTATTCCGTTGCCTATGCCTCAGTGGCTCGGCAGTGTGATGATAAGAGTTGCCCTCTCCAGCTACCCTGTGCTCCGTTTGGGAGTCTTAGGGCTCAGCTGTCACAGCTGTCCGCGCCCTGACTCAAACTCAAAAACCAAGGTTGACGGTTTACCGCCGGCGCCCAGTTTGGTCGGTTGAAAATTTTGTTCTCAGAATTTGACCATTCGTTAGAGCTCTAGTATTTTTCTCCATGATATTCGATCTTATTCCCGCTTGCCATCTTGATCTCAGCTCGATCGGGTAACTTTGAAGGCCAAAAAGCGTCCCGGCGGGAACGGCTGTGTGGAGTCATCTTGATACGCGCTGTCGGTATTTTGTACTTAACTCGAGCTGTAGGCCAGCTACAGAGCTGGTAAGCACACATATCGCATTCAGAATTATCAGGCGCGTCCGTCTGTTGAATCCAGAGGTCTGAACTCGGTCTGCTAGCCGAGCTAGGTCAGCAAACCTATTTGTATTATTCGAGTCATCTTGACAGACACTCTGAGTTTTCTGTACTTAACTCGAGCTGTAGGGCAGCTGCAGGGCTCATTGTCGCAGACATCGATGGGGAATCATCAGTCGCGTTTGTCCATAGAACCGAGAGCTCTGAACTCGGCCTGCTGGCCGAACTAGGTTCGCGAAACTATTCGTTTTGTGCGTATCATCTTGAGAAGTGCTCTTGGTTTTCTGTACTTAACTCGTGCTGGGGAAGGGCTACAGTGCTGCGGTTGACAGATATCGATTCTTACACATGAGACGCGTCTGTCGGTCGATTCCAGAGCTCCGAACTCGGTCTGCTGCTCGAACTAGGTTCGCGAACCTATTCTAGTATTCGAGTCGATACTGTCGGTTTTCTGCACAGAAACTCGGGCTGGAGGGGGGCTGCAGGGCTGGGAATCACATGAGCGTTCGCAGACATCAGACGCGCTCGCCTGGTGCATTGAGAGGTCTGAACTCGGTTTGATACTCGAACTGGGTTGGGAAACTGTTTGTTCTTTGTTAGAGTCATCTTGAGAGGTCTGAAATCGCTTCAGCTGAAAAACTATTCGTTGGAGTTTTTTCCTACATTATATGCTGTCAGGAAGCTCTACGAGTCCCCCGGCGGTAAGAAAGGTTGACGGTGTACCGCCGGCGCCCAGTTCCGGAGCGCTGGAGAGCTAGTTGGCAAGAAAAATCTCGACGGACCTTTTGCTGACTTTTGGTCGGTTGAAAAATTTGTTCTCGAAATTCAACAATTCGTTAGAGCTCTCGTATTTTTTCCCATCATATTCGATCTCATTCCCGCTCGCCATCTTGATCTCAGCTCGATCGGGTACCTTTTACTGCCAAAAAGCGTCCCGGCGGGAACGGCTGTTTCGAGTCATCTTGATACGCGGTCTCGGTATTTTCTACTTAACTCGAGCTGTAGGGCAGCTACAGTGCTGGTAAGCACACCTATCGCACTCAGAATCATCAGGCGCGTTCGCCCGTTTAATCCATAGGTCTGAACTCGGTCTGCTAGCCGAGCTAGGTCCGCAAACCTATTCGTATTATTCGAGTCAACTTGATACGCGTTGTCGGTATTTTCTACTTAACTCGAACTGTAGGGCAGCTTCAGTGCTGGTAAGCACAGCTATCGCACTCAGAATCACCAGGCGCATTCGCCTGTTGAATCCATAGGTCTGAACTCGGTCTGCTAGCTGAGCCAGGTCTGCAAATCTATTCGTATTATTCGAGTTAACCTGAAACACGTGGTGGGTATTTTGTACTTAATTCGACCTGCAGGGCTGCTACAGAGCTGGTAAGTACATCTATCGCGTTCAGAACTATCAGGCGTGTTCGCCTCCTCTTGACTCCAGAGGTCTGAACTCGGTCTGCTAGCCGAGCTAGGTCCGCAAATCTATTCGTATTATTCGAGCCATCTTGACAAACGCTCTCAGGTTGTCTGTACTTAACTCGAGCTGTAGGGCAGCTACAGAGCCTATAGTCACAGAAATCGATTGGGAATTATCGGGCGCGTTTGTCTGTTGTATCGAGAGCTCTGAACTCGGCCTGCTGCCCGAGCTAGATTCGCGAAACTATTCGTATTTTCTGAATCATCGTGAAAAGTGCTCTCAATTTGTGCACTCAACTCGTGCTGGGGGAGGGCTACAGTGTTGCGGGTCATAGAAATCGATTCGCACAGATCAGGCGCGTTCGTTGGTCGTTCGAGAGCTCAGAACTCGGTCTGCTGCTCGAAACAGGTCCGCAAAACAATTGTATTATTCGAGTCATCCTGAGAGATGCTGTCTGTTTTTTGTGCACTTAACTCGGGCTGTAAGGGGGCTGCAGGGCTGGTAATCACATGAGTCGATTCGCAGACATCAGACGCGTCCGCCTGTCGCATTGAGAGGTCTGAACTCGGTCTGATACTCGAACTGGGTTGCGAAACTGTTTGTTTTTTTGTTAGAGTCATCTTAGGAGGTCTGAAAGCTTGGGCTGAAAACTAGTCGTTCTCTGGATTTTTTCCGACACTATAACTGTCAGGAAGCTCTACGAGTCCCCCGGCGGTAAGAAAGGTTGACGGTTTACCGCCGGCGCCCAGTTATTGCTGGAAGCTTAAGAGTAATTCCGGAGCGCTGGAGAGCTAGTTGGCAAGAAAAATCTCGACGGACCTTTTGCTGACTTTTGGTCGGTTGAAAATTTTGTTCTCGAAATTTGACCATTCGTTAGAGCTCTAGTATTTTTTCCCATGATATTCGATCTTATTCCCGCTCGCCATCTTGATCTCAGCTCGATCGGGTAACTTTGAAGGCCAAAAAGCGTCCCGGCGGGAACGGCCGTTTCGAGTCATCTTGATACGCGCTGTCGGTATTTTGTACTCAACTCGAGCTGTAGGGCAGCTACAGAGCTGGTAAGCACAGCTATCGCACTCAGAATTATCAGGCGCGTTCGCCCGTTGAAACCAGAGGGCTGAACTCGGTCTGCTAGCCGAGCTAGGTCTGCAAACCTATTCGTATTATTCGAGTCATCTTGATAGACGCTCTCGGTTTTCTGTACTTAACTCGAGCTGTAGGGTGGCTACAGAGCTGGTAAGCACACCTATCGCATTCAGAATTATCACGCGCGTTCGCCTGTTGAATCCAGAGGTCTGAACTCGGCCTGCTAGCCGAGCTAGGTCCGCAAACCTATTCGTATTATTCGAGTCATCTTGATAGACGCTCTCGGTTTTCTGTACTTAACTCGAGCTGTAGGGCAGCTACAGGGCTCATTGTGACAGACATCGATGGGGAATCATCAGTCGCGTTCGTCTATTGAACCGAGAGCTCTGAACTCGGCCTGCTGCCCGAGCTAGGTTCGCGAAACTATTCGTATTATCCGAATCATCTTGAGAAGTGCTCTCAATTTTCTGCACTGAACTCGTGCTCGGGGAGGGCTACAGTGCTGCGGGTCACATATATCGATTTGCACACATTAGGCGCGTCTTTCGGTCGATTCCAGAGCTCGGAACTCGGTCTGCTGCTCGAACTAGGTTCGTAAAACTATTATATTATTCGAGTCGCTATTGTCGGTTTTCTGCACTTAACTCGGGCTGTAGGGGGGCTTCAGGGCTGGGAATCACATAAGTGGATTCGCAGACATCAGACGCGCCCGCCTGTCGCATTCAGAGCTCTGAAATCGGTTTGATACTCGAACTGGGTTGCGAAACTGTTTTTTTTTGTTAGCGTTATCTTGAGAGGTCTGAAATCGCTTGGGCTTAAAAAATAGTCGTTCTTTGGAGTTTTTCCCACAGTATATATTGTCAGGAAGCTCTACGAGTCCCCCGGCGGTAAGAAAGGTTGACGGTTTACCGCCGGCGCCCAGTTGGTCGACCCGGCCAGAAAGGACAAAGTGATAACTTTTGGGTGGTTTTGCAATTTTTTGAAAGATGTTCGACAATTCCCGGATAGCTCCTTGGAGAGCTAAGGGTTTCAGAGAAGAAGCCGGAGGTGGGTGGTGCGGGGGACACGCCCGCGCTCGCCGGTCCACGATCGCCGGAGAAACTCGCCGGAACCGGCAGCGGGTCCGGGAGCGTGGCTTCCTAGCGTTTCCCAATACGCGTGGCTCCAGGGTGCGCGAAGCGCTTGGGCAGAGCTTCGGAAGAGCTTCGGCAGTTCTTCCAGGCTCCGAGGCATCTTCCTTGCGCGCTTTGTAGGGCCCCACGCATCGCAAACAGCGCCCCTGCAAGCGTCTCCTGCGAGGTTTCCAGCGTCCCGCGCATCGTTTCAGGCGGCCTGGCAGAGGTCCCCGTGCGGCGTTCCGCGCTTGGCTTCGCTATCCGGGTTTTGGACGCTTAGAAGTTCATTTGAAGAAATCAGATTTTTCGCACTTGTAAACGACTATGAGGGCCTCTCTGTCTTAGTATCCGCTCTGCAGGCGCACTTTTACTATCAAAACACTTGGCGGAACCATCTTCATGTCGACATAAAAATCATTGTTTCTTTTTTTCGAAAAATGCTTCCAGAAGCTCTCTCTTTCCCTCCGAGCACTTTTAGACGTGGAATGAGCTCTACGAGGTTCCCGGCGGTGACCAGGTTGCCGGTTTACCGTCGGCGCCAGTATCTCGTAGGGCTCTCCAGCATCGATAAGCTAGACGAATTGCGGCGCGGGATGGAGCGAGTAACTCGTAGAGCTTCCCTTAGCAAGCTATTGCTGGAAGCTTGAGAGTAATGTCTCGTAGAGCTCTGATGGTAGAAGAGCTAGAGGAATTCGGCGACAGGGTGGAGCTAGTTGGCGACATGTCGAAAAGGACGCGATCATACCTTCCGCGGCCTGGCTCAGCCGATTTTGCAGTTCTAACAATTCGTTGGGGCTGCTATTTGCGCAGAGCCGAGCGAAGCCGGGGATCGACTTCACGTTGGCAGCCCAAAAATGAAATTTTCCAGTTTTGCAGAAAATGCTATCAGACGGTATCTGCTTGCACTTCTAGTTCTCTCAGGCGTCTGCTTGCACTTCGAGTGCCTCGTAGAGCTCTGATGGTAGAAGAGCTAGAGGAATTCGGCGACAGGGTGGAGCTAGTTGGCGAAATGTCGAAACGGGACGCGATCATACCTTCCGCGGCCTGCCTTAGCGATTCTGCAGTTCTAACAATTCGTTTGGGCGCGCAGAGCGACCCCGGGCATTACAGAAATTACCTCACAAATTCCTAGTTTATTCCGTCGAAAAATTCTTCCGAGCGAAGCCAGGGACCGACTTCACGTTGGCAGTCAAAACATGCAATTTTCCACTTTTGCAGAACATGCCATCAGAAGCTATCTGCTTGCACTTCTAGTTCTCTCAGGCGTCTGCTTGCACTTCTAGTCCCTCGTAGAGCTCTGATGGTAGAAGAGCTAGAGGAACTCGACGAGAGGGTGGAGCTAGTTGGCGAAATGTCGAAAAGGGACGCGATCATACCTTCCGCGGCCTGGCTCAGCCGATTTTGCAGTTCTAGCAAAACGTTTGGGCTGCTATTTGCGCAGGAGCGAAGCTTGGCATTACAGGAGTTACCTCACAAATTCTTAGTTCATTCCGTCGAAAAATTCTCCCGAGCGAAGCCAGGGGCCGACTTCACGTTGGCAGTCAAAAAATACCTCGTAGAGCTCTTTGGCATCGATGAGCTAGAGGAATTCCGGCGCGGGGTGGAGTTACCAAAAGAGACAATGTGATAACCTTGGGTCGGTTTTGCTTTGATTTGAAAGATATTTGACATTTCATTTTGAGAACCGGTATTTTTCTCACGTGTAGTGGGTTATGCCGCGTCTGCCAGTTAAATTCTCAGGTCCGTAGCTGCAATAAATATTACTATCAAAAGACTTGCTGGCACCAACTGCGTTCCGAGTCATCTTGACACGCGTTCACGGTTTTCTGTACTTAACTCGAGATTTCGAGAGCTACAGAGCTAATACTTACAGAAACCGATTCAGAATGATCAGGCGCGTTCGCCTGTTGCATCCAGAGGCCTGAACTCGGTCTGCTACTCGAGCTAGGTCTGTCAAAGTCATCTTCACCAGTGATGCCGGTTTTCTGTACTCAACTCAAGATTCAGAGGAGCTACAGAGCTGGTGCGCACATAAACTGATTCAGTATCACCAGGCGTTTACGTCTGTTGCATCGAGAGGCCTGAACTCGAGCTAGGTCCACAACACTATTCGTATTTCTCAAGTTCTCTTTAGAGGCGCTGTCGGTATTCTCCACTTAATTCTAGCTGTAGCACAGCTACAGAGGTGGTACGCACAGAAACCGATACAGAATCATCAAGGGCGTTTGGCTGAAGCATCTAGAGCTCTGAACAGAGTCTGCTTCTCGAGCTAAGTCCGCAAAACTATTCGTATGCGATCGATTTTTTAAAGTTTTTTGGCTCTCGCTTAAGCTTGCTTCACGTGTTCCGAGGAGCTGGGCAAGAAAAGAGCTCTACGAGGTCCCCGGCGGAGCGCTGGAGAGCTAGTTGGCAAGAAAAATCTCGACGGACCTTTTGGTGACTTTTGCTCGGTTGAAAATTTTTTTCTCGAAATTCAACCATTCGTTAGAGCTCTAGTATTTTTCCCGTCATATTCGATCTTATTCCCGCTCGCCATCTTGATCTCAGCTCGATCGGGTACATTTTACTGCCAAAAAGCGTCCCGGCGGGAACAGCCGTTTCGAGTCATCTTGATACGCGTTGTCGGTATTTTTTTCTTAACTGGGCGCCGGCGGTAAACCGTCAACCTTTCTTACCGCCGGGGGACTCATAGAGCTTCCTGGCAATATATCATGTGGAAAAGAATTTAAGGGAACGACTAGTTTTTCAGCCCAAGCGATTATAGACCTCTCAAGATGACTCTAACAAAACAAACGAACAGTTTTCCAATCGAGCTCGAGTATGAAACCGAGTTCAGACCTCTGAATGCGACAGACGGACGCGTCTGATGTCTGCGGATCGATTCCTGTAATTACCAGCTCTGCAGCCCCCATACTGCCTGAGTTAAGTGCAGAAAACCGAGAGTACCTCTCAGGATGACTCGAATAATACAACAGTTTCGCGGATCTCGTTCGAGCAGCAGACCGAGTCCCGAGCTCTCGGTTCGACGAACGGACGCGCCTGATGTCTCGAAATCGATTCCTGTGACCAGCAGCACTGTAGCCCTCCCCCGGCACGATTTAAGTACAGGAAACCGAGAGCACTTCTCACGATGACTCGAACAATACCAATACGTTCGCAAACCTAGCTCGGGAAACAGGCCGAGTTCAGAGCTATTGATTCAACAGACGAACGCGTCTGATACTTCTGAATCGATTTCTGTGATTATTAGCTCTGTGGCTGCCCTGCAGATCGAGTTAAGTACGAAAAACCGAGAGCGTCTACTACAATGAGTCGAATAATACGAATAGATTTGCGACCCTAGCTCGGCTAGCAGACCGAGTTCAGACCTCTGGATTCAACAGGCGAACGCGCCTGATCATTCTGAATGCATTAGCTGTGCTGACCAGCTCTGTAGTTGTCCTGAAGCTCGAGTTATCTTGAGAAAACCGACAGCGCGTATCAAGATGACTCGAAACGGCCGTTCCCGCCTGCCTGCTTTTTGGCCTTCAAAGTTACCCGATCGAGCTGAGATCAAGATGGCGAGCGGGAATAAGATCGAATATCATGGGAAAAAATACTAGAGCTCTAACGAATTGTCAAATTTTGAGAACAAAATTTTCAACCGACCAAAAGTCACCAAAAGGTCCGTCGAGATTTTTCTTGCCAACTAGCTCTCCAGCTCCCCGGAATTACTCTTAAGCTTCATCTTGATACGCGTTGTCGGTATTTTTTTCTTAACTCGAGCTGTACGGCAGCTACAGAGCTGCTAAGCACGCCTATCGCATCCAGAATCGTCAGGCGCGTTCGTCTGTTGAATCCAGAGGTCTGAACTCGGTCTGCTAGCCGAGCTTGGTCCGTAAACTTATTCGTAGTATTCGAGTCGTCTTGACAGACGCTCTCGGTTTTCTGTACTTAACTCGAGCTCTAGGGCAGCTACAGAGCTGGTAAGCACACCCATCGAATTCAGAATTATCAGGCGCGTTCGCCTGTTGAATCCAGAGGTCTGAACTCGGTCTGCTAGCCGAGCTAGCTCCGCAAACCTATTCGTATTATTCAAGTCGTCTTGACAGACGCTCTCGGTTTTAACTCGAGCTGTAGGGCAGCTACAGGGCTCATTGTCACATACATCGATAGGGAATCATGAGTCGCGTTCGTCCATTGAACCGAAAGCTCTGAACTCGGCCTGCTGCCCGAGCTAGGTTCGCGAAACTATTCGTATTGTCCGAATCATCTTGAGAAGTGCTCTCAATTTTCTGCACTCGACTCGTGCTGGGGGAGGGCTACAGTGCTGCGGGTCACAGATGTCGATTTGCACACATCAGGCGCGTCTGTTGGTCGATTCGAGAGCTCGGATTTCGGTCTGCTGCTCGAACTAGGTCCGCGAAACTCTTCTATTATTCGAGTCGATACTGTCAGTTTTCTGCACTCAACTCGGGCTGTAGGGAAGCTGCAAAGCTGGAAATCACATGAGTGGATTCACAGACATCAGACGCGCCCGCCTGTCGCATTCAGAGGTCTGAACTCGGTTCGATACTTGAACTGGGTTGCGAAACTGTTTGTTTTTTGGTTAGAGTCATCTTGAGAGGTCTGAAATCGCTGTGGCTGAAAAACTAATCGTTCTTTGGATTTTTTTCCACAGTATATACTGTGAGGTAGCTCTACGAGTCCCCCGGCGGTAAGAAAGGTTGACGGTATACCGCCGGCGCCCAGTTGGACCGCCTGGCCAGAAAGGACAAATTGGTGACTTTTGGTCGGTTTTGCGAAAATTTGAAAGATATTTGACGATTTATTTTGAGAAAGCAGATTTTTGCGCGTCGCATTGGCATATAAACTCCTCTCTGACAGCAGCTCAGCTCTCCCGATGCATTTTTGCATGAGTTCACTTCCGGGAACTGAGCGAATATAAACATCGAAAAAAATCGTATTTCAAGATTTTCGAAAAATCTCCATGTTTTCATTCTGTGTCGATTCTCTGCACTCTTACTAGTGAGAGGAGCTCTACGAGGTTCCCGGCGGTGACCAGGTTGACGGTTCACCGCCGGCGCCATTCCGGGGCGCTGGAGAGCTAGTTGGCAAGAAAAATCTCGACGGACCTTTGGTCGGTTGAAAATTTTGTTCTCGAATTCAACAATTCGTTAGAGCTCTAGTATTTTTTCCCATGATATTCGATCTTATTCCCGCTCGCCATCTTGATCTCAGCTCGATCGGGTAACTTTGAAGGCCAAAAAGCAGGCAGGCGGGAACGGCCGTTTCGAGTCATCTTGATACGCGCTGTCGGGTTTCTCAAGATAACTCGAGCTTCAGGACAACTAAAGAGCTGCTCAGCACATCTAATGCATTCAGAATGAGGAGGCGCGTTTGCCTGTTGAATCCAGAGGTCTGAACTCGGTCTGCTTGCCGAGCTAGGGTCGCAAACCTATTCGTATTATTCGAGTCATTGTAGCAGACGCTCTCGGTTTTTCGTACTTAACTCGATCTTTAGGGCAGCCGCAGAGCTGATAATCACAGAAATCGATTGAGAATTATCAGGCGCGTTCGTCTGTTGGATGAAGAGCTCTGAACTCGCCCTGCTCCCCGAGCTAGGTTCGCGAACCTATTGGTATTGTTCGAGTCATCTTGAGAAGTGCTCTCGGTTTTCTGTACTTAAATCGTGGTGGGGGAGTGCTACACTGCTGCTGGTCACAGGAATCGATTTCGAGACATCAGGCGCGTCCGTTCGTCGAATCGAGAGCTCGGAACTCGGTCTGCTGCTCGAACGAGATCCGCGAAACTGTTGTATTATTCGAGTCATCCTGAGAGGTACTCTCGGTTTTCTGCACTTAACTCAGGTCTGTATGGGGGGCTGCAGAGCTGGTAATCAGAGGAATCGATCCGCAGACATCAGACGCGTCCGCCTGTCGCATTCAGAGGTCTGAACTCGGTTTCATACTCGAGCTGGATTGGAAAACTGTTCGTTTGTTTTGTTAGAGTCATCTTGAGAGGTCTATAATCGCCTTGGGCTGAAGAACTAGTCGTTCTCTGAATTTCTTTTCCACATTATATATTGTCAGGAAGCTCTACGAGTCCCCCGGCGGTAAGAAAGGTTGACGGTTTACCGCCGGCGCCCAGTAACTAGTAGAGCTTCCCTTAGCTAGTTATTGCTGGAAGCTAAGAGTAATTCCGGCGCGCTGGAGAGCTAGTTGGCTCGAAAAATCTCGACGGAACTTTTGCTGACTGTTGGTCGGTTGAAAATTTTGTTCTCAAAATTTGACAATTCGTTAGAGATCTAGTATTTTTCCCGTGATATTCGATATTATTCCCGCTCGCCATCTTGATCTCAGCTCGATCGGGTGAATATTACTATCGAAAAGCACTCTGCCGGGATCGGCCGTTTTGAGTCATCTTGATACGCGCTGACGGTTTTCTGAACATAACTCGAGCTCTAGGGCAGCTACAGAGCTGGTAAGCACAGCTAATGCATGCAGAATGATCAGGCGCGTTCGCCTGTTGAACCCAGAGGTCTGAACTCGGTCTGCTAGCCGAGCTCGGTCCGCAAACCCGTTCGTATTATTCGAGTCATCTTGACAGAAACTCTCGGTTTTCTGCACTTAACTCAAGCTGTAGGACAGCTACAAAGCTGATACTTACAGGCACCAATTCAGAATTATCAGTTGCGTTTGTCTATCGAATCCAGAGCTCTGAACTCGGTCAGCTGCCCAATCTAGAATCGCGAAACTATTCGTATCGTTCGAGTCGCTCGCGAGATGCTGTCGGTTATCTGGACTTAACTCGGGCTGTAGGGGGGGGGGGCTGCATGGCTGGTAATTACTGGAATCGATTTGAAGACACCAGGCGCGTCCGCTTGTCGAATACAGAGCTCTGAACTCTGTCTGTTGCCCGAACTAGGTCCGCGAAACTATTCCTATTGTTCGAGTCATCCTGAGAGGTGCTGTCGGTTTTCTGCACTTAGCTCGGGCTGTAGGGGGGTTGCAGGGCTGGTAGTGACAGGAGTCGATTCGCAGACATCAGACGCGTCCGTCTGTCGCATTCAGAGGTCAAAAACTATTCACTATAAGTCAGATTGTTAGTAAGTGCTGTCTGTTTTCTTAACTTAAGTCGAGTTAGAAAGCTCTACGAGTCTCCCGGCGGTAACCAAGGTTGACGGTTTACCGCCGGCGCCCAGTAATTCCGGCGCGCTGGAGAGCTAGTTGGCTCGAAAAATCTCGACGGAACTTTTGCTGACTTTTGCTCGGTTAAAAATTTTGTTCTCGGAATTCAACAATTCGTTAGAGCTCTAGTATTTTTTCCCGTGATATTCGATCTTATTCCCGCGCTCCATCTTGATCTCAGCTCGATCGGGTGAATATTACTATCGAAAAGCACTGTGGCGGGATCGGCCGTTTTGAGTCATCTTGATACGCGCTGACGGTTTTCTGAACATAACTCGAGCTTTAGGAAAGCTACAGAGCTGGTAGGCACAGCTAATCGATGTAGAATGAGAATGATTCAGCGCGTTCGCCTGTTGAATCCAGAGGTCTGAACTCGGTCTGTTAGCCGAGCTAGGTCTGCAAACCTATTCGTATTATTCGAGTCATCTTGACAGAAACTCTCGGCTTTCTGTACTTAACTCGAGCTGTAGGACAGCTACAGAGCTCATATTTACAGACACCGATGAAGAATCATCGGTTGCGTTTGTCTGTCGAATCCAGAGCTCTGAACTCGGTCTGCTGCCCGATCTAGAATCGCGAAACTATTCCTATTGGTCGAGTCATCTTGAGAAGTGCTCTTAGTTTTCTTCACTGAACTCGCGCTGAGGGCGGCTACAGTGCTGGTGGTCACAGAAATCGATTTGAAGACACCAGACGCGTCCGCCTGTCGAACGCAGAGCTTGGATCTCGGTCTGCTGCCCGAATTAGGTCCGCGACACTACTTTATTGTTCGGATCATCCTGAGAGGTGCTGTCGGTTTTCTGCACTTAACTCGGGCTGTAGGGGGCTGCGGGGCTGGTAATGACAGGAGTCGATTCGCAGACATCAGTCGCGTCCGCCTGTCGCATTCAGAGGCCAAAAAATATTCACTATGAGTCGGAATGTTGGTAGGTGCTGTTCGTTTTCTCAACTTAAGTCGAGCTAGGAAGCTCTACGAGTCTCCCGGCGGTAACCAAGGTTGACGGTTTACCGCCGGCGCCCAGTAATTCCGGCGTGCTGGAGGGCTAGTAACTCGTAGAGCTTCCCTTAGCAAGTTATGACTCGTAGAGCTTCCCTAAGCTAGTTGCTGGAAGCTTATGAGTAATTGCGGCGCGCTGGAGAGCTAGTTGGCTCGAAAAAAAAGAACTGAACTTTTCACAACTTTTGGTCGGTTGAAAATTTTGTTCTCGAAATTTGACAATTCGTTTGAGCTCTAGTATTTTTCCCGTGATATTCGATCTTATTCCCGCTCGTCATCTTGATCTCAGCTCGATCGGGTATCTTTTGCTGCCAAAAAGCACACTGGCGGGATCGGCCGTTTCGAGTCATCTTGATACGCGTTCTCGGTATTTTGTACTTAACTCGAGCTGTAGGACAGCTACAGAGCTGGTAAGCACAGCTAATCGATGTAGAATGATTAGGTGCGTTCGTCTGATGAATCCAGAGCTCTGAACTCGGTTTGCCAGCCGAGCTAGGTCCGCAAACCTATTCGTATTATTCAAGTCATCTCGATTCGCACTATCGATATTCTGAACTTAACTCGAGATATAGGACAGCTACAGAGCTGGTAAGCACGCCTCATCGACTCAGAATCATCAGGCGCGTTCGGCTGTTCCAACCAGAGGTCTGAACTCGGTCTGCTAGCCGAGCCAGGTCCGCAAACCTATTCGTATTATTCGAATCATCTTGATAGGCGCTCTCGGTTTCCTGTACTTAACTCGAGCTATAGGACAGCTACAGGGCTGATAGTTACAGAAACCGATTCAGAATCATCAGTCGCGTTTGTCTGTCGAATCCAGAGCTCTGAACTCGGTCTGCTGCGCGATCCAGAATCACGAAACTGTTCGTATTCTTCCAGTCATCTTGAGAGCTACTGTCGGCGTTCTGCACTTAACTCGGGCTGTAGGGAGGCTGCAGGGCGGGTAATCACAGGAATCGATTCGGAGACATCAGACGCGTCCGTCTGGGCTGAAAAACTATTCGTTCTCTGCATTTTTTTCGACATTATGTTGCCAGGAAGCTCTACGAGTCCCCCGGCGGTAACAAAGGTTGACGGTTTACCGCCGGCGCCCAGTTGCTGGAAGCTTAAGAGTAATTCCGGGGAGCTGGAGAGCTAGTTGGCAAGAAAAATCTCGACGGACCTTTGCTGACTTTTGGTCGGTTGAAAATTTTGTTCTCGAAATTCAACAATTCGTTAGAGCTCTAGTATTTTTTCCCATGATATTCGATCTTATTCCCGCTCGCCATCTTGATCTCAGCTCGATCGGGTAACTTTAAAGGCCAAAAAGCAGGCAGGCGGGAACGGCCGTTTCGAGTCATCTTGATACGCGCTGTCGGTTTTCTCAAGATAACTCGAGCTTCAGGACAACTACAGAGCTGGTCAGCACAGCTAATGCATTCAGAATGATCAGGCGCGTTCGTCTGTTGAATCAAGAGCTCTGAACTCGGCCTGCTCCCCGAGCTAGGCTCGCGAACCTATTGGTATTGTTCGAGTCATCTTGAGAAGTGCTCTCGGTTTTATGTACTTAAATCGTGCTGGGGGAGGGCTACAGTGCTGCTGGTCACAGATCGATTTCGAGACATCAGGCGCGTCCGTTCGTCGAACCGAGAGCTCGGAACTCGGTCTGCTGCTCGAACGAGATTCGCGAAACTATTGTATTATTCGAGTCATCCTGAGAGGTACTCTCGGTTTTCTGCACTTAACTCAGGCTGTATGGGGGGCTGCAGAGCTGGTAATCACAGGAATCGATCCGCAGACATCAGACGCGTCCGGCTGTCGCATTCAGAGGTCTGAACTCGGTTTCATACTCGAGCTCGATTGGAAAACTGTTCGTTTGTTTTGTTAGAGTCATCTTGAGAGGTCTAATCGCTTGGGCTGAACAACTAGTCGTTCTCTGAAATTCTTTTCCACATTATATATTGTCAGGAAGCTCTACGAGTCCCCCGGCGGTAAGAAAGGTTGACGGTTTACCGCCGGCGCCCAGTTGGCAAGAAAAATACCTGGTAGAGCTCTTCGGCATCGATGAGCTAGAGGAATTCCGGCGCGAGGTGGAGCTAGTTTGCCGACCCGACCATAAGAGACAATGTGACAACTTTTGGGTGGTTTTGCAATTTTTTCAAAGATATTTGACAATTCATTTTTAGAACTCAGATTTTCCGCACCTGTAAACGAATATGAGGGCCTCTCTGTCTTAGTATGAGCTCTGTAGGCGCACTTTTACTATCAAAACACTTGGCGGAACCAACTTCATGTCAACGCGAGAAAAAATCAATGGTTCCCTTTTTCGAGAAATGCTTCCAGAAGCTCTCTCTTTCGACTGGGCACTCTCACGCGTGAAAGGAGCTGTGCGAGGTTCCCGGCGGTGGCCAGGTTGACGGTTCACCGCCGGCGCCAGTCTCGACGGAACTTTTGGTGACTTTTGGTCGGTTGAAAATTTTGTTCTCGAAATTTGACAATTCGTTAGAGCTCTAGTTTTTTTTCCCGTGATATTCGATCTTATTCCCGCTCGCCATCTTGATCTCAGCTCGATCGGGTTAATATTACTATCGAAAAGCACTGTGGTGGGATCGGCCGTTTCGAGTCATCTTGATACGCGCTGACGGTTTTCCGAACATAACTCGAGCTGTAGGACAGCTACAGAGCTGCTAAGCACAGCTAATCGATGTAGGTTGCGAAGCCGCGTTCGCCTGTTGAATCCAAAGGCCTGAACTCGGTCTGTTAGCCGAGCTAGATGCGCAAATCTATCCGTATTATCCGAGTCATCTTGACAAGAACTCTCGGTTTTCTGTACTTAACTCGAGCTGTGGGACAGCTACAGAGCTGATATTTATAGAAAACGATTCAGAATGATCAGTTGCGTTTGTCTGTCGAATCCAGAGCTCTCAACTTGGTTTGCTGCCCGATCTAGAATCACAAAATTATTCGTATTGGTCGAGTCATCTTGAGAAGTGCTATCACTTTTCTTCACTCAACTCGCGCTGAGGGGGGCGACAGTGCTTGTTGCCACAGGTATCGATTCGAAGCGATCAGGCGCGTCCGCCTGTCGAATCTAGAGCTCGGAACTCGGTCTGCTGCCCGAACTAGGTTCGCGAAATTATTGTATTCTTCGAGTCATCCTGACAGGTGCTGTCGGTTTTCCGCACTTAGCTCGGGCTGTAGGGGGCTGCAGGGCTGGTAATGAGGAGTCGATTCGCAGACATCAGAGGCGTCCGTCTGTCGCATTCAGAGGTCAAACACTATTTACTATGAGTCGGAATGTTGGTAGGTGCTGTCGGTTGTCTCAACTCAATTCGAGCTAGGAAGCTCTACGAGTCCCCCGGCGGTAACCTAGGTTGACGGTTTACCGCCGGCGCCCAGTTCCGGCGCGCTGGAGAGCTAGTTGGCTCGAAAAAAAAAAAACTGAACTTTTCACAACTTTTGGTCGGTTGAAAATTTTGTTCTCGAAATTCAACAATTCGTTTGTGCTCTAGTATTTTTTCCCGTGATATTCGATCTTATTCCCGCTCGTCATCTTGATCTCAGCTCGATCGGGTATCTTTTACTGCCAAAAAGCACACTGGCGGGATCGCGCGTTTCGAGTTATCTTGATACGCGTTGTCGGTATTTTGTACTTAACTCGAGCTGTAGGACAGCTACAGAGCTGGTAAGCACAGCTAATCGATGTAGAATGATTAGGTGCGTTCGCCTGTTAAATCCAGAGCTCTGAACTCGGTTTGCTAGCCGAGCTAGGTCCGCAAACCTATTCGTATTATTCAAGTCATCTTGGTTCGCACTGTCGGTATTCTGAACTTAACTCGAGATATAGGACAGCTACAGAGCTGGTAAGCACGCCTCATCGACTCAGAATCATCAGGCGCGTTCGGCTGTTCCAACCAGAGGTCTGAACTCGGTCTGCTAGCCGAGCCAGGTCCGCAAACCTATTCGTATTATTCGAATCATCTTGATAGGCGCTCTCGGTTTCCTGTACTTAACTCGAGCTATAGGACAGCTACAGGGCTGATAGTTACAGAAACCGATTCAGAATCATCAGTCGCGTTTGTCTGTCGAATCCAGAGCTCTGAACTCGGTCTGCTGCGCGATCCAGAATCACGAAACTGTTCGTATTCTTCCAGTCATCTTGAGAGCTACTGTCGGCGTTCTGCACTTAACTCGGGCTGTAGGGAGGCTGCAGGGCGGGTAATCACAGGAATCGATTCGGAGACATCAGACGCGTCCGTCTGTCGCATTCAGAGGTCTGAACTCGGTCTGATACTCGAGTTGGGCTGAAAAACTATTCGTTCTCTGCAATTTTTTTCGACATTATATGTTGTCAGGAAGCTCTACGAGTCCCCCGGCGGTAACAAAGGTTGACGGTTTACCGCCGGCGCCCAGTAATTCCGGGGCGCTGGAGAGCTAGTTGGCAAGACAAATCTCGACGGACCTTTTGGTGACTTTTGGTCGGTTGAAAATTTTGTTCTCAAAATTCAACAGGTCGTTAGAGCTCTAGTATTTTTTCCCATGATATTCGATCTTATTCCCGCTCGCCATCTTGATCTCAGCTCGATCGGGTACCTTTTACTGCCAAAAAGCAGGCAGGCGGGATCGGCCGTGTCGAGTCATCTTGATACGCGCTGTCGGTTTTATCAAGATAACTCGAGCTGCAGGACAGCTACAGAGCTGGTGAGCACAGCTAATCGATGCAGAATGATCAGGCGCGTTCGCCTGTTGAACTCAGAGGTCTGAACTCGGTCTGCTGGCCGAGCTAGGTCCGCAAACCTATTCGTATTATTCGAGTCATCGTGTCAGACGCTCTCGGTTTTCTGTGCGTAACTCGAGCTGCAGGACAGCTACGTAGCTGATACGTACAGAATCCAATTCTAAATCATCAGTGGCCGTTGTCTGTTGAATCCATAGCTCTGAACTCGGTCTGCTGCCCGAATTAGGTCCGCGACACTACTTTATTGTTCTCTGCGCTTAACTCGGGCTGTAAGGGGGCTGCATGGCTGGTAATCACTGGAATCGATTCGGAGACATCAGGCGCGTTCGCCTGCGGAATCCAGAGCTCCGAACTCGGTCTGTTGCCCGAACTAGGTCCGCGAAACTATTCGTATTGTTCGAGACATCCTGAGAAGTGCTGTCGGTTTCCTGCACTTAACTCGGCAGCAGGGGGGGCTGCAGGGCTGGTAATCACAGGGATCGATTCAGAGACATCAGACACGTCCGCCTGTCGCATGCAGAGATCTGAACTCGGTCTGATACTCGAACTAGGTTTGCCAAACTTTTCGTATTGTTCGAGTCATCTTGAGAGGTGCTGTCGATTTACGCACGTAACTCGGGCTGTAGGAGAGCTACAGAGCTCGTACAGAAGACAATCTGGAAGCATCGGGGGCGTTCGGCTGTTGCAACCGAGAGGTCTCAACTTGCCTGGGCTGAAAAACTATTTTTTCTGTGTAATTTCTTTCGACATTATATGTTGTCAGGAAGCTCTACGAGTCCCCCGGCGGTAAGAAAGGTTGACGGTTCACCGCCGGCGCCCAGTTGGCCCACCCGGCCGAGGCGGACAATGTGGCAACTTTTGGGTGGTTTTGCGAATATTTGAAAGATATTTGACCATTCATTTTGAGAAACCAGATTTTTCGCACCTGTAAACGACTATGAGGGCCTCTCTGTCTCAGTATGAGCTCTGTAGGCGCCTTTTTACTATCAAAACACTTGGCGGAACCATCTTTATGTCGACGCGAAAAATCATGTTTTCTCTTTTTAGAGAAATACTCCCAGAAGCCCTCTCTTTTAATGCTGAGCCCTCTCACGCGTGCTAGGAGCTCTACGAGGTTCCCGGCGGTGACCAGGTATTGTTACGGAGGACAGGGAGGCCTGGGAGGAGGAGGTGCAGGCACATGCTGTACGTACCGTGACATGTTCTGCTGAGCGTGAGCGTAATGCACAGCTTGTTACACGTCTCCGTCGCGCAGCACTTGACAGCCAAGCAGTTGGCCCCACACTCACGCCTTCCGTCATATATCGAGCTCGCGCCCGCCTTCGTAGCGGGAAAGCTTGTGGACCCGATGGTGTTAGCATTGAGTTACTCAAGACTCTGCCATGGCGCTCGATGCGCAGGATCACTGCTGTGTTTCAGGAAATATATTCGGGTCGTCGGCGCACTCCCAGCTCATGGTGTGATGTGTATTTGAATCTCATGCCGAAGATGTCCAACATGGAGTCCCTGGATGACACCAGGAACTTGATAGTTTCCAACACTCTAGGCAAGTGGTACCTCACGGCAGTCACTATTCTTATCGAGGACAGGCTGGCTCTCTGGAAAAGTAAGTTGGGAATCTACGGCTTCGCAGGGGGACGGCACACATGGGAGATCGCGGCCGCACTTAAAGGTATTGCACAGCACGCTTCTATATGGGGCAAAGATCAGAGCGCACATATTGCATCGGCAGATATTGCACGAGCATTCGACAATGTCACGCTCAGTATGCTTGCACGCGCTATGGATAAACTAGAGATCCCAGCACGCTTACAATATGCACTTATCGAGCCGCTCGCTGTTACAAATTGCACCATCGTCTTCGAGGGGATCCAACTGGATGGGGTTTCTTGGGATAAGAGCTTGAGGACGGGTGGGACTGAGAGCCCGCTTGCTTTCAACATCGTGGTTATCGCCATGTGGGCCTCTGTAGTTGCCTCTTTGGACGCTCAGAACATAGGGTACGAGATCCCCGACCCCCACAACCCCGCTACCTACCACACGTACAACCATGCGCTCTGGGCTGATAATCTGTACCTTGTGGGGAGGAATGCTAAGGAAATCCAGAAGATCGTTGATGTATTCACCATTGCTTTAGCAGACTGGGGAATGAGTTGGAAGTCATCATCCTTGCAGATACTCGTATGCGGGACCCAGGACCCTACGCCGATTTTGGCCCAAGTCGGAGACCAACGAGTTGCCTTCGCACCGGTGGAGTCGCTTTCTATTCTGGGCTGCGTTGTCTGTAAAAGCTTTCTCGAGGGACACGAGGACCTAGCACATCGACTTAAATGCGCCAGAGGATCCTTTTTCGCTCAGATATCATATTTTGGATGCAGATCGGTACCGCTGAAACACAAATATCGTCGTTATCAAGCTCAGGTCCAATCGCGTCTGCTATATGCGGGAGAGATGTTCACGCTTGATGCTGAGGCGGTGCGAACCATACATGCTTTTGAGGGCATGTGTCTGCTGCGTATGTGGTGCCGTCGCAAGCCGTCTTCGCTAACATGGGGTGTCTGGCGCCCTGAGATGCTCCACAAGGTGCGACAGCATTTCGCTGAGGCCAATTTCCCATCAGCTGTACAGATGATTGCTTGGAAGAGCTGGACGATGATGAGAAGTATCAAGGAGTATATCTTGTCAGATTGTCACCGTCGACATGTTCAATGGCGTCAGAGCGCAAGTCCTGAGGAAGCCCCGAGTGCGAGGGAACACCTCAGGCAACGTCGCCAAATTTTGCAGGAGGCGTCAGGACGCAAGTCCTGGGGAAGCCCCGAATGCGAGGGAACACCCCAGGCACACGTCGCCACGTTTGCTGCTGATCCTGGGCCTTCCCAGAAGAGAGTACGATTTGCTGATACACCCTCGCAATCTTTCGCGGGAGTCATCTCACAAGTTGTTGCTGAGAGTATTGCATTGAGTGATAGGCTGGAGGATGTTTCACAGGAGCTCGCCAGGCACATTGCGACCCAGGACGCCAGCTTCAACAGGCAGACCTTGAAGAGACGACGACTGCAGGGGCTACGACAAGGGTTTGGCGGTGATTCTTTGGCTTCTGAGAATATTGATTCAGGGAGTGGGTCGGCGGCTCTACTGCCCACACTCTCCCTCCCAGCTCATGATATTGATCACTGCAGTCCTGATAACAGAGCTTTCGTGGACAGCAGAAGGGGATTGCTCATGTACAATGTTGAGTGGACAACGCGCAGGGACATTATGGCAGAATGTTGCCGACTACACGGCAACCGTACTCAGGCATCCACGATCAAGAGGTTGAGGGCTGGTCCAGAGAGAGTGGGCCAGCGTAGCTGGCAGTATCCATACATTCTTACATATGGCAGCTCCTGGTGGTCGAGTGTCGAGACGAGCTATCGTTCTTTCCTGGAGATGTGGCAGAATCTTTTGTGCATGTACGATAAACCAAAGGTATTCCTGTATTTTGTTCAGAACTGGAAGGGCACAGCGGCGTACTATACACCTCCCGAGATGGTGGGGGATACTGAGCGTATACCGAGTGAGAAAGATACACAAAAACTTGCTAAGAGGTTGGCGATTATCTACGAGAGGCAGACGGTGTGGGACATTGTAAGTCCAGGATTCGGGGTAGAAATCAAAGGGGATAGTTTACTTGTGAATAACTGGCTGACGGGACGATGGCGATGCGACAATAAACAATACCAGAGACGTGTGGACCGATGCATTAACGTTCTAGATCGTGCTGCGGGGGATCTGGGTATTCGAAGTTCTGGATTGGGGAAAGATTTATATAGGCATGAATTCAGGGAAGACAACACACGGGCTGATGAACTTACACATTTGGCCCGCGAGGGCCACTGCTTCTACAACCAGTATGAGTACATGTTTAGCTTTGAGGACTTTCTACAACCTATCGCCTGTCGTGGTGGATACGATGGGGGAGTTTGCAGCAAAGGGACGGGGTGCGGCTTTTGGCTTCAAGTGGGTTTCATCAATCATAGATATGATTGTAATAAGAGTGTCTCGTGTTCTCCTCTCCCCTCCTCCTCCCCCTACTCCGTGTCCTCTAATATGCCTCTCGTTTGGAGGGATGTGTGCGAAGCCGCGTGGTGCCTGGAAGGTGCTACGATAACCGACGCCGAACTTAGTGCTGCTGAGGCGCTTACTAGCGCTGTTGTGCATTTGGCGCAGCAGATTCTGGCCGCCAGTTGACCCAGCTGGAACATCGGTCCGAAAACCCAAAAACCAGGTTAACGGTTCACCCCGGCGCCAGTCACCGCGGGGAATTCGCAAAAGGTACGTCGAGATTTTTCTTGCCAACTAGCTCTTCAGCGCGCTCTCGTGATTTTGAAGAAACGCGGGCCCTCTCACTTCTTTCTCATTTTGGTAAGTGGTATAGCAGTTGTCTTTGTGTACTTCTAGAGCACCGCGTTCGGCAGGCTGCACCGCCAGGTTGCAACTTATATGGCTTTATTGCGGGGCACAAATGTTATGAGGTCACGGCCCCCCTCAAACGTCTTGCTCAACACGGCGTTGTGTGGGGGAAGGAGGAGGGTCTTTATCTTGCAAGTGCTGATATTGAAAAGGCGTTTGACAATTTCACGGTGAGATGTGCAGCAGAGGCGCTTTTATTCAATCATGTCCATCCTGCCCTTGTGTATGCTGTCTTTGAGAGTTATGCTTGTAATACGGCGGAGATCAGCTTCCAACAGTGTTCTACGACCATCTCGTGGGATACGTGCATACGTACAGGTTCCTTGGAGGCGCCTTTGCTATTTGTTGCCCAGACACTTCGTATGCTTGCACCAGTGACGGCAGGTTGGAGGCAGTCTGGATACGGCGTCAGGCTCACTGATGAGGCATCTAATCTCCTGGTCAACCACTGGTTGTGGGCAGACAATATTTTGCTGGCAGCAGCTTCCAGGCGAGAATTGACTCATATGCTCGAGGACTTGACTGGGGTCCTCCACCGCTTCGGGTTCAACTGGAAAGCATATTCGATGGAGTTCTTGGCTTGTGGAGTCCAAGGTCCATTGCAGGATATCCGCCTGCCTGTACCGGGTCTCCTGCCTGCTGAGATGGGTAGGAAGCGTTCTCGTGGGGCTTCCCAGAGCGCCGCAGGCCCGTCGGAGGAGATGATAGTGAGGCAGGTGGAGAGGATGGAGGTTCTTGGCACGTTATTGGACGTACGATTTCAGGATCATGACGACATTAAGCACCGACTGGAGAAGGCACGGCGGGTCTTCATGAGTGAGATTTCTTTTTACTCGTCGCCCGTGGTTCCGCTGCGTTGTAAGTTTCAGCGTTATGATAGCAGGGTCAGAAGTTGCTTTCTGTACGGCTTGGAGGGTACGACCCTGGATTCGAGTAGTCTCCAACAGATACATGCAGCTGAAGGCAACTTCTTGTCCACCATGAGACGTCTCAAAAAGAAGATCACGGAGTCCTGGGGAGAGTACTGGGGCAGGAGGATTAAGGGTGGCCGTCGCTTATTGAAGTGGGCCCGTAAGCCTTCGATGGTCCAGCTCGCCCTTCATCGCCAGTGGCTCTTCGCCAAACATGTTGTGAGCACAATCCATGAGGAACATAGTCGGGTGGATGAGGACGCACTCAGTCAGGGCATTCTTTATCATGAGCCACGAGATCCTGATATTTTTGGTGGTTCGCAGCGTTTCTTGGAGTTATCGGTTCCCTCGCCTACCCCGAATGCCAGACAGCTCAACAGTTCGTGTAGGAGAAAGGCACAGAGCGCATCTTCCTTGGAAAGTAGGTCAGTTCGCAGACGTATATCGGAGAACACGGCATATGAGCATCATGATTCACAACATGTACATGAGCCTGTTCGTAAGCGGGTACGCCATACCTATGCACGGGAGGAGGAAGGAGGATTGCCCACTGCCAGTATGCAGAGCGCCTTGACGATGATGCACGCGTCGGGGGAGTGGACTGAGCAGCGTGACGTGCATGTTAGAGCTCTCCCTGGGGGCCGAAGGTTTACTAGAGCCTGTCGTCATCGAGTCTTGACGGGTCTCAGGCCTTGGTTCGAGGTCTTCGAGCACACGCACGGGGTTCATTGGGATCGCACGATGGTCTGGAATGAAACTGGCTGGCGCTCTTTCCTGGTGGGTACCCTGGCCGCCCTGGACTTGGATGATCTTCTCGAGTTCTGCCTTCTTCGGGATCCCTTCACGGGTGAGTTCAAGCAGGAGGAGGAGGGGGAGGAGAAGTCTGAGGAGCAGCAACGACGGGAAAATGAACGGGTGGCGAAACGACTGGCCGCGATAAATGATGATGAAACCACTTGGCGTGGGGAAGGGGGTGGATATGGCTTGGAGCTCCGAGGGGATAGCCAGTGTGTTGTGCGCTGGCTTAATGGAAGATATCGCTGTCACAATGAAGTATACCGCCGCACGATCAAGGGTATGCAGAACCGCCTTCACAGAATGAGTGAGGACCATCATCTTGTCACGGCTGAAGTGGGAAGGGATATGTGGAAATGGGTGTATAGGGAGGGCAACGATGAGGCGGACTATGAGACACATCTTGCACGTGAGGGTAAAGTAACTTCTGATGTTCGTTGGAATCATAACACTCTTTATCATATTAGATCGGGTCATTATATTGTTCGTGCACTTAGAGGAGCTTTTGACGGTGGGCGGTGTGAGCGTGGCACCTCGTGTGGCTGGGTTATGGATGCTTATCTTGTTCCCTCTCTTCCTCCTCGCCAGCTTCCCCCTGGACTTGTGCAGGGAGGATGGCACCCTGGAGTTGGCCGCAGAGGTTTCATGATCCCTAGCCACTGCACGATCACACAGGCTGAGTTGGCAGCTGCACATTCTCTTCTCAGTGGCATTGCCGAGATGTGTATACACGTACAACTTGGCAGGTGATTGTTTGTGTATTATATCTGCACAGCTCCGCTGTTGTAAGATACAGGCTTAGCCCCACTGTTTTTTGATGTGTGTATATTCCTGTGCAGCTACGCTGTTGTATCATATATGCACAGCTACGCTGACTTGTATATCGCACAGCTCCGCTGTTAGTGCTTAGGTTGCCTGTAGGTAATCCTACCGCTGGCCCTGCCCCCTAAGGGGGCTCGAATCGGGCCCCGCAGACCGCAGACCAGGTTGACGGTTTACCGCCGGGTCCCAGTAACTCTCGAGAGCTAGTTGGCAAGAAAAATCTCGACGAACCTTTGGCTGACTTCTGAACTCGGTCTACTAGCCGAGCTAGGTCCGCAAACCTATTCGTATTGGTCGAGTCATCTTGACAGACGCTCTCCGTTTTCTGTACTCAACTCGAGCTACAGGACATTATAGAGCTTATACGTACAATCTAGTTCAGAATCGTCAGTGGCCGTTCTCTGTTGAATCCAGAGCTCTGAACTCGGTCCGCTGCCCGGTGCTGTCGGTTCTCTGCACTTAACTCGGGCTGTAAGGGGACTGCAGGGCTGGTTATTAGAGCAATCGATTCGAAATGAGGCGCGTCCACCTTTCGAATCCAGAGCTCCGAGGTGCGCGAAACTATTGGTATTCTTCGAGTCATCCTGAGAGGTGCTGTCGGTTTCCTGCACTTGACTCGGGCTGTAGGGGGGCTGCAGGGGGTAATAACAGGAATCGATTCAGAGACATCAGACGTGTCTGTCTCTCGCATGCAGAGGTCTGAACTCGGCCTGATACTCGAGCTAGGATTGCGAAACTATTCGTATTGTTCGAGTCATCTTGAGAGGTGCTGTCGATTTACGCACGTAACTCGGGTTGTAGGAGAGCTACAGAGCTCGTACAGAAGAGAATACAGAAGTATCGGGGGCGTTCGGCTGTTGCATCCGAGAGGTCTGAAATTGCTTGGGCTGAATACTTATTTTTTCAGTGTAATTTTTTTCGAGTCTCCCGGCGGTAACAAAGGTTTACGGTTTACCGCTGGCGCCCAGTTGGCAAGAAAATCTCGACGGAACTTTTGCTGACTTTTGCTCGATTGAAAATATTGTTCTCGAAATTCAACCATTCGTTAGAGCTCTAGTATTTTTTCCCGTGATATTCAATCTTATTCCCGCTCGCCTTCTTGATCTCAGCTCGATCGGGTACCTTTTACTGCCAAAAAGCACACGGGCGGGATCAGCCATTTCGTCATCTTGAAACGGATTGTCCGTTTTCTCAAGATAACTCGAGTTCAGGACAGCTACAGAGCTGGTAAGCACAGCTAATCGATGCAGAATGATCAGGCGCGTTCGCCTGTTGAATCCAGAGGTGAACTCGGTCTGCTAGCCGAGCTAGGCCCGCAAACCTATTCGTATTATTCGACTCATCTTGACAGACGCTCTGGGTTTTCTGTACTTCACTCGAGCTACATGACAGCTACAGAGCTGATACGTACAGAATCTGATTCAGAATCAACAGTGGCCGTTCTCTGTTGAATCCAGAGCTCTGAACTCGGTCTGCTGCCCGATCTAGAATCGCGAAGCTTTCGTATTGTTCTTGAGAAATGCTCTCGGTTCTCTGCACTTAACTCGGGCTGTAGGAGGGGCTGCGTGGCTGGTAATCACTGGAATCGATTCGGAGACATCAGGCGCGTCCGCCTGTCGAATCCAGAGCTCCGAACTCTGTCTGCTGCCCGAACTAGGTCCGCGAAACTATTTGTATTGTTCGAGTCATCCTGAGAGATGCTCTCGGTTTGCCTGCACTTAACTCGGGCTGTAGGGGGGGGGCTGCAGGGCTGGTAATCACAGAAATCGATTCGGAGACATCAGGCGCGTCCGCCTGTCGCATGCAGGGGTCTGAACTCGGTCTGATACTCGAGCTAGGTTTGCCAAACTATTCGTATTGTTCGAGTCATCCTGAGAGGTGCTTTCGATTTACGCACGTAACTCGGGCTGTAGGAGAGCTACAGAGCTCGTACAGAAGAGAATACAGAAGTATCGGGGGCGTTCGGCTGTTGCATCCGAGAGGTCTGAAATTGCTTGGGCTGAAAAACTATTTTTTCTGTGTAGTTTTTTTCGATATTTTATCTTGTCAGGAAGCTCTACGAGTCCTCGGCGGTAGCAAAGGTTGACGGTTTACCGCTGGCGCCCAGTTCTGGCGCGCTGGAGAGCTAGTTGGCAAGAAAAATCTCGACGGAACTTTTGGTGACTTTTGGTCGGTTGAAAATTTTGTTCTCGAAATTTGACCATTCGTTAGAGCTCTAGTATTTTTTCCCGTGATATTCGATCTTATTCCCGCTCGCCATCTTGATCTCAGCTCGATCGGGTGAATATTACTATCGAAAAGCACTGTGGCGGGATCGGCCGTTTCGAGTCATCTTGATACGCGCTGACGGTTTTCTGAACATAACTCGAGCTTTAGGACAGCTACAGAGCTGGTGAGCACAGCTAATCGATACAGAATGATTAGGCGCGTTCGCCTTTTGAACCCAGAGGTCTCAACTCGGTCTGTTAGCCGAGCTAGGTCCGCAAACCTATTCTTATTCGAGTCATCTTGACAGAAACTCTTGGTTTTCTGTACTTAACTCGAGCTGTAGGACAACTAGAGAGCTGATATTTACAGAAATCGATTCAGAATCATCAGTTGCGTTTGTCTGTCGAATCCAGAGCTCTGAACTCGGTCTGCTGCTCGATCAAGAATCGCGAAATTATTCGTATTGGTCGAGTCGTCTTGAGAAGTGCTCTCGGTTTTCTTCACCCAACTCGCGCTGAGGGGGGCTACAGTGCTTGTTGTCTCAGGAAACGATTCGAAGAGATCAGGCGCGTCCGGCTGTCGAGTCCAGAGCTCGGAACTCGGTCTGCTGCCCGAACTAGGTTCGCTAAACTATTGTATTGTTCGAGTCATCCTGAGAGGTGCTGTCGGTTTTCTGCACTTAACTCGGGCTGTAGGGGGGCTGCAGGGCTGGTAATGACGGAAGTCGATTCGCAGACATCAGACGCGTCCGCCTGTCGCATTCAGAGGTCAAAAAATATTCACTATGAGTCGGAATGTTAGTAGGTGCTGTCGGTTTTCTCAACTTAAGTCGGGCTAGGAAGCTCCACGAGTCTCCCGGCGGTAACCAAGGTTGACGGTTTACCGCCGGCGCCCAGTTGGCCCACCTGGCCGAGGCGGACAATGTGACAACTTTTGGGTGGTTTTGCGTATATTTGAAAGATATTTGACAATTTATTTTGAGAAAGCAGATTTTTCGCACCTGTAGACGACTATGAGGGCCTCTGCGTCTTAATATGAGCTCTCTAGTTGCACTTTTACTATCAAAACACTTGGCGGAACCAACTTCGTGTCGACATGGAAAAAATCATGTTTTCTTTTTTTCGAGAAATGCTTCGAGAAACCCTCTCTTTTCATGCTGAGCACTCTTACGCGTGCGAGGAGCTCTACGAGGTTCCCGGCGGTGGCCAGGTTGACGGTTCACCGCCGGCGCCAGTTCCGGGGCGCTGAAGAGCTAGTTGGCAAGAAAAATCTCGACGGACCTTTTGCTGACTTTTGGTCGGTTGAAAATTTTGTTCTCGAAATTCAACAATTCGTTGGAGCTCTAGTATTGTTCCCGTGATATTCGATCTCACTCCCGCTCGCCATCTTGATCTCAGCTCGATCGGGCACCTTTTACTGCCAAAAAGCACTCCGGCGGGATCGACCGTTTCGGGTCATCTTGATACGCGCTGTCGGTTTTCTGGAGATAACTCGAGCTTCAGGACAGCTACAGAGCTGATAAGCACAGCTATTCGATCCGGAATAATCAGGCGCGTTCGCCCGTTGAACCCAGAGGTCTGAACTCTGCCTGCTAGCCGAGCTAGGTCCGCAAACCTATCCGTATTATTCGAGTCATCTTGACAGACGCTCTCGGTTTTCTGTACTTAACTCGAGCTGCAGGACAGCTACAGAGCTGATGCGTACAGAATCTGATTCAGAATGATCAGTCGCCTTTGTCTGTCGAATCCAGAGCTCTGAACTCGGTCTGCTGCCCGATCTAGAATCGCGAAACTATTCGTATTGTTCGAGTCATCTTGAGAGATGCTGTCGGTTCTCTGCACTTAACTCCTGCTGTAGGGGGTCTGTATGGCTGGTAATCACTGGAATCGATTGAGGGACATCAGGCGCGTCCGCCTTTCGAATCCAGAGCTCCGAATTCTGTCTGCTGCCCGAACTAGGTCCGCGAAACTATTCGTATTGTTCGAGTCATCCTGAGAGGTGCTGTCGGTTTCCTGCACTTAACTCGGGCTGTAGGGTGACTGCAGGGCTGGTAATTACAGGAATCGATTCAGAGACATTAGACGCGTCCGCCTGTCGCTTGCAGAGGTCTGAACTCGGTCTGATACTCGAGCTAGGTTTGCCAAACTAGTCGTATTGTTCGAGTCATCTTAAGAGGTGCTGTCGATTTTCGCACGTAACTCGGGCTGTAGGAGAGCTAGAGAGATCGTACAGAAGACAATCCAGAAGCATCGGTGGCGTTCGGCTGTTGCATCCGAGAGGTCTGAAATTCCTTGGGCTGAAAAATTATTTTTTCGGTGTAATGTTTTTTCGACATTATATGTTGTCAGGAAGCTCTACGAGTCCCCCGGCGGTAACAAAGGTTGACGGTTTACCGCCGGCGCCCAGTTGGCAAGAAAAATCTCGACGGACCTTTTGGTGACTTTTGGTCGGTTGAGAATTTTGTTCTCAAAATTGCTCAATTTGTTTGAGCTCTAGTATTTTTTCCCGTGATATCCGATCTTATTCCCGCTCGCCATCTTGATCTCAGCTCGATCGGGTACCTTTTACTGCCAAAAAGCGTCCCGGCGGGATCGGCTATTTCGAGTCATCTTGATACGCGGTGTCGGTTTTCTCAAGATAACTCGAGCTTCAGGACAGCTACAGAGCTGGTAAGCACAGCTAATCGACTCAGAATGATCAGACGCGTTCGCCTGTTGAACCTAGAGGTCTGAAATCGGTCTGCTAGCCGAGCTAGGTTAGCGAACCTATTCGTATTATTCAAGTCATCTTGACAGACGCTCTCCGTTTTCTCTACTTAACTCGAGCTACAGGACAGCTACAGAGGTGATACGTACAGATTCTGATCCAGAATCATCAGTGACCGTTGTCTGTTGAATCCAGAGCTCTGAACTCGGTTTGCTGCCCGATCTAGAATCGCGAAACTATTCGTATTGTTCGAGTCATCTTGAGAGATGCTGTCGGTTCTCTGCACTTAACTCGGGCTGTAAGGGGGCTGCATGGCTTGTAATCACTTGAAACGATTCGGAGACATCAGGCGCGTCCGCCTGTGGAATCCAGAGCTCGGAACTCGGTCTGCTGCCCGAACTCGGTCTGCGAAACTATTCGTATTGTTCGAGTCATCCTGAGAGGTGCTGTCGGTTTCCTGTTCTTAACTCGGGCTGTAGGGGGGGATGCAGGGCTGGTAATTTCAGGAATCGATTGAGAGACATGAGACGCGTCCGCCAGTGACATGCAGAGGTCTGCACTCGGTCTGATACTCGAGCTATGTCAAATTATTCGTATTGTTCAAGTCATCTTGAGAGGTGCTGTCGATTTACGCACGTAACTCGGCCTGTATGAGAGCTACAGATCTCGTACAGAAGACAATCCAGAAGCATCGGGGGCGTTCGGCTGTTGTATCCGAGAGGTTTGAAATTGCTTGGGCTGTTTTTTTTTCGGTGTAATTTTTTTCGACGTTATATGTTGTCAGGAAGCTCTACGAGTCCCCCGGCGGTAACAAAGGTTGACGGTTTACCGCCGGCGCCCAGTCTTAAACCCTCTAGCTCTCAGCGAGCTCTCCGGGAACTAAATGGCAATTTCCCCTCGCAGTCGCGCCCGCCTCCGCCGCTCCACGATCCCCGCAGCGCCTCGCCTGAGCCGGCAGCGTGTCCGGGAGAGCTTCCCGCAACCTTCCACGCGTGCCTGCGCGTGTGCTGGCACGCGTGGAAGCGTTCCTGGCAGCGCTTCAGAAGGGCTGCAGGGGATCCACCCGGACCCCCAGAAGCGCTTTACGAGAGCGTCCGAGGGCTCGCCAGGAAAGCTTTCTGGTGTGTGCTCTTTTTGGTTTTCGGGTTTTGGACGCTACCAAGTACCTCGTAAAGCTCTTCGGCAACGATGAGCTAGAGGAATTCCGGCGCGGGGTGGAGCTAGTTGGTCGACCCGGCCAGAAAGGACAAAGTGATAAGTTTTGGGTGGTTTTTTTGCAATTTTTTCCCGGATAGCTCGCTGAGAGCTAAAGGGTTTAAGATTAGAAGCCGGACGGTGGTGGTGGCCGCCAGGAGCTCCTCCGCGGCGGTCCACAGGCCTCGCAGGGGTTCGTTTGAGCCGGCAGCTGGTCCGGGAGAGCTTCCCGCAAGCTTCGACGCGTTCCTGCGCGCGTGCAGGCACGCATGGAAGCGTTTCTGGCAGCGCTTCAGCAGCGCAGCCAGGGAGCTTCCCAGTTCCTTAGGCTCCCTTCGCTCTCCGGGTTTTGGACGTTGCCAAGTACCTCGTAGAGCTCTTCGGGATCGATGAGCTAGAGGAATGACTCGTAGAGCTTCCCCAAGCTAGTTGCTGGAAGCTTACGAGTAACTCGTAGAGCTTCCCTTAGCAAGCTATTGCTGGAAGCTTAAGAGAAATTCCGGGGCGCTGGAGAGCTAGTAACTCGTAGAGCTTCCCTCAGCAAGTTATTGCTGGAAGCTTAAGAGTAATGCCTCGTAGAGCTCTTCGGCATCGATGAGCTAGAGGAAGAGCTCTTCGGCATCGATGAGCTAGAGGAATTCCGGCGCGGGTTGGAGCTAGTAGCTCGTAGAGCTTCCCTTGGCAAGTTAACTTTAAACGGAGAAGGTTAAAGGCGAGGTATAAATCGAGCATGTACCGCTGCCGTGCCTGGCTCAAGCCGGGCCCGGCCTAATATGTGACTGTGCCTCACTGAGGCGCACTACTTGCATCTGAGATCGGAAAACATCCTTTCCATTGACGATGCCCATCTTACTCTATACTCCAGATCCCATGCTTCGTCTCGCTCTCTTGCTCATGCGATATGAGCCAAAGCCTGGGATATGGCAACGCCTAAGGCGTAACACATACCTAAGCTTACCAGCTTGTTTTCGACTTGGTAGCGGAGCTGGCTACACTCTCGTGTGGCTGGCTCTCGCTCTGATTCCAGTAATCCACGGCACAACTTGGTGGACTACTACCACGGTGGAATACCATGTTGCGCCGGCTCTGCGAGGAGCGGAGCCAGTCCGCGATCGAGCTAGCGGGGTCACCCGCGAACTCGAGACGCTTTCTCCTACTTCACTGCGCTACTTCACTCCTGACTTCCACCAGATGCCAATCGGCAACTCGATCGAGAACGTGGTCACCCTGCGGGGCTACCCGCAGCGGGGCCACCTGCATCCCGTGCCGGTCAGGCGCCTCACGGCTACCACGCCAGAGCCTGACAAACCACAGCCTAAACCAATCACCGAAGCCGAAATGCATATGCATTGGATCAAGATAACTATCTTCGGCATTCTATGGGTGATAATGGGATGTGCTGTGGGATACATGCGGCAGGGGATGGACGACACGCGTACTACTGGCCCTTCATGGGACCCTGCCGGTACTACGCCTTTCCGCGAATACGTTCGCGAAGTACATGCATGGTTAAACGTAACGAGCGGCAATATGACACCACCACAACAAGCTGCAGCACTACAACGAGGCCTTCAAGGTCTGGCTCGTCGTATCGCCATGCAGGTCCCCTCCCAGATCATCAATTATGGTGTAACTGTCAATGGACAGCCAACGGATGCAGTAACCTACATACTGTACTTACTGAGCACCAAATTTGAAAATCTGGAAGATGAGCGCCAGCTCAACTCTGGCACGGCCCTTATCGACTTCCGCGTCGAAAGGGGCGAGCGAATCGACTCAGTATTAGCTCGATTCGAGATGGCCCGTGACGAGGCTAACTCTGTTGGCTTTGTCATCCCCAACTTTCAGATCCTAACGCTGATTCTCTTCAGAGCGTTAGGCGTTGGCGCGTCACGAGCCCAACACCTGCTTGAGCCCTTCAATCATCAGATGCCCCGAACACAAGCAGACTATGACAGGCTGCTGACCAGGATGAGGAACTACGGACATGTTGCCGAGCGCTCTCCTGGCAACATAGCGGGTATCTTCACAGGGCACCACTCACATGCAGGTGTCTATGCCACGACTGCGGGGTCACCCGCTGGTCCTGGCGAGCCAAATCCCTGGGCTGACCCAGCCGATATGCCCAACGAGGCCACTGCCCTTCTAGGGCAGACCGGCCAGGCATCGGCAGAGGCAGCTGAGGCGAACGCCTGGTCGAACTACTCGCCAGGCGCCGCCTACACTGCAAGCCCGCCCTCGGGCACAACCCTCTGGGGCCAAGCGGAGTCATCCGCTCAATGGTCTCAGCCACCCTCACCGTTTGAATCTGGCACTGACACAGATACTTCATCTGACGATGAGCACAATGGAATAGTCTCTGCTGGTAATGACTATCCAGCGGACGACACTCACCTTTCTGAACAGCAAAGGGCGGAAGCCGCCTTTATGGCTTATCGCAAATCAAAACGCCGTTGGAGGCGCTTTATGAAGAAACCAGTCAGAAAAGTGAGACGTGCAGTACGCCGACATTTCAAACAATTTGGAAAGGGTCGTGGTAAAGGGGGTCGCAGACGCCGTATGCATGGTAGGGGTATTACTGCTTTCCTCACGTCCTTAACTGATATGGCTTTTGAAGAAGTTCTTATCGGAGGCAAAGGTCGGGGTCACAGGCGGACCTCCGGTAAGGGAAAGGGGCGGAGGGGCAACCCTAGGGACGCTTCTGGTAATACTATGAAGTGTCATACATGCGGTAGCACAGAGCATTTGCGCGATCAATGCCCGAAGGGGAAAGGAAAGGGATCCGTACACTTGGCTCAAAATTCTTTTATGGATGACATAGATTACATTGACTACGAGTTTTACGTCAATCCAGAAGCGGCTCCCGCTGCGGGCTCCTCCACGTATTACGTGATGGCCCGCTATGCTGAAGCAACTGTGGCCCTGGAAGACTACGCAGTGACCCTCTTCGACGAGTTCCACGGCTGGGACGAGGTCGATGAGATTGCGTACAATGCTTGGTTCGGTCTTCCAGCGGGGCCACCCGCCGGTGACGAGGTCTCCGAAGCCGAGACTGTCCCGGCAACAGAGGAAGAACTCACCGCCGCGCTGGCCCCACAAGTGATTGGCATGCCGTTGCTGCCAAATCCGTCGTGGGCTGGCTCGGAGATGGGAGACGCCGATGACGAAATGCGGGGCCATCCCGCGTATTCCGACTCCGAAGAATCCGAAGAAGATTATAACGACATGCTCCAAGAGCAGGTTTCAGAAGCAATCCGACTCTTGAGTGCGCCAGCACAGCAGCAGATGACGATGAACGAACTGCTGTCGCACCCAGGAGTTGCCCGTCTACGTCCATACTTGGATTCGAACATGTCAGCATCTCAGATGCTTACAGCACTCCAAGCTCTAGCGGGGTCACCCGCCGAAGAGATGCTAGACACAACAGCGGGGCCACCCGCTTGGTCTATGGATGTATTCATGCAAGGTTGCGATCAAATGAACATTAACGACCTCTCGATGGAGCAGTTAAATGACATCGGATACTTCAGAAGCCCGTATCAAAACGTGTTCATGGTCCAGGACAGCTCAGAGGACTCGGAGGACATGCGGTACGCCAAGAGGGACAGGCGACCGTCGCCTCCCCGAGACTCAGAGCATGACGATCAAAGGCCAGTGACACGTGGTAGTGCGTCAGCGGGGCCAGCCCGCGGAAGGAGCCGCTCAGCTCCTAGACGCCCTACGCATGATGAGTCGGGCTATCCATGCAGCACTGAGCACTCCGTTGGGGTATCTGCTCAGCAGGTGCCGGATTGGTACATCAGATGGTACCCCGGCTACTCTATGGATACTCTTCGGCACTGGTATTCTAAGGAATACTGTACCAAAAGGGACGAGACTGGCGCGATAATCCGTACCAAGGGCGGCAAGACCAAGACGCCAGAGGCCTGGGACAAAAGGGCGAAGAAGCAGGAGATCATCACTGACCGCAAAACGTACAGAAAGCAAGTATGTCAGTGTGAGCCCTTTAAAGGCCACATGCGCAGGTGTCCGATGGACCGCCCCTCCAGGAGCCCTCACCACGGAGAGACCCCGTGGAATTGGTCTCACGGAGACGACGCTGGCAACGTCCATGATCCAAACAAAGAGGTTCCTGGAGGGGGCAAGCGCATCACTGAGGCCGATCGCGTCCCTATGACCGAAGAGGTGGCCAACACCGTCAAGGAAAATTGGGCAAAGCTTCCCAATGACCACCGCCTCAAGGAATGGAACCGCCGATTCCATAAGGAAGCGGGGTCACCCGCAGAATCCAGTAAGGAAGCGGGGTCACCCGCAGAATCCCGGGGCAGAATCCAGCAAGGAAGCGGGGTCACCCGCAGAAGCAGCACCAGCCGCTGGATCTGCGGACGAGTGGATAGACGTTGTCTCTGCTGCCGGGTCCGCCGCCGGCACTGACCGCACCGAGCTAAATGAAGAGTGGGCGGCGGAAGACGGTTCAGAGAATCCATTCCCTGACGGAAGCGCCTGCTGGTACTACAGTTCTTCGGCGCAGAAGTGGTTCTGCACGAGGGTACTCTACCGCCATGAGAATGGCAAGTACAAGCTGGCCATAAAGGGTACTGCCGACATCGACCAGATGAGGCAGGTCATCCATGATCATGGCCAGCCAGAAGGCCCTCCTAGAGACCCTCCTGGTCCACGACCAGGCAAGAGCAGCAGACCACCGCCAAGACCTAAAGCCGACTCCTCGTCTTCACCGACTCCTGCGAAAAAGGCAACCGTCCAAGAGCCCCGAAGGCACGCGTGAGCGGGCGAAGGCCAGAGGGACTGCCAAGACGGACGATCCTAAGACGGCAGCTCCTCCCGGTCCGTCCGTGACAGAGAGGAAGAAGGTTTTTGCTGGACCATCGACCCCGATGCCGCCGGCGACCCAAGGCGATGTCAAGGACGAAGCTCGCGACAAGCCTAAGGCAGCGTTCCGAGGTGACTGGACTCCAACACTGCATCAGCCACGCCTTGCACCACGACCAGGTTCGGCACGAATGAAAGCGCAGCCGAAGCCCGAAGCTGGGATGAGGTCGGTGCGGGCAGAAGCGGCCGCCAAGGCTAAGGAGGACAAGGGCTCTGCGGGGCCACCCGCTAAAGCGGCGCCAGCCGTAACAGCGGGGACACCCGCAGAAGGCACTCTCTCCAGAGAAGAACGCTTCAGAGTCCTCAAAGAGTTTGGCGACCAACAGAAACTGACTGATGATGCAGCTGCTGACAAAGGTCGCCCGAACCCTGGCGCGGAGTCATCTGCAGGAGCTGCCTCGTCAGCCGCAGGTTCTGCAGGGCCACCCATTAAAGCGGCGCCAGCTGCATTAGCGGGGCCACCCGTCAAGGCGCCGCCGGCTGCATTAGCGGGGCCACCCGCACCATGGCAGCCAATAGTGTCTGTTCTGAGGGTCATTCCTTTGGAATGCAAGTTGTATTGGCAAGGCATTGTAGACAAAGGCCCGAGGCAGCCCATCAACCCACGAGTCACTCCAGACGACACGGACCGATATGAAGTCATTAATTGTCCGGTTCGTCGTAATTTCAAGTGCCATAACGACTGGGAGCGCGAACAACAGAAAGTGGGAAACATGCTGCGAGACAGGCCGCCACTACGCGCTGCGCAGCATAAAGAAGCACTCCTGAAGGTCATGACACAGAACGGCATGGATCCAACCTTGCCGAGTAAAGAGCAGATGACCAAGGTGTCGATGTGGTTTTCAACGGCTCTACGCCACAGTCCATATTACAAGGACAAACATAATCGATACTTCGAAAAGGTCAGCACTTTTGATCCATACGACGGCTGGGTTGTCGTTGATGATCTGCTGACAAACTGGACTGAAAATGATCAGTATAAGCACTATCGTGAAATGCACGAGGTGCTGATCAAAGGCAGGCCCCACACGTCATTCGTGTATTGGGTGCTGCTAAACTGCTGTGAGATGGTTGACCATCACGGCATGCAGAAGGGCAGGCTCCAGATGAAGTGCGTTGATGACAGTATGCTGCTGCCTCCCAGGTTTCGACCAACGGCACGCAGGCCACAGTACTTCATCAGAGCCACGAACGGCCACAGCAGTCCAGGCATCCACTGTCCCGAGTCGCTGTACAAGCCGATCACAACATGGATGAAAGAACCAGACGACCCAGTATATTTCATCCACGGGACGCAGTGGGAGTATGTCAAGGACATCCTTGCTAATGGCCTGTCATGCCTCGCACAGGACAACCCGAAGAGGAAGGGGGGGCGCCAATTTGTGCATGGCTGCCCCTACCTCCCGGGCGACCCGAGGATTCAATCGGGCATCCGTCCTGACTCGGAGGTGCTCATATTCTGCAGCATCAACAAGATGCTGTCCAGTGGCTTCTCTCTATGGAGATCAGCAAATGACATAGTCATGACACGGGGCCACGATGGACGTATACCGCCCGATCATATTCTCCAGATAGTGAGCATTGCGAAGTATCGGGTCGGCGAAGCCTGGACCAATCCGCTGTTTTATGACAAGACGCGGAGGCGGGGCCAACCCGCGGACAGGATTCGCACTGATGACTACCTGCCACTTAAAATGTGTGACAGAACTGTGGCGGTAATGGAAGATCATGCCATGTACCTCAAGGGCTGGGCTAAGACGGACGGTCGTCCATTCAATTTGGTCATGACCGAGCAAGATGTTGCTCCACGACCGTACGACACACAGACAGTCCTCATGATGAATGCCCAGGAGGACGAGGTCATGCCTGAGGCGGGGCCACCCGCAGGAGCGGGGACACCCGCGGTAGGCACCTCGGACGGTTCATGGCAGCAAGTAGTCACACCGGTGGCGACGGTAGCATCTCCTTGGAGGCCGGACCAGCAGTCCTGGGTCCAAGCTCTCAACAGCCATTTGACATCAGCCGACGTTTCTGGACTGACCGATCAGCTATACCGTGCTGACCCGTGGGCGGTGCATGCAGGCATCCAAGATGCACAGCAGAGGAACCTGCGCCCTCCTGCGGGGCCACCAGGCGTCCTAGGACCACAACCACAACGCCCTCCACAGCAAGCTGGAGTTGCGAGGTTTGCTCCTATGGGCGGCTCAGATGGTGGCTCGCCGTTTCGGACTCCGCCGTCTGAAACGAGCGAGAACAGCCTGTGGCAACGACTCCAGGCGATTCGCGGAAATCCGGCGCTCGCAGCAGCACTCCAGGCGACCACTCCCTTTGGCACTCCGAGGGGTAGTGAAGGAGGAGTGGCTGCGGGGACACCCGCCGAGCGAACGCCTGCGGAGTCATCCGCACACGCGGGGCCACCCGCTGACGGACAGCAAGGTTCAGACTACGAACGTCGGGCAGCCAATTTGAGAGCACAGGCTACCTTTTTGCAGCAACAAGCTGATAGAGTGCCCAGCCTGTTGCGGAACCGCAACATAGATGTTACGAACCATGGCGACTTTCGGCCTCTCTGGAGCTGGACTTCTGACGACGCTCCAAATGCTGATCCCACGAATCCATATCGACAGGTATTTATTCCAGGAATAGCATCACACCCGATATATGGATGGGATAATCATGGACCAGCAGAGGCACCGGCCATGGATGCGCCGATGTACCCGGAGTACTACGCGCAGGTGAATAACACTCCTATGATTGCGGGGCCACCTGCAAACGAATACACTCGAAATCTGGCCAATGAGATGTTTCGTTTGCAGTATACACGAGCAGTCGATGCGCAGTCTATGCCGCACTACGCCTACATGCCCACGCCGACGGACCCCGAGACCGTAGTTCAGCCAGCTGGTCTCGCGGTGCCAGCCGCTCTGGGCAGCATGCCAGATTACATTCGCGACGTGCACAACACGCAGCAAGCGATACTGGCATCTAGGCAGCAGGCTCGGGACAACGCTAGGCTGCGCCAACAGCACGCGATCCAGAGAAGGATCGAGCGTGATAACCAAGCGGGGACACCCGCAGGCGCGGGGCCACCCGCTGAACAGACAGATAGACTGCCACCACCGACGCCATATCGGGAGGGTGAAACCACCTTCGAGCGTCAGGCTCGGACACGCCCTGACGTGCCTACTCCAGTCATTTCAGACTACAACTTCACACAGTGCCCAATCTGTATGGACCCCTACGAGATGGGCACCACGGTGTGGAGACTGGCGTGTGGGCACTTCTTCCACGATATATGCTGGGATCGTGTTGCACAGCAGCACGTCCGCAATCAGCGACCAGGTGCGCCAAACGAGGCACCCTGCGCTGTATGTCGTGGGCCGGGCATAATCACAGCACACTTTCCGTATGCTGGACAGCGCGACGCTGAGTCGGAACAGGCGCGCCAGCAGGAAAGATACGTGGTGGATGCTCGGGAACTGCGTCGGCTGCGGGAAGCAGTGGAGGCGCTAGAGGCTCGAGCCGCAGCGCCAGAGCAAGGCATCCAGATGCCGATCCTGCCTACGCTTCGAGCACAGGGGCCCCCAGCAGCGGGGTTACCCGCCGAAGCGACTCCCGCCGCCACAGCGGGGCCACCCGCCGAAGCGGCTCCTGCCGCCAAAGCGGGGTCACCCGCAAATGGACCTCCGAATCCGGGATTCCTGAGGGCAATGGAGGCCAATATTAGGCGGAGTGGCAGGAGCGGAGGCGGATCCAGAACCTCACGTGTAGAGAGTCCGGTAAGCGCTAGAAGCCGGGCCAGTGCTGAGAGCGCGGAGGCAGCCCAATTCCACAATACCTTCATGATCAACACGGAAGGGCTGACCTACACACGTGACGTCACGGATACGCTTCCGCCAGGAGGTGAGTGGACCTCCACACTCTCTGCGAATTATTGGGTTCTCGAACAGGAACCAATTACCGTGGAGGAGCGCCGCCAATATGAGCAAATATGGTGCACCGAGCTAACAATGAGCCAGTGGGTGCTGGAGCAACGCCTACTGAAAGGCATGCTCGGTTCACAGATTACGTACCATCCTGATAACCATGGTACGATGGCTCTGGCGGCGCGGACAGGGACATTCTTCCCCGACGAAGACGGAATGCCCTGCATATCGTTCATGCTAGACATTGGCTCCAACGTGAACATCATCGGAGCTAATACAGCACGAACCTTCCAGGAGGTTATGGCTAGGTACAATCACAGACCGGCCATATGCACACTGAGCAAAACCCTCTACATCAACGGTGTCGGTGAGGGTGCTGCGATCTGTCGGAAAATGGGCAACTTCAAGATCGGGGTGCAATACGCCAATGAGGCAAGCCCCCGCATCGAGGAGTATGCTTCCAACATCGCAGAGGGCTCAGGTGCAAACCTCCCAGCCATCTGGGGCCTGGGCGCCATGGAAGCACGTGACACAATCATCGTGCTGAAGCCAGGCTTCCAGAAGGTTATCTTCCCCAGCGGAGATTATACTCTTAAGCTGGGGAAGGGCGCCAAGGTCCTGAGGGCGAAGAAAACCCCCTCAGGACATCTAGCCATTCCATGCGGGTTGTATGACGGGGCTAAAAGCCAGACGGTCACGAACACCTTTACAATCCGCAGTAGTCGTGATGGCTACACCGAGACGGAGAACGACGAGGACTCCGTCAATGCGGGGTCACCCGCCGGGATCAGTGCGGGGCCACCCGCCGAGACCACAGCGGGGCAACCCGCAATGGGACAGTCCCTGACCGTTACGACTGATGCTTACATTGTCGAGCCGTATCTCGACAAGCAGCTCCTGGAAGACACGACCCGTGCGATCGTGGACAGGACGCTGAACAGCTGGTGGGAAGGCCAACAGTGTCCTGAAGGGACCTGGCCACACATGAAGGATGCCCTGAAGTCTAAGATATTCTGGGCAGTCCAGGAGGCGGTGAATAAGTGGACGCCTGAGAACCAAGCGGGGTCACCCGCGACACCGCCACCACCACCAAGCTGCACGGGCGGAGGTTCGTCGGACTCTGCGGGGCCAACCCGCGTGGAGACTGTGAGCGCAGCCGCACCAGTGACTCCTGCGGAGCCATCCGCTAACAGCATGCCCCTCTGACGGGGGCAGGCGGGCGCGCCGGCGGCGCTCGCTTGCGAAGAGAAGCCGAATACCGGCCTCCTCGCGACATACGTTGGCCGCGCTGAGGCCCGAGAAGAAAAATATCATTCAAAATGCCTCGTCATCGAAGATATTCGCACAGCTTGCGCTGAACTCCGAACCCGTGGATATATATGCGACCGGATTACCCATAATGAGGTAATGACTTCAACTGGAACACAGTATTTGGGAAATTTGTTGGCAGGAGACTACAATATGTTGTGGGTGGCCACACCCTCTGATTGGTACGTTCGTACTCCAGGAAAGAGGGCGGGACCACATTATCAACGTATACAAAATCTCCTGATCAAAGCGCGTGCTCTGAGAATGCAGATAGTTATCCTGGGGCCACCCGGGTATTTCTGGAAACAGGGTCCGATCAAAGATGTTATCGAAGATTTGAAGCTAAGCGTTATACGAATCAGACTCTGTCATTTCGGTATCAAGTTTGACCGATCCAGTAAATATCCCAGTGGTTCTTATATACAAGTTGCTACATCTTGTCCTCATATACCGATAAACTTATGGAAATGTACTTGTGGATCACACAAGGAGCATGATTTGGATTGGTATGGCCAAGATCAGCAACGTGCCGAGTTTCGGTATAAAACTTTGGCTATTATTATTGCACGCTTCCTTGATCAACTCGATAAAGCCAACATGATCAGGAATGAGCGGAGTGCGGTACACCTCAGTGTGTGTACACGCGTTGACAAAAAGGTCAGACACTACGTTCAATGTCCACAGAAGGGCCCTCAATGGGACCATGTGGTTCGTAGGGTCACGACCGACCTGGACACGAACAAGATCGTTCAAGACATTAGAATCCAGGATCAGCCAACTGGGTACAATTATGTAGCTCCATTACCTGATGGGGTTACAAACATCAGTACTCGGTTTTACTGGGAGCCTCCGGCTCCAGTTCTTCATGGCAATGGTGAGTCGCGAAGGCCACGCCCAAAGCGTGTGACGATCGTCGATGACGATCGATCTCCTCCCCCTTCGATTGAGCGTTGCCAAACGCGACCCACCAACAACCTTCCTGAAATTCCGCCATTCCCTGATTTTACAGCGGATTCCTCCGCAGCGGATCTCTCCGCGGAAACTGCGTTGCCCACTGATGCCAGGATAAAACAGAAAGAAAAGCAGAAAGCTGACAAAGAAGCCGGCATCAAACCGAAGAAAGTCCCGAAGAAAGTGGAAGACGGTAACGACGACTGTGGAGAGGACCTCAAAGGGCTTGACTGCTCCACATATTTCAACGACGTTCCTCTTGACGACTCGGACTCGGACAGCGAATCAGAGGACATCTTCATGATGTTACCGGCGGGGCAACCCGCTGACTCACATGCTGATGTCTTCTCGATAGTCCAGTCGTTATGCTACGGCAGAAACAATCAAGTGGACATGCTTGAATTATGTGGGGGCAAGGGTGGTATATCCATATTAGCCTTCAAGAGGGGACTCTCGTCAGGCGGGAACCTTGACAAGATATCTATGGTTGACCTTGGAAACTCGGAAGTACAAAGAGCAGTCCTCCACTACCTCAAGACTTGCTTTGTCAAGATCACGATTCTGCAGCCAAGTTGCAGAACTACTGGACTCCCTTCCTACTTCAACGCGCAGGTCAATCATGATACGTGGCTTAAACACCACAAAGAGGACCTGCCTCACATCACGTTCTGTGGAACAGTTGCTCTATTACAAGACGACCTAAGACGTTTCTTTCTCAGGGAACAACCAATGGGCACGTGGGTGGATGAGATCCAGCCATGGAAGGAACTGGCACAACGCAAGGTCACTTGCCAAACGATCATTGATCAGTGCACGACTGGTCTCAAAGATTCATTTGGACAATACATCCGCAAGCCAACACAGATAATGGCAAATAAAGAAGAGTTGTTGGCACCTTTCAGAGGCAAGCGTTGTCCAGGAAATCATGTGCACGCCAATGCTTGTAACAAAGAGCTAGCAAGGGCGGCACAGTATACCTACAGAATGCAGTCATTGATCGTTGATGCGGTGCAAATCGCCAAAGACCTGTTTGCTTACGGTCGCGATCCATTCGCGAATCGTGAACGCAGCTATGCGTTCGTAACAAACAGTGCTGGCTACGACTTGGACGACCCAACAATCCGGAGACACCCAAACGGAGAAATCTGTCGACCACCACCTGGCGGTCTTGGGTGCCCTGGCTGTGTGGACAACAACTACAAGCAATCACCAAAGCACAGTAGGGATCCGAAGATGTGTCGGTGGTATGATGTTGAACCGTATTACTGGGACTGTCCAAGCTGTAAGAAGGAATATCAGAAGAGCAATCCTCACCACACCAAGATATCTGGCCAATGCAGATTCGCCGAAAAATGGAAGCTGCCAGATAACTTTGGCCAGCCGCGCCCGGCGGGACAAGCCGCCCCTGCGGCGCCAGCCGCGGAAGCGGCTCCAGCCGCAGAAGCGGCGCCAGCCGCAAAAGCGGCGCCGGCCGCGAGAGCGCGCATACGCGCGCCTAGGCCGCCACGGCCTGGTGAGGGCGACCCAACCGCAGGCGCCAGCAGCCATGACATCACCAGAGCTGACGGGGCTACTGGTGGCAACAGTGGTGCTGGCAGTTCTGACGATCACCGTAGACTGCCACAAGTTGCAGCAAGGCGCGGACGCATGGAGGGAGGAGATCCTCCACCACCGCCGCAGCCTCAAGCAGAGCCGAGGCCAAGGCCAAGGCTCCCTGATTGGACTCGCTTCGACGTTCAGCTCAGCCTCCAAAACCTGCGCAGCTTCGACCCAGCTGTAGTGCAGCGAGAACTCCGCAAACTCCACCTGAGATGGTTTCATGCTAAGGAGCCAAAAATGCGGATGATTCTAACCAAGGTTGGTCTGGGTGAATCCCGTTTGAGTCTGATCAAAGGCATTTGTGACTCGTGTAGGGAATGTCGAGCCTGGGACAAACCAGGCAACACGGTGATGCCTTCTGTGTCACTGCCAGGACGTTTCAACGAGGAAGTCGAATGTGATCTTTTCTTTTATAAACAGGAACATATTGTTTTTCACATCATCGACCGTTGTATTCGCTGGGCAGCTGGCACAGAGATTCCTGATAAAGCTATGCATACTGTTCTCGATGCCTATCATACGACTTGGATGCAGCATGGCCCTGCTAAAATCTTATACTCCGATGGGGAAGGAGCACTGAATAATGATACAGCAAAGGCCATCCTTAAGGCTAAGGGAACAGAGCTTCGTATTCGAGCGCGTGGCCAACACGCTACAACTATCGAAGCTAGGAACGGCATCCTGCGACACCTCTTACACGTGATGGGAGAAGAATTGAATAGATTAAATATCCCTCTCAATTTCACTCGTCTCTTACATGAAGCCTTGTTTGCCAGCAACGCATTTACCTTCTACAATGAAGTGTCTCCGTACAATGCGCTGTATGGCAGACAACCAGCTATGCTTCCTGATTTCCCTGTCTTGGATCATGATCAGCCCACTGAATCATCAGATCACTCAAGGGAGGAAACAATCAGGAGGGTTAGTCTGGAGGCAATCACGCAGGCCACTGCGGTTGCCAAGACGAACAGGGCTCTCCGTACAAAGACTACTGCTACGGGTGAATTTCACTATAAAGAGGGAGATCTCGTGGACTATCATCGCCCGACCACCACGAAAGACGACTGGGGTGGATGGAGTGGTCCATACCCGGTCATCCGCAACGAACCTGACCGAGGCCAGGTCATCGTGAAGGTCGGCAATCGCGAAGTACGAGTACAGTATCCTGACACACGACACACACTGTACATCGAAGCACTTATGGTCCGCGAGATAGGATCGGACAATACGGCCCTTCGAACAGTATTGGCCTTTATTGCCGGTCTGCCAGCGGGGAAACCCGCCATGACTTTCGGATATCTACCAACGAAACAGGGTCGGCTGCAGATGACTGCTGCGAGCCGACTTTCACCTAAGGTGCACTTGGCTCTTCAGTACCTCATACGCAACTACTTTCGTATTGAAAACGTTGTTGCTGTACGACTCGCCAAGAGCCTGACGAAGCTGCCTGCCGCACCCTATGCAGACAGCTGTACACTAGTGCACTATGATAACGATGTGACCCCTGGGTTTCATTACTATGAAGCTGATGGCACTGCCTTGAACATCTATGACATCACAGGATCTACACACTCACGCATCATCCAGTGTCTTAAATCCAGGAAGCCGTCTGCTGGGTTTGACCAAGATCTCACTAAGTTTGAGGAACTCGCTGATGGTCCACCACCAAGCGAATCACCTCCAGCAGCTGCTCCTGAGGAGCCTCCTACGGACAACGATGGTCGGCTCCCGACCATCATAGAGGAGACAGAAGAAGATCTGGATGCTTTTGTCTTGAAGTCGTGGTATGCTGAACTGATGGATGACAGAACACTCCTTGAAGCTGACACAGAGGAAGTCATGCATACAGTTCCTACATACATGACAGACACACAGTGTGTATTAGTCTCTACGACCTGTGAAGATGTGCAAGGCCACTTGCCGGAGCGGGGTCACCCGCCAGGATACGACATGGACACTTCTTACTACGTTCCTTTATGCTCCACGGAACCGGATAGCAAATATGATCTGGACTCCGATGAGCACGGGAAGTATATCGAGCTCTGCTTCACTGCAGACATGTCCAAAGTCGTCCTGTCCGAGCAGCAACACCGACTGTTGGATGACAGCAGCGTCACAACTATGCGAGTATACGTTAGCGCTGCCTCCAAACGTGCCGTGGTCGTCAAGGAAGACGATCTACTCACGAAGGCCGACATCCAAGCAAATCCGGTCAAAGTTTCCAAAGCCCTCTACACAGAGCTGAAGACTTGGCTTGACAACAAATGCTTCCAGATGACTGACTTAAGCAAGGCGTCTAACATCATGACGTCACGCTACGTATACAAATGGAAGTTTGTCAAGAACGAAAAGGGCGAAATGGAAAGGACGATCCGGTTACGCTTGGTACTCCGTGGCTTCATGGACCTCGAAGCCTTTGATGTCGAAACCTTCTCTGGCACGGCAAGGAGGTCAAGCCAGAGACTGCTCGCAAGTTCTGCTGCATGCAACAAAGCTTGGATCATCGCTTCCCTGGACATCAACATGGCTTTCTTGAAGGGACTGACCTATGGCGAGCTCGCCGCGGCAACGGGCGAGAAAGAACGTGTGGTGTGTTTCACACTACCACCTGGATCTGCAGCTGTCCTTCGCACACTGCCAGGCTTTGAGTCATATGACGAATCAAAGCATTGTCTCCGGTGTCTGAAACCGGGGACAGGCACGAAGGATGCTCCCAGGGCATTCTCGCTGAAGCTCAGGTCCATCACTAGGAGCTTTGGGCTACAGCCTACTTCATACGACGAAGAATTCGAGATGAGCCCAAACCTCTTGACAGCCAAGCACGTTGATGACATCAATATGACTGGGAAGGAAGAGGCTATCGACAAGTATGTCAAGTGTGTTGAAGATACGTTTGGGAAGTGCAAACTGAACAAGCACACATGCACGAACTGTGCTGTCCGGTACAACAAGACCGATGATGGGAGCGTCACTCTCGACCAGGACGAATACATCAAACAGCTTCGTCCTATCACACATCCAGAACTCACAGGAGCTGATCCTGAAAGCAAGGCGACGAAGACAATTTCTGATATGTTCGTCAGTCTTCGTGGCGCTCTAGCCTATGCGTTGATCACGCAGGTATGGCTAATGGTCTATGTTGTCTCACTACAACGTATCCAAGAACCGACAAACATCCAGGTACGACGACTAAACGCGGTTACCAGAAAATTGCAGGCAGGCCCGAAGAAGATCGTGTATCATGCTATGACTCCAACAGGAGAAGTCGACCTGCATAGCGATTCTGGCTATCGTCGTCTCAACGGAGATGAAGACGACGAAGTCAAAGGCTATGGTATCCGCGGGGCTAACCTGCTGAGGCGTGGCCACACGCAAGCGGGGAAACCCGTCGTGCACCTGGTGGACGCATACTGCAAGTCTCATCGACTGCAAGTGCGTTCGAGCTACTCTGCGGAAACACTGGCAGCAGCCCACAACTTGGAAGACTGCTACCCGACCATTGTAACGCTCCACGAGCTACACTCGGGACCATTGACCCCCACACAGTTGAAGAACATATTGGAAATGGGTGGTCTATGTATCAAAGTCACTCTGACTATTGATGCCGAGTCTGTCTTCAAATCTTTGTCTAGCAAGGATCTGAAGAAGCCCACAGAGTGTACTCTGCTTGGGCACATCAGCTGGATTCGCCAGATGATGGAACGTGGAATCGTGGAAAGCGTCCAATGGTGTGACACGCGGGATATGACTGCCGATGGTCATACCAAAGGTAGCATTGACCGCGCGTTGCTCCTACAAGTAATGGCCGGCCAGCAATCCTTCAAGCACGAGCTGAAGAAACATACGCCGTATAGGGCGGGCAGGTCGTCTCAGGACGGCCCTGCCTCCCGAGCCAGCGGGGAAACCCGCGGGCAGGTGCGCTTTAGCAGCGAGGAAACTCGCCGGTAGCGAGGCTACTCGCGCGCCCTTTCCTTGTAGGCAGCCGCTGCTGCTTAGCACTGTTTTTTCCGCATAATAGAAGTGCGGTACCTGCTCGTCTCCTCCCCCTCCGACTTTAAACGGAGAAGGTTAAAGGCGAGGTATAAATCGAGCATGTACCGCTGCCGTGCCTGGCTCAAGCCGGGCCCGGCCTAATATGTGACTGTGCCTCACCGAGGCGCACTACTTGCATCTGAGATCGGAAAACATCCTTTCCATTGACGATGCCCATCTTACTCTATACTCCAGATCCCATGCTTCGTCTCGCTCTCTTGCTCATGCGATATGAGCCAAAGCCTGGGATATGGCAACGCCTAAGGCGTAACACATACCTAAGCTTACCAGCTTGTTTTCGACTAGTTATTCCCGGAGAGCTCGCTGAGAGCTAAAGGGTTTAAGATTAGAAGCCGCACGGTGGTGGAGCCCGCCAGGAGCTCCTTTCCGTCGCTCCACAGGCCTCGCAGCGCCTCCGGCGACCCGGCAACTGGTCCGGGAGAGCTTCCGGCAAGCTTCCACGCGAGCCGGCACGCGTGCAGGCACGCCTGGAAGCGTTTCTGCCAGCGCTTCGGCAGCGCTGCTGGGGAGCTTCCCAGAGCTCTCCAGGAAAGATTTCCCGTTCCCAAAGGGTCTCTTCGCTCTCCGGGTTTTGGACGCTACCAAGTTGCTGGATAACATTGCTGGATAACATTGCTACCTTTGAGTTTCAGAACGTGTGCGGCGATGAGGTGAGATACAACAAATCGGTCCGGTAAGGAGGGACCCATACTTTTCAACATTGTCTTGGAGGCCATCTGGGGATCTGTGATTCAGACTTGGGATACCTTAGGATACGGTGTCCGACTGGAAGGGGAGGGGACGGACGGTGCTCTTGTACACCATTTCTTGTGGGCGGACAATGTTACGCTCTGTGCTGCATCGCAGCTCCAGCTGCAACGGATGATCGGTATGATGACGGTAACACTCAGACGGGCAGGGATGGACTGGAAGGAGGACTCTTTGGCGTATGTACTTTCTGGCCAGACGTACACAGGTGGAGATCCGCCGCTGCTCTGCACGCTCTCGCCAGCCATCTGTGCGATTTCTGGAGATGAGGATCTCCCAGAGCACTTGCGTTCGACTGTCGTAATGCCGAGGAAGGAGGAGGTGGAGGTACTAGGAGTGAAGCTCAGCTCGGAAATCAAGGGATATCACGGCTTGTATCATCGACTGGAGAAAGGGAGGAAGGCCTATTTTGCTGACATCCAGTTTTATCGCTCCAGATCGGTCTCACTCAAAGAGAAGTTTCGCAGGTATGCCGCTCGTGTGCAGTCTGTGGTGTACCACGGATGTATAGGCTGGCCGTGCAATCTACGACTGCTGGAGAGGATTAAGGTCTGGGAGGGGAGGTGTCTCAACGGTATGCGAGGATTACACAAGAGGGAGGAGGAGACGTGGGAGGAGTTCAGGGACAGGACCACACCGAAGTCATACGAGCTATTCTTGCAGGCTGGCCACTGCAGTCTCCTAGAGAAGGTGGTCCGAGCCAATTTCGAGTTTGCGCTGGAGCTGGCCCAGTTTCATGATCGGGCCTTCGCCTCCACGGACTTGCGTGGGGCACGAGCCTGGCGTCAGACGCTGCAGGCCATGTTACACTGTGCGGGGGAATGGTCACTACGGAGGGACACACTTGTATCCATGTTCACGGGAGCCAGGAGGAGGGAAGGTACGAGGAGAGTGGGAGGGAGAGCGCATGCAAGCACTGACAGCTGGCATTGTCTTATGCTGGCGGCGAGTGGTAATTTACGCTGGTTCAGCATCAAGTGGAATGCGACGGACTGGTGGAATGTAGTTGCGTGCATGACAAAAATACAGCCTCGATGGGAGCCCATCTTCAGGAAACCGCCCTGTGCTCCTTGCCCTGTGGATACGTGGGACTCCCCTGAGGACTCCGACAGGCTCGCTCGTAGGATTGCCCACGGATATAACAACGAAACTGTCTGGCAGGAGGGCTCGGAGAGCTCATTGTTGGTTGAAATGACTGGTGATAGTATGTGTGTGGTGAACTGGGCCCGAGGGATCTGGGAATGCCGTGATCGTTCGTACCGCAGGAGAGTGCACGGTCTACAAAACGATATGAATCAACTGGCGGAGGATTACGACATCAGGTGTGCCACTGTAGGGACGGATCCGTGGAAGCATATCTACAGAGAGTTCAATTGCGTTGCGGATGAGTTGACTTGGGAGGCGAGGAGGGGAAGGACGGGAAGATGGATTGACTTCAGATATTTACGACAACAGAGACATTGTATCAGACGTATCCGTGGAGGATGGGACGGTGGCGTGAGTGTTGAAGGCTCTGCTCTAGGTTGCTATGTGGAGGTCTCATTTGGGGACAACCACTGGCGACGAGTTTTCCAGGAGGCTTCATTACTCCCTCTGGGGGCCGCTGTTGCAGATAGCGAGCTCACAGCTTGTGAACGCCTGCTCCAAGGTGTTCGGCAGATTATCTCTGAGATCCTCGGGCCTCCAACCCCAAAGAGGTTGAGAGGGCGTGAGGGACCCTAGGGACTCTGCACGGCTAGGGCGCACGCGCCCTGTGTAGCCGACCCCAACACCCAACACCAAGTTGCTGGAAGCTTACGAGTAATACCTCGTAGAGCTCTTCGTTATCGATGAGCTAGAGGAATTCCGGCGCGGGGTGGAGCTAATAACTCGTAGAGCTTCCCTCAGCAAGTTATTGCTGGAAGCTTAAGAGTAATGCCTCGTAGAGCTCTTCGGCATCGATGAGCTAGAGGAATTCCGGCGCGGGGTGGAGCTAGTAACTCGTAGAGCTTCCCTTTGCAAGTTATTTCCCGGAGAGCTCTCTGAGAGCTAGAGGGTTTTAGATTAGAAGCCGGGCGGTGGTGGTGCCCGCCAGCAGCCCATCTCCGCCGCTCCACGATCCTCGCAGCAACTCGCCCGACCCGGCAGAGTGTCCGGGAGAGCTTCCGGCAAGCTTCCACGCGTGCCTCCACGCGTGCAGGCGCGCGTGGAAGCGTTCCTGGCAGCGTTTCAGAGACGCTGCAGGGGGGCCCCCCGAGCCCCAGAAGAGCTTCACGAGAGCTTCTGTGGGCTTGCCAGGAAAGCTTTTCAGTGCATGTCCTCTTTGCTCTCCGGGTTTTGGACGCTACCAAGTGCTGGAAGCTTACGAGTAATACCTCGTAGAGCTCTTCGGCATCGATGAGCTAGAGGAATTCCGGCGCGGGGTGGAGCTAGTAACTCGTAGAGCTTCCCTTAGCAAGTTCTTGCTGGGAGCTTACGAGTAATTCCGGGGCGCTGGAGAGCTAGTAGGCGAGAAAAATCTCGACGGAACAAACTATTCGTATTGTTCGAGTCATCTTGAGAGATGCTGTCGGTTCTCTGCACTTAACTCGGGCTGTAGGGGGGCTGCAGGGCTGGTAACCACTGGAATCGATTCGGAGACATCAGGCGCGTCCGCCTGTGGAATCCAGAGCTCGGAACTCGGTCTGCTGCCCGAACTCGGTCTGCGAAACTATTCGTATTGTTCGAGTCATCTTGAGAGGTGCTGTCGGTTTCCTGCACTTAACTCGGGCTGTAGGGGGGCTGTTGGGCTGGTAATCACAGTAATCGATTCAGAGACATCAGACGGATCCGCCTGTCGCATGCAGAGGTCTGAACTCGGTCTGATACTCGAGCTAGGTTTGCAAAACTATTCGTATTGTTCGAGTCATCGTGAGAGGTGCTGTTGATTTACGCACGTAACTCGGGCTGTAGGAGAGCTACAGAGCTCGTACAGAAGACAATCCAGACTAGCCGAGCTAGGTCCGCAAACCTATTCGTATTATTCGAGTCATCTTGACAGACACTCTCGGTTTTCTGTACTTATCTCGAGCTACAGGACAGCTACAGAGCTGATACGTACAGAATCTGATTCAGAATCATCAGTGGCCGTTGTCTGTTGAATCCAGAGCTCTGAACTCGATCTGCTGCCCGATCTAGAATCGCGAAACTATTCGTATTGTTCGAGTCATCTTGAGAGATGCTGTCGGTTCTCTGCACTTAACTCGGGCTGTAGGGGGGCTGCAGGGCTGGTAACCACTGGAATCGATTCGGAGACATCAGGCGCGTCCGCCTGTGGAATCGAGAGCTCGGAACTCGGTCTGCTGCCCGAACTCGGTCTGCGAAACTATTCGTATTGTTCGAGTCATCTTAAGAGGTGCTGTCGGTTTCCTGCACTTAACTCGGGCTGTAGGGGGGCTGTTGGGCTGGTAATCACAGTAATCGATTCAGAGACATCAGACGCGTCCGCCTGTCGCATGCAGAGGTCTGAACTCGGTCTGATACTCGAGCTAGGTTTGCAAAACTATTCGTATTGTTCGAGTCATCGTGAGAGGTGCTGTTGATTTACGCACGTAACTCGGGCTGTAGGAAGCTACAGAGCTCGTACAGAAGACAATCCAGACGCATCGGGGGCGTTCGGCTGTTGCATCCGAGAGGTCTGAAATTGTTTGGGCTGAAAACTTATATTTTCTGTGTAATTTTTTCGACATTATATGTTGTCAGGAAGCTCTACGAGTCTCCCGGCGGTAACAAAGCTTGACGGTTTACCGCCGGCGCCCAGTTGGCCGACCCGGCCAGAAAGGACAAAGTGACAACTTAACTCGTAGAGCTTCCCTTTGCAAGTAACTCGTAGAGCTTCCCTTAGCAAGTTCTTGCTGGGAGCTTAAGAGTAAATCCGGGGCGCTGGAGAGCTAGTAGGCAAGAAAAATCTCGACGGAACTTTTGCTGACTTTTGGTCGGTTGAAAATTTTGTTCTCGAAATTCAACCATTCGTTAGAGCTCTAGTATTTTTTCCCGTGATATTCGATCTTATTCCCGCTCGCCATCTTGATCTCAGCTCGATCGGGTACCTTTTACTGCCAAAAAGCACACGGGCGGGATGAGCTATTTCGAGTCATCTTGATACGCGTTGTCGGTTTTCTGAAGATAACTCGAGCTTTAAGACAGCTACAGAGCTGGTAAGCACAGCTAATCGATTCAGAATGATGAGGCGCGTTCGCCTGTTGAAACCAGAGGTCTGAACTCGGTCTGCTAGCCGAGCTAGGTCCGCAAACCTATTCGTATTATTCGAGTCGTCTTGACAGACACTCTCGGTTTTCTGTACTTATCTCGAGCTACAGGACAGCTACAGAGCTGATACGTACAGAATCTGATTCAGAATCATCAGTGGCCGTTGTCTGTTGAATCCAGAGCTCTGAACTCGATCTGCTGCCCGATCTAGAATCGCGAAACTATTCGTATTGTTCGAGTCATCTTGAGAGATGCTGTCGGTTCTCTGCACTTAACTCGGGCTGTAGGGGGGCTGCAGGGCTGGTAACCACTGGAATCGATTCGGAGACATCAGGCGCGTCCGCCTGTGGAATCAAGAGCTCGGAACTCGGTCTGCTGCCCGAACTCGGTCTGCGAAACTATTCGTATTGTTCGAGTCATCTTGAGAGGTGCTGTCGGTTTCCTGCACTTAACTCGGGCTGTAGGGGGGCTGTTGGGCTGGTAATCACAGTAATCGAATCAGAGACATCAGACGCGTCCGCCTGTCGCATGCAGAGGTCTGAACTCGGTCTGATACTCGAGCTAGGTTTGCAAAACTATTCGTATTGTTCGAGTCATCGTGAGAGGTGCTGTTGATTTACGCACGTAACTCGGGCGGTAGGAGAGCTACAGAGCTCGTACAGAAGACAATCCAGACGCATCGGGGGCGTTCGGCTGTTGCATCCGAGAGGTCTGAAATTCTTTGGGCTGAAAAATTATTTTTTCGGTGTAATTTTTTCGACATTATATGTTGTCAGGAAGCTCTACGAGTCTCCCGGCGGTAACAAAGGTTGACGGTTTACCGCCGGCGCCCAGTTCTTGCTGGGAGCTTAAGAGTAATTCCGGGGCGCTGGAGAGCTAGTTGGCAAGAAAAATCTCGACGGACTTTTTGGTGACTTTTGGTCGGTTGAAAATTTTGTTCTCGAAATTCAACAAGTCGTTTGAGCTCTAGTATTTTTTCCCATGATATTCGATCTTATTCCCGCTCGGCTCGATCGGGCTTAAGAGTTTCGAATCTTGATACGCGGGGCGCTCGAGAGGACAGCTACAGAGCTTGGCAAGAAAAATCTCGACGGACTTTTTGGTGACTTTTGGTCGGTTGAAAATTTTGTTCTCGAGTCTGAGGTCCCTCGATCTTAATCTTCATCTCAGCTTCGGGTATACTATTCGAGTCATCTTGATACGCGGTGACGGTTTTCGCAAGATAACTCGAGCTCTAGGACAGCTACAGAGCTGATAAGCACAGCTAATAGACTCAGAATGATCAGGCGCGTTCGCCTGTTGAACCCAGAGGTCTGAACTTGGTCTGCTAGCCGAGCTAGGTCCGCAAACCTATTCGTATTATTCGAGTCATCTTGACAGACGCTCTCGGTTTTCTGTACTTAACTCGAGCTACAGGACAGCTACAGAGCTGAAACGTACAGAATCTGATTCAGAATCATCAGTGGCCGTTGTCTGTTGAATCCAGAGCTCTGAACTCGGTCTGCTGCCCGATCTAGAATCGCGAAACTATTCGTATTGTTCGAGTCATCTTGAGAGATGCTGTCAGTTCTCTGCACTTAACTCGGGCTGCAGGGGGGCTGCATGGCTGGTAATCACTGGAATCGATTCGGAGACATCAGGCGCGTCCGCCTTTCGAATCCAGAGCTCCGAACACTGTCTGCTGCCCGAACTAGGTCCGCGAACCTATTCGTATTGTTCGAGTCATCCTGAGACGTGCTGTCGGTTTCCTGCACTTAACTCGGGCTGTAGGAGAGGCTGCAGGGCTGGTCATCACAGGAATCGATCCAGAGAGATCAGACGCGTCCGCCTGTCGCATGCAGAGGTCTGAACTCGGCCTGATACTCGAGCCAGTTTTGCCAAACTATTCGTATTGTTCGTGCCATCTTGAGAGGTTCTGTCGATTTACGCACGTAACTCGGGCTGTAGGAGAGCTACAGAGCTCGTACAGAAGACAATCCAGAAGCATCGGGGGCGTTCGGCTGTTGCATCGGAGAGGTCTGAAATTGCTTGGGCTGAACAACTATTTTTTCTGTGTAATTTTTTTCGACATTATATGTCCTCAGGAGGCTCTACGAGTCCCCCGGCGGTAACAAAGGTTGACGGTTTACCCTGGAAAAGCCACGGGACCCGACGGGGTGGGGGCAGAAGTAGTCAAAGCGCTGCCGTGGAGAGCCGTTCGCACAATCAAGCGATTGTTTTGTGATATCTTACGTGGCATTGTTGTACCTCCATCTTCGTGGCATCGAACATTGACGACGCTACTTCCCAAATCTTATCCGATATGCGATGTTTCTGATACGAGACGTATTTCTGTGGAGAGTATCTTTAAGAAATGGTACAGTACTTGCCTCTCGATCCTGCTTGAACCTTATTGTCTCCAGGCCGGCACTCATGCATCATTATTCGGCTTCGTTCCCAAAAGATCGTGCACAGAGATATTTGCAGGACTTAAAGCAGCAGCCCAACACGCCTCACAGTGGGGGAAGGATCGACGCCTGGTTCTTGGGTCAGCGGACGTGAAACAAGCATTCCAGAACACGAAAATCTCGACGGTCAAACGTGCATTCGACATCCTCTCGATCCCTTCCTGGCTCCAGTACGGTGTGCTCGTGCCTATGCCGTGTGAGGTCACTTCGCTTCTCTTTCAGGGGCTGCAGCTGCCGAATGTGGGAATCGATACCCATATCAGGACAGGCGGGAACGACAGCCCCTCCTTGTGGAACCTGATAGTCGTTGCGATGTGGGCTCCTTTATTTAAGCTTTGGGATGAGCAGGGGATTGGGTTTCATTGTCTGGATCCAAATTCGGTGGGAGAAGTTTCGGCCTCGGTTCCTGTACACCACTTGCTATATGCTGACAATATCTATATCTTGGGATCTTCGGAGGAGGAGTTTAGGCGACAGGTAGGAGAAATGACAGAGACTCTGCGGGGATGGGGATTCGAATGGAAGATCGAGTCGCTCGAGGTCGCGTTTATCGGTTTCTCGGAGAAGCCAAAACAGCCTATCCTGGTTCGGGTTCAGGATCAGATGGTGCCGTTCAAAGTAGTTGACGAGATGAATGTCTTGGGGAACAGCATATACTGTAGCTATAGGGAGGCACACCAAGACCTTCGGCGACGGATCGGGTCCGCACGACGAGCCTTCCATGCGCATGCAGCCTATTTTAGATCGAAGCATTCCCTTTTTCGGCCAAGTGTAGGAGTTATATCACTCGGGTTCAGAGCATCCTCACCTATGGAAGTCAAGGTATTAGTTGGGACAGGGACATAGCCTGAATGTCTTTGAGGGAAATTGCCTTTACCAGATGACGTCACCCCAAAAGCCTGCCTCCGAAAGTTGGGTAGTTTGGAAGCCAGCTCGACTCAGAATTGCTAGACGGATGTTCTTTGAAGCCAAGTGCCAGAGTGCAGTGCAGAGAGTCCTTTATTCCTTGTGGCAGCTCGGAGCGGACATAGCATCATATTTCGGAGCCAATGTCGATAGCGGATATCAGATTCCTGAGTCGGAGCTGAGCCCAGGGATGGTCGCGGTCTCTTCAGTTACCAATGGGATGGTGGAGGTCTCTTCAGTTACCAATGGGATGGGTGCTGTCTCTTCAGTTACTAATGGGATGGGTGCGGTCTCTTCAGATACGAAGGGGATGGGTGTGGTCTCTTCTGATATGCATGGGATGGTCTCTTCTTCAGTTACCAATGGGATGGGTGTGGTCTCTTCAGTTACTAATGGGATGGTGGAGGTCTCTTCAGTTACCAAGGGGATGGGTGCTGTCTCTTCAGTTACTAATGGGATGGGCGCGGTCTCCTCAGATACGAATGGGATGGGCGCGGTCTCCTCAGATATGCATGGGATGGTCTCTTCTGCTATGCCCTCTGATAGGGCCTCTTCTTCTCGAGATATTGAAGTTCCCTGTGAGCGGGGGGGGCCTAGGGATCCCCCCAGGCCCCCCCCGAAGCGTCGGAGGATGGCAGTTCCTGGACCTGGACAACAGACGGTGTTTCCTCGTGCGCATCGAGACGCACGCCGGCTTCTGATGTGCTGTACCCCGAGGTGGGAGGAGAAAAGGACACTTGAGTCAAAATATTTGCGTTCCCAGTGGAAGTGGAAGGAGGCCTCGAAACTGACACGATTAGGCAGTGCTAAGGGGCAGGCGACGGGTGAACATCCTTGGTGTTTCATGTTCCAGACGATATTTCCCTCGTTTGTGAATCTGGAGGATCGTTGGTGGAGGGCGTGTTCTTTCTCTTACTCTGACTTCGTTCAGTATTGCAGGCAGTTCCTGGAAGCTTGTACTTTGGGTTCTCTGTTTGACTTGTTTGTTGTCCGTGGAGGAACTGGAGGACGAGGAAACTACATGAAGGAGAGGGGGGAGGAGATGATGGCTCGTCCGTTGTCGGTGAAGGAGTCTGAGAAGCTGGCCCAGAGATTGGCCTCGAACAATGAACAGGAGCCGACTTGGGATCTGAGTGATGACGGGATCGGTCTGGAGCTGACGGGAGATTCGCTTCTTATCTGTAATTGGATCAACGGTCTCTGGAAGGTTGAGGGTGGAGAAGGAGGAGATGGGGCTTCTTATCGTAGGCGGGTTGCAAATATTATTTCTCTGTTGGAAGAATTGGAGGAGGAAGGAGTACGACCCCCCTCATGGGGCAACGACTTTATTCGACACATATATCGGGAGAGTAACACAGTAGCTGATGAACTTACCCATCTAGCACGGGAAGGCCAGATATTCAGAGAGCTGTTCCACCACCAAATCTTTCGCCCTGATGTTCAAGACAACTTTCGAGTTATTGGCCTCCGCGGATCCTTCGACGGCGGAGTGTGTGCCCAAGGTGTGGGCGTCGGCTGGTTTCTGCAGATTGGATATATCCCTCGCTTCCATGATCCGTACCCTGACCCTGAACATAGAGATAAGAGAGCTCGGGTAGTCTCCCTCTTCCCCCAAGCCTCCTCTCCTTGTCCAATCATATGGGAAGTAGTAGGGCGTTGTGCACAGGCACTCCCCTCCCATAGCAGTATCACTGACGCTGAGCTTTCGGGTCTCGAGGGCCTCTTGCGGGCCGCAGCCCAGGTGGCCCAAGACCTCCAGCTGCAGAGAGACTAGGTAGGCACTTAACGGGCGCTGGGGCGCTCGGTGCCTGGTCAGCCTCCCCAAAAAAAACAAAGGTTGACGGTTTACCGCCGGCGCCCATTGGCCCACCCGGTCGAGGCGGACAATGTGGCAACTTTTGGGTGGGTTTGCGAATATTTGAAAGATATTTGACTGTTTATTTTGAGAAAGCAGATAACTCGTAGAGCTTCCCTTAGCTAGTTGCTGGAAGCTTAAGAGTAATTCCGGCGCGCTGGAGAGCTAGTTGGCAAGAAAAATTTCGACGGACCTTTTGCTGACTTTGGATCGGTTGAAAATTTTGTTCTCGAAATTCAACAATTCGTTTGAGCTCTAGTATTTTTCCCGCCATATTCGATCTTATTCCCGCTCGCCATCATAATCTCAGCTCGATCGGGTAAATATTTCTTCAAAAAAGCATCGCGGCGGGATCGGCTGTTTCGAGTCATCTTGATACGCGATGACGGTTTTCTGAACATAACTCGAACTTTAGGACAGCTACAGAGCTGGTAAGCACAGCTAATCGATCCAGAATGATCAGGCGCGTTCGCCTATTGAACCCAGAGGTCTGAACTCGGTCTGCTAGCCGCGCTAGGTCCGCAAACCTATTCGTATTATTCGAGTCATCCTGACAGACGCTCTCGGTTTTCTGTACTTAACTCGAGCTGTGGGGCAGCTATAGAGCTCATTCTCACAGAAATCGATTGCGAATCATCAAGCGCGTTTGTCCGTTCCATCCAGAGGTCTGAACTCGGTCTGCTGCCCGAGCTAGGTTCGCGAACCTATTCGTAGTTCGAGTCATCTTGAGAGATGCTGTCCGTTTTCTGCACTTAGCTCGGGCTGTAGGGGGGGTACAGGGCTCGTACTAACAGGAATCGATTCGGAGACATCAGGCGCGTCCGCCTGCCCAATCCAGAGCTCAGAACTCGGTGTGCTGCCCGAGCTGGGTCCGCAAACTATTCGTATTCCAGTCATCTTGAGAGGTGCTGTCTGTTTTCTGCACTTAACTCGAGCTGTAAGGGAGCTGCAGGGCTGTTAATCACTGGAATCGATTCGCAGTGATCCATCGCGTCCAGCTGTCGCATTGAGAGCTCTGAACTCGGTCTGCTGCCCGAGCTAGGTCCGCGAAGCTATTCGTATTGTTCGAGTCATCTTCATGCAGTCAATTTCTGCGCTTAACTCGGGGTGTAAGGGGGCTGCAGGGCTGTTGATCACAGAAATCGATTCGGAGACATCAGGCGCGTCCTCCTGTTGCATTCAGAGGTCTGAACTCGGTCTGATACTCGAACTAGATTCGCGAAACTATTCGTATTGTTCGAGTGATCTTGGGAGGTGTTGTCGATTTTCGCACGTAACTCGGGCTGTAGCAGAGCTACGGAGCTCGTGCGCACAGAAAACGATCCAGAATGAGGAGCGTTCGGCTGTTGCATCGAGAGGTCTGACATCGCTTGGGCTGAAAGACTATTCGTTATCTGTATTTTTTTTCGACATTATATGTTGTTTGGAAGCTCTACGAGTCTCCCGGCGGTAACCAAGGTTGACGGTTTACCGCCGGCGCCCAGTTTTTGCGCGTCGCATTGGCATATAAACTCCTCTCCGACAGCAGCTCAGCTCTGCCGATGCATTTTCTTATGAGTTGACTTCCAGGAACTAAATCGAACAAATCGAAAATGAAGATTTTCGAAAATCTCTATTTTTTGATTCTACTCCGATTGTGAGCACTCTTGCCAGTGTCAGGAGCTCTACGAGGTTCCCGGCGGTGACCAGGTTGACGGTTCACCGCCGGCGCCAGTTCCGGGGCGCTGGAGAGCTAGTTGGAAAGAAAAATCTCGACGGACATTTTGAGGAATTTTGGTCGGTTGAAAATTTTGGTCTCGAAATTCAACCATTCGTTAGAGATCTAGTATTTTTTTCCGTGATATTCGATCTTGTTCCCGCTCGCCATCTTGATCTCAGCTCGATCGGGTACCTTTTACTGCAAAAAAGCACTGCGGCGGGATCGGCCGTTTCGAGTCATCTTGATTCGCGCTGTCGGTATACTGAACTTAACTCGAGATATAGGACAGCTACAGAGCTGGTAAGCACACCTCATCGATTCAGAATGATCAGGCGCGTTCGGCTGTTCCAACCAGAGGTCTGAACTCGGTCTGCTAGCCGAGCTAGGCCCGCAAACCGATTCGTATTATTCGAGTCATCTTGACAGGCAATCTCGGTTTTCTGTACAAAACTCGAGCTATATGACAGCTACAGAGCTGATACGTACAGAACCCGATTCACAATCATCAGTCGCGTTTGTCTGTCGAATCCAGAGCTCTGAACTCGGTCTGCTGCCCGATCCAGAATCGCGAAACTGTTCGTATTGTTCGAGTCATCTTGAGAGGTGCTGTCGGTTTTCTGCACTTAACTCGGGCTGTAGGGGGGCTACAGTGCTGGTGGTGACAGCAATCGATTTGGAGACATCAGGCGTCCGCCTGTGGAATCCACAGCTCGGAACGCGGTCTGCTACCCGAGCTCGGTCCGCAAAACTGTTTGTATTGTTCGAGTCATCCTGAAAGATGCTGTCGGCTTTCTGCACGAAGCTCGGGCTGTAGGGGGGCTGCAGGGCGGGTAATCACAGGTCGATTCGGAGACATCAGACGCGTCTGCGTGTCGTATTCAGAGGTCTGAACTCGGTCTGATACTCGAGCTGGGTTTGCCAAACTATTCCTTTCGTTCGAGTAATCTTGAGAAGTGCTGTCGATTGACGCACGTAACTCGGGCTGTAGGAGAGCTACAGAGCTCGAGCAGAAGACAATCCAGAAGCATCGGGGGGCGTTCGGCTGTTGTATCGAGAGGTCTGAAATCGCTTGGGCTGAAAAACTATTCGTTCTCTCCCATTTTTTCACATTAGTTATTGTCAGGAAGCTCTACGAGTCCCCCGGCGGTAACCAAGGTTGACGGTTTACCGCCGGCGCCCAGTTGGCGGACCCGACCAGAAAGGACACAGTGGTCACTTGGGTCGGTTTTGCGCAGATTTGAAAGATATTTGACCATTCATTTTGAGAAAGCAGATTTTTACGCCGAGCATTGGCATATGAACTCCTCTCTGACAGCAGCTCAGCTCTCTCGATGTATTTTCTTCAGAGTTGACTTCCCGGAACTGAGTGAATATGAACATCCAAAAAATCGAAAATCAATATTTTCGAAAAAATTCTATTTCATGCCTCTACTTTGATTCTCAGCACTCTCATCAGTGTACGGAGCTCTACGAGGTTCCCGTCGGTGACCAGGTTGACGGTTCACCGCCGGCGCCAGTTCCGGGGCGCTGGAGAGCTAGTTGGCATGAAAAATCTCGACGGACCTTTTGGTGACTTTTGGTCGGTTGAAAATTTTGTTCTCAAAATTCAACCATTCGTTCGAGCTCAAGTATTTTTTCCCGTGATATTCGATCTTATTTCTGCTCGCCATCTCGATCTCAGCTCGATCGGGTACCTTTTACTGCCAAAAAGCGTTCCGGCGGGATCGGCCATTTCGAGTCATCTTGATATGCGGTGTCGATTTTCTCAAGATAACTCGAGCTTCAGGACAGCTACAGAGCTGGTAAGCACAGCTCATCGACTCAGAATGATCAGACGCGTTCGCCTGTTGAACCCAGAGCTCTGAACTCGGTCTGCTAGCCGAGCTAGGTTAGCAAACCTATTCGTATTATTCGAGTCATCTTGACAGACGCTCTTGGTTTTCTCTACTTAACTCGAGCTACAGGACAGCTACAGAGCTGATACGTACAGAATCTGATTCAGAATCATCAGTGGCCGTTGTCTGTTGAATCCAGAGTCTGAACTCGGTCTGCTGCCCGATCTAGAATCGCGAAACTATTCGTATTGTCCGAGTCATCTCGAGAGAAACTGTCGGTTCTCTGCACTTAACTCGGGCTGTAGGGGGGCTGCATGGCTGGTAATCACTGGAATCTGTTCGGAGACATCAGGCGCGTCCGCCTTTGGAATCCAGAGCTTCGAACTCTGTCTGCTGCCCGAACTAGGTCTGCGGAACTATTGTTATTGTTCGAGTCATCCTGACAGGTGCTGTCGGTTTCCTGCACTTAACTCGGGCTGTAGGGGGGGCTGCTGGGCTGGTATTCACAGGAGTTGATTCGCAGACATCAGACGCGTCCGCCTGTCGCATGCAGAGGTCTGAACTCGGTCTGATACTCGAGCTAGGTTTGCCAAACTATTCGTATTGTTCGAGTCATCTTGAGTGCTGTCGATTTACGCACGTAACTCGGGCTGTAGGAGAGCTACAGAGCTCGTACAGAAGACAATCCAGAAGCATCGGGGGCGTTCGGCTGTTGCATCGGAGAGGTTTGAAATTGCTTGGGCTGAAAAACTATTTCTTATGTGTAATTTTTTTCGACATTATATGTTGTCAGGAAGCTCCACGAGTCCCCCGGCGGTAACAAAGGTTGACGGTTTACCGCCGGCGCCCAGTTGGCCCACCCGGCCGAGGGTGACAATGTGGCAACTTTTGGGTGGTTTTGCGAATATTTGAAAGATATTTGACCATTTATTTTGAGAAAGCAGATTTTTCGCACCTGTAGACGACTATGAGGGCCTCTGCGTCTTAATATGAGCTCTCTACATGCCCTTTTACTAACAAAACACTTGGCGAAACCAACTTTATGCCGACATGAAAAAAATCATGTTTCTCTTTTTTGAGAAATGCTTCCAGAAGCTCTTTCTTTTGATGCTGAGCACTCTTACGCGTGCTAGGAGCTCTACGAGGTTCCCGGCGGTGACCAGGTTGACGGTTCACCGCCGGCGCCGTTCCGGGGCGCTGGAGAGCTAGTTGGCAAGAAAAATCTCGACGGACCTTTTGGTGACTTTTGGTCGGTTGAAAATTTTGTTCTCGAAATTCAACAATTCGTTTGAGCTCTAGTATTTTTTCCCGTGATATTCGATCTTATTCCCGCTCGCCATCTGGATATCAGCTCGATCGGGTGAATATTACTATCGAAAAGCACTGTGGCGGGATCGGCTGCTTCAAGTCATCTTGACACGCGATGACGGTTTTCTGAACATAACTCGATCTTTAGGACAGCTACAGAGCTAGTGAGCACAGCTAATCGATTCAGAATGATGAGGCGCGTTCGCCTGTTGAATCCAGAGGTCTGAACTCGGTCTGCTAGCCGAGCTAGTTCCGCAAACCTATTCGTATTATTCGAGTCATCTTGACAGACGCGCTCGATTTTCTGTATTCAACTCGAGCTACAGGACAGCTACAGAGCTGATCCGTACAGAATCTGATCCAGAATCATCAGTGGTCGTTGTCTGTTGAATCCAGAGCTCTGAACTCGGTCTGCTCCCCGATCTAGAATCGCGAAACTATTCGTAGTGTTCGAGTCATCTTGAGAGATGCTGTCGGTTCTCTGCACTTAACTCGGGCTGTAGGGGGCTTCATGGCTGGTAATCACTGGACTCGATTCCGAGACTTCAGGCGCGTCCGCCTTTCGAATCCAGAGCTCCGAACTCTGTCTGCTGCCCGAACTAGGTCCGCGAAACTATTCGTATTGTTCGAGTCATCCTGAGAGGTGCTGTCGGTTTCCTGCACTTAACTCGGGCTGTAGGGGGGGGGCTGCAGGGCTGGTAATCACAGGAATCGATTCAGAGAGATCAGACGCGTCCGCCTGTTGCATGCAGAGGTCTGAACTCGGTCTGATACTCGAGCTATGTTTGCCAAACTATTAGTTTTGTTCGAGTCATCTTGAGAGGTGCAGTCGATTAACGCACGTAACTCGGGCTGTAGGAGAGCTACAGAGCTCGTGCATAAGACAATCCAGAAGCATCGGGGGCGTTCGGCTGTTGCATCCGAGAGGTCTGAAATTGCTTGGGCTGAAAAATTATTTTTTCAGTGTATTTTTTTCGACATTATATGTTGTCAGGAAGCTGTACAAGTCCCCCGGCGGTAACAAAGGTTGACGGCTTACCGCCGGCGCCCAGTTGGCAATGAAAATCTCGACGGACCTTTTGATGACTTTTGCTCGGTTGAAAATTTTGTTCTCGAAATTCTTCAATTCGTTTGAGCTCTAGTATTTTTCCCCGTGATATTCGATCTTATTCCCGCTCGCCATCTTGATCTCAGCTCGATCGGGTAACTTTTACTGCCAAAAAGCACACTGGCGGGATCGGCCATTTCGAGTCATCTTGTCACGCTCTGTCGGTTTTCTCAAGATAACTCGAGCTTCAGGACAGCTACAGAGCTGGTAAGCACAGCTCATCGACTCAGAATGATCAGACGCGTTCGCCTGTTGAACCCAGAGGTCTGAACTCGGTCTGCTAGCCGAGCTAGGTTAGCAAACCTATTCGTATTATTCGAGTCATCTTGACAGACGCTCTCGGTTTTCTGTACTTAACTCGAGCTACAGGACAGCTACAGAGCTGATGCGTACAGAATCTGATTCAGAATCATCAGTGGCCGTTGTCTGTTGAATCCAGAGCTCTGAACTCGGTCTGTTGCCCATCTAGAATCGCGAAACTACTCGTATTGTTCGAGTCATCTTGAGAGAACTCGGGCTGTAGGGGGCTGCATGGCTGGTAATCACCGGAATCGATTCGGAGACATCAGGTGCGTCCGCCTGTCGAATCCAGAGCTCTGAACTCTGTCTGCTGCCCGAACTAAGTCCGCGAAACTATTCGTATTCTTCGAGTCATCCTGAGGGGTGCTGTGGGTTTCCCGCGCTTAGCTCGGGCTGTAGGGGGGCTGCAGGGCTGGTAATCACAGGAATCGATTCAGAGACATCAGACGCGTATGCAGAGGTCTGAACTCGGCCTGATACTCGAGCTAGGTTGTCAAACTATTCGTATTGTTCGAGTCATCTTGAGAGGTGCTGTCGATTTGCGCACGTAACTCGGGCTGTAGGAGAGCTACAGAGCTCGTACAGAAGACAATCCAGAAGCATCGGGGGCGTTCGACTGTTGCATCCGAGAGGTCTGAAATTGCTTGGGCTGAACAACTATTTGCTCTGTGTAATTTTTTTCGACATTACATGTTGTCAGGAAGCTCTACGAGTCCCCCGGCGGTAGCAAAGGTTGACGGTTTACCGCCGGCGCCCAGTAATTCGGACGCGCTGGAGAGCTAGCTGGCAAGAAAAATCTCGACGGAACTTTTGCTGACTTTTGGTCGGTTGAAAATTTTGTTATCGAAATTCAACAATTCGTTTGAGCTCTAGTATTTTATCCCGTGATATTCGATCTTATTCCCGCTCGCCATCTTGATATCAGCTCGATCGGGTGAATATTACTATCGAAAAGCACTGTGGCGGGATCGGCTGCTTCAAGTCATCTTGACACGCGATGACGGTTTTCTGAACATAACTCGATCTTTAGGACAGCTACAGAGCTAGTGAGCACAGCTAATCGATTCAGAATGATGAGGCGCGTTCGCCTGTTGAATTGAGAGGTCTGAACTCGGTCTGCTAGCCGAGCTAGGTCCGCCAACCTATTCGTATTATTCGAGTCATCTCGACAGACGCTCTCGGTTTTCTGTACTTAACTCGAGCTATAGGACAGCTACAGAGCTCATACTTACAGAAACCGATTCAGAATCATCAGTCGCATTTGGCTGTTGACTCCAGAGCTCTGAACTCGGTCTGCTGCCCGATCTAGAATCGCGAAACTATTCGTATTGTTCGAGTCATCTTGAGAAGTGCTCTCGGTTTTCTGCACTCAACTCGGGCTGAGGGGGGCTACAGTGCTGGTGGTCACAATAATCGATTTGAAGACATCAGGCGCGTCCACCTGTCGAATCCAGAGCTCGGAACTCGGTCTGCCGCCCGAACTAGGTCCGCAAAACTATTGTATTGCTCGAGGCTTCCAGTGATCCTGAGAGGTGCTGTCGGTTTCCTGCACTTAACTCGGGCTGGGTGGTAATCACAGGAGTCGATTCGCACTACAGAGCTCGTAAAGAAGAGAATCCAGAAGCATCGGGGGGCGTTCGGCTGTTGCATCGAGAGGTCTGAAATTTCTTGGGCTGGAAAACTATTCGTTCTCCGCAATTTTCGTTCCACATTATATGTTCCCAGGAAGCTCTATGAGTCTCCCGGCGGTAACAAAGGTTGACGGTTTACCGCCGGCGCCCAGTTCCGGCGCGGGGTGGAGCTAGTGACTCGTAGAGCTTCCCTAAGCTAGCAGCTGGAAGCTTAAGAGTAATTCGGACGCGCTGGCGGGCTAGTTGGCTCGAAAAATATCGACGGAACTTTTGCTGACTTTTGGTCGGTTGAAAATTTTGTTCTCGAATTTCAACAATTCGTTTGAGCTCTAGTATTTTATCCCGTGATATTCGATCTTATTCCCGCTCGCCATCTTGATCTCAGCTCGATCGGGTGAATAGAACTATCGAAAAGCACTGTGGCGGGATCGGCCGTTTTCAGTCATCTTAATACGCGCTGACGGTTTTCTGAACATAACTCGAGCTTTAGGACAGCTACAGAGCTGGTACGCACAGCCAATCGATGTAGAATGATCAGGCGCGTTCGCCTGTTCAATCCAGAGGTCTGAACTCGGTCTGTTAGCCGAGCTAGGTCCGCAAACCTATTCGTATTATTCGAGTCATCTTGACAGGAACTCTCGGTTTTCTGTACTTAACTCGAGCTGTAGGACAGCTACAGAGCTGATACTTACAGAAACCGATTCAGAATCATCAGTTGCGTTTGTCTGTCGAATCCAGAGCTCTGAACTCGGTCTGCTGCCCGATCTAGAATCGCGAAACTATTCGTATTGGTCGAGTCATCTTGAGAAGTGCTCTCGGTTTTCTTCACTCAACTCGCGCTGAGGGGGGCTACAGTGCTGGTGGTCACAGGAATCGATTTGAGACATCAGGCGCGTCCGCCTGTCGAATGCAGAGCTCGGAACTCGGTCTGCTGCCCGAATTAGGTCTGCGAAACTACTGTATTGTTCGAGTCATCCTGAGAGGTGCTGTCGGTTTTCTGCACTTAACTCGGGCTGTAGGGGGGCTGCAGGGCTGGTAATGACAGGAGTCGATTCGCAGACATCAGACGCGTCCGCCTGTCGCATTCAGAGGTAAAAAAATATTCACTATGAGTCGGAATGTTGGTAGGTGCTGTCGGTTTTCTCAACTTAAGTCGAGCTAGGAAGCTCTACGAGTCTCCCAGCGGTAACCAAGGTTGACGGTTTACCGCCGGCGCCCAGTTGGTCGACCCGGCCAGAAAGGACAAAGTGGTAACTTTTGGGTAGTTTTGCAATTTTTTGAAAGATATTTGACAATTCATGTTGAGAAAGCAGATTTTTCGCACCTGTAAACGACTATGAGGGCCTCTCTGTCTTAGTATGAGCTCTGTAGGCGCACTTTTCCTATCAAAAGACTTGGCGGAACCATCTTCATGTCGACACGAAAAAATCATTTTTTCTTTTTTTCGAGAAATGCTTCCAGAAGCTCTCTCTTCGACTCCGAGCACTCTTACGCGTGAAATGAGCTCTACGAGGTTCCCGGCGGTGACCAGGTTGGCCTTTCTACAACCTATCGCCTGTCGTGGTGGATACGATGGGGGAGTTTGCAGCAAAGGGACGGGGTGCGGCTTTTGGCTTCAAGTGGGTTTCATCAATCATAGATATGATTGTAATAAGAGTGTCTCGTGTTCTCCTCTCCCCTCCTCCTCCCCCTACTCCGTGTCCTCTAATATGCCTCTCGTTTGGAGGGATGTGTGCGAAGCCGCGTGGTGCCTGGAAGGTGCTACGATAACCGACGCCGAACTTAGTGCTGCTGAGGCGCTTACTAGCGCTGTTGTGCATTTGGCGCAGCAGATTCTGGCCGCCAGTTGACCCAGCTGGAACATCGGTCCGAAAAAAAAAACCAGGTTGGCGGTTCACCGCCGGCGCCAGTTGAAAGATATTTGACAATTCATTTTGAGAAAGCAGATTTTTCGCACCTGTAAACGACTATGAGGGCCTCTGTGTCTTAGTATGAGCTCTGTAGGCGCACTTTTACTATCAAAACGCTTGGCGGAACCATCTTCATGTCGAGACGAAAAAAATCATTTTTTCCCTTTTTTCGAGAAATCTTCCAGAAGCTTTCTTTTTCGACTCTGCGCACTCTTACGCGTGAAAGGAGCTCTACGAGGTTCCCGGCAGTGACCAGGTTAACGGTTCACCCCGGCGCCAGTCACCGCGGGGAATTCGCAAAAGGTCCGTCGAGATTTTTCTTGCCAACTAGCTCTTCAGCGCGCCGGAATTGCTCTTAAGCTTCCAGCAACTAGCTAAGGGAAACTCTACGAGTTATTCCCTTGGCTCATCCACTTGGCGCCGGCGGTAAACGGTCAACCTTGGTTACCGCCGGGAGACTCGTAGAGCTTCCTTCCCATAAAGATATATGAATAGCATGTGCGCGCGGCAGCAATATACCTGTATATAGATACATGTATCCCTGTGTTAAGTTGATAAAACCAAATCACACAATCAAGTGAAGTACTCATGCAAAGAGGTTTCTCGATCATAACTTCTTACATATCCAGCGCTGAACATTCTCCCGCCACATGTAGGAGGGCATCATCATTCTGAATCCGAAAGCTGTGTGCTTGCCATCTCTTTAGCTTGCCTATAGCTCGAGTTGAGTTCAGAAACCGACAGCACCTACAACATAGCACTCGCCACCCGATCACGCCACCGTGCTTTTCGACAGTAATATTCACCCGATCGAGCTGTTTCAATACTCAAAATGTGTGCTCTAACATCCTCGAACACTCTTTTCTTATTGACGTCTCGGACCTCCGAAAACGTATGCGGCACTGTGTCCTGACGCGTGTTGCTGCTGGATTTGCCATTTCTTACTCGAACGTATTATTCGTTCTTTTGACGATCCAAAGAATGTCCTGGACCAAAGAACTTAATCTGCAATGCAGAACAACTTATGGAAACACATTGTTAATCAGGCAAACATTCTAAACAAATAACAATCACTCCTTTCAGCCGCAGCTGCAGCGCCGCAACTGGAACCGCGGCCGCGGCTGGAAAAAAAGTCACCGCGAAATATCTCATAGAGCTCTTCGTCGTCGATGAGCTAGAGGAATTCCGGCGCGGGGTGGAGCTAGTTGGTCGACCCGACCCGACAACAAAGTGACAACTTTTGGGTGGTTTCACGAATATTTGAAAGATATTTGACTCTTTATTTTGAGAAAGCAGATTTTTCGCACCTGTGAACGATTATGAGGGCCTTTGCGTCTTAATATGAGCTCTCGAGGTGGACTTTTTCTATCAAAACACTTGGGGGAACCAATTTTGTGTCGACATTGAAAAATCATGTTTTTTCTTTGTCGAGAAATGCTTCTAGAAGCCCTCTCTTTCGCTGTGCACTCTCACGCGTGCAAAGAGCTGTGCGAGGTTCCCGGCGGCGACCAGGTTGACGGTTTACCGCCGGCGCCAGTAATCGGGATAGTTCCACCTTCCAAGTCCCGAGCCCAGCCGCACCCCACCGCAAAAAGAATCGCAATTGTTTCCACAAGAGAGCCACGGCAACAAAAAAACACGAGAGTTTTTCCCTTCAGCGGCCGCAGCCGCAGGCGGGCCGTGGCCGCAGCCGTTGCCAGAAGGAGGGAACGGTCGCGATCTGGCCTCGGCTGCGACTCCAATCCTGCTCCCGCTCAGGCTCCGGCCATCTTTCACTTTGAAATCTCAGGTCAAGGTTCTCGACTTTGAATTTTAAGATCGGCTTTTAAAATCAAAGTCAAAGTCGGCCTCGGCTTTCACTTTGGCTTTCAACGAAACAGTCGGAGTCAAATTGCCTTTCGACTTGACTTTGAAAGTAAAATCTTTAAGTTCCAAACACGATAGTTTTTCCTCTCAGCGGCCGCAGCCGCAGGCGGGCCGTGGCCGCAGCCGCGGCCAGAAGGAGGGAACGGTCGCGATCTGGCCTCGGCTGCGACTCCAATCCTGCTCCCGCTCAGGCTCCGGCCATCTTTCACTTTGAAATCTCAAGTCAAGGTTCTCGACTTTGAATTTTAAGATCCGCTTTTAAAATCAAAGTCAAAGTCGGCCTCGGCTTTCACTTTGGCTTTCAACGAAACAGTCGGAGTCAAATTGCCTTTCGACTTGACTTTGAAAGTCAAATCTTTAAGTTCCAAAGACACACAGACACACACACATACAGCATTGCACATCTACAGCTACACCAAAAGCAGCGTCTACATGCACGCGTGGAGGACACGTGGACGCTTGCCGGAAGCTCTCCCAGACCCGCTGCCACGTTTTACAAGTCGCTGCGGGTATTCTGGACCGGCGGAATGGGCTGCTGGCGGGCAACACCACCGTCCGGCTTCGAACTGGCGCCAGCGGTGAACCGTCAACCTGGTCACCGCCGGGAACCTCGTAGAGCTCTTTTCACGCGTGAGAGAGCTCAGGGTCGGAAGAGAGAGCCTCTGGAGGCATGTCTCGAAAAATTGAACATTCATTTTTTTTCATGTCGACATGAAGTTGGTTCCCCCAAGTGTTTTGATAGTAAATGTGCGCCTGCAGAGCTCGTATTAAGACGCAGAGGCCCTCATAGTCGCCTACAGGTGGCAAAAATCTGCTTTCTCAGAATGAATTGTCAAATATCTTTCAAATCTTAGGAACACCGACCCAAAGTTGTCACATTGTCTCTTCTTGTCGGGTCCACCAACTGGCGCCGGCGGTGAACCGTCAACCTGATCTGATCACCGCCGGAAGCCTCGTAGAGCTTGCACCGTAAGAAAGCTCAGCATCGAAGAGGGGAACTTCCGGGAGCTTTTCTAGAAAAACGTCAAATTGAAATTTTTCAGAGTGAACATGAAGTCGGTTCCGGGAAGTCAACTAATACTAAAACTGGCTCTAGAGAGCTCAGCAGACTTCCTCTTAGCTCATTTTGCCGAAGAGCTCTAAGAGGTACTCGTCCGCTTCCAGCAACTAGCTAAGGGAAGTTCTACGAGTTTCTCTTAAGCTTCCAGCAAGTAGCTTCGGGAAGCTCTACGAGTTATTCCCGGAGAGCTCTCTGAGAGCTAGAGGGTTCTAGATTAGAAGCCGGACGGTGGTGGTGCCCGCCAGCAGCCCATCTTCGCCGGTCCACGACCCCCGCAGCAACTCGCTCGGGGTCGCAGCCCGTCCGGGGGAGTTTCCGGCAAACGTTTTCGCGTGCCTCCACGCGTGCAGGCACGCGTGGGGGCGTTCCTGGCAGCGCTTCAGAAGCCCTGCTGGGGAGCCCCCCAAAGCCCCAGAAGCGCTTCAGGAGAGCCTCCGAGGGCTCGCCAGGAAAGCTCTTCCGGTGTGCATTCTCTTTGCTCTCCGGGTTTTGGACGCTACCAATTTACTCTCAAGCTTCCAGCAACTAGTTGAAGGAAGCTCTGCGAGCTACTGGCGCTGGCGGTGAACCGTCAACCTGGTCACCGCCGGGGACCTCGTAGAGCTCTTTTCACGCGTGAGAGAGCTCAGAGTCGGAAGAGAGAGAGCTTCTGGAGGCATTTCTCGAAAAATTGAACAACCATTTTTTTTCATGTCGACATTAAGTTGGTTCCGGCAAGTGTTTTGATAGTAGATGTGCGCCTACAGAGCTCATATTAAGACGCAGAGGCTCTCATAGTCGTTTACAGGTGGGAAAAATCTGCTTTCTCAAAATGAATTGTAAATCTTAGCAAAATCCACCCAAAGTTGTCACATTGTTTCTTTTCGTCGGGTCGACCAACTAGCTCCACCCCGCGCCGGAATTCCTCTAGCTCATCGATGCCGAAGAGCTCTACAAGGTACTTGGTAGCGTCCAAAACCCGGAGAGCAAAGAGAGCACATACCGGAAAGCTTTCCTGGCGAGCCCTCGGACGCTCTCGTGGCGCGCTTCTGGGGCGAGCTAGATTTGCCAAACTGTTCGTATTGTTCGAGTCTTCTTGAGAGGTGCTGTCGATTTACGCACATAATTCGGGCTGTAGGAGAGCTACAGAGCTCGTACAGAAGATAATCCAGAAGCATCGGGGGCGTTCGGCTGTTGCATCCGAGAGGTCTGAAATTGCTTGGGCTGAAAAACCATTTTTCCGGTGTATTTTTTTCGATATTATATGTTGTCAGGAAGCTGTACGAGTCCCCCGGCGGTAACAAAGGTTGACGGTTTACCGCCGGCGCTCAGTTTTTGCTGGAAGCTTCAGAGTAATTCCGGCGCGCTGGAGAGCTAGTTGGCAAGAAAAATCTCGACGGACCTTTTGATGACTTTTGGTCGGTTGAAAATTTTGTTTTCGAAATTCCTCAATTCGTTTGAGCTCTAGTATTTTTTCTGCTCGCCATCTTGATCTCAGATCGATCGGGTACCTTTTACTGCCAAAAAGCACACTGGCGGGATCCGCCGCTTCGACTCATCTTGATACGCTATGTCGGTATTTTGTACTTAACTCGAGATAGAGGACAGCTGGAGAGGTGGTGAGCACACCTTATCGATGCAGAATAATCAGGCGCGTGCGTCTGTTGCATCCAGAGCTCTGAAGTCGGTCTGCTAGCTGAGCTAGGTCCGCACACCTGTTCGTATTATTCGAGTCATCTTGACAGGCGCTCTCACCTAACTCGAGCTATATGACAGCTACAGAGCTGATACTTAGAGAAACCGATTCATACACATCTTTCGCGTTCTTCTGTTGAATCTAGAGCTCTGAACTCGGTCTGCTGTCCGATCTAGAATCTCAAAACTATCGTATTCTTCGAGTCATCCTGAGCGATGCGTCAGTTTTCTGTACTTAACTCGGGCTGTATGGGGGCTGCAGTGCTGGTAGTCAGAATAATCGATTTGGAGACATCAGGGGCGTCGGCCTGTCGAATCCAGAGCTCGGAACTCGGTCTGCTGCCCGAACTAGGTCTGCGAAGCAATTCGCATTGGTCGAGTCATCTTGAGAGGTGCTGTCGGTTTTCTGTACTTAACTCGGGCTGTAGGGGGCTGCAGGGCTGGTAATGACAGACATCGATTCGGAGACATCAGACGCGTCCGCCTGTCGCATTAAGAGGTCTGAACTCGGTCTGATACTCGAGCTAGGTTCGCGAAGCTGTTCGTATTGTTCGAGTGATCTTGAGAGGTGCTGTCGATTTACGCACGTAACTCGGGCTGTCGGAGAGCTACAGAGCTCGCACAGAAGACAATCCAGAAGCATCGGGGGCGTTCGGCTGTTCAATCGAGAGGTCTCAAATGGCTTGGGCTGAAAAACTATAGTTCTCTGCAATTTGTTTTTCGACTTTATATTTTGTCAGGAAGCTCTACGAGTCCCCCGGCGGTAAGAAGGTTCACGGTTTAGCGCCGGCGCCCAGTTGGCAAGACAAATCTCGACGGACCTTTTGCTGACTTTTGGTCGGTTGAAAATGTTGTTCTCGAAATTCAACAATTCGTTTGAGCTCTAGTATCTCTTCCCACCATATTCGATCTTATTCCCGCTCGCCTTCTTAATCTCAGCTCGATCGGGTAAATATTTCTGCAAAAAAGCATCGCGGCTGGATCGGCTGTTTCGAGTCATCTTGATACGCGTTTTCTGTATTTTGTACTTAACTCGAGTTGTAGGGCAGCTACAGAGGTCATTCTCGCAGAAATCGATTGCGAATCATCAGGCGCGTTCTTCTGTCCTATCTAGAGGTCTGAACTCGGTCTGCTGCCCGAGCTAGATTCGCGAAACTATTCGTGTTGTTGGAGTCATCTTGAGAGCTGCTGACAGTTTTCTGCACTTAACTATGGCTGTAGGGGGGCTACAGGGCACGTTTTCACAGGAATCGATTCGGAGACATCAGGCGCGTCCGCCTGCCGAATCCAGAGCTTGGCAATCGGTGTGCTGCCCGAGCTAGATTCGCAAAACTATTCGTATTCGTCGAGTCATCTTGAGAGGTGCTGTCCGTTTTCTGCACTTAACTCGGGCTGTAGGGGGGCTACAGGGCTAGTAATCACTGGAATCGATTCAGAGACATCAGTCGCGTCCACCTGTCGCATTTAGAGCCCTGAACTCGGCCTGCTGCCCGAGCTAGGTCCGCGAAACTATTCGTATTGTTCGAGTCATCTTCAGAGGTGCTGTCGATTTTCTGCACTTAACTCGGGCTGTAAGGGGGCTGCAGGGCTGGTAATCACAGGAATCGATTCGGAGACATCAGGCGCGTCCGCCTGTTGCATTCAGATGTCTGAACTCGGTCTGATACTCGAGCTAGATTCGCGAAACTATTTGTATTGTTCGAGTGATCTTGAGAGGTGCTGTCGGTTTTCGCACGTAACTCGGGCTGTAGGAGAGCTACGGAGCTCGTGCGCACAGAAAACGATCCAGAAGCATGAGGGGCGTTTGGCTGTTGCATCGAGAGGTCTGAAATCGTTTAGGCTGAAAAACTATTCGTTCTCTGCAATTTTTTTCGACATTATATATGCTCAGGAAGCTCTACGAGTCCCCGGGCGGTAAGGAAGGTTGACGGTTTACCGCCGGCGCCCAGTTCCGGCGTGTATTCTCTTTGCTCTCTGCTCTCCGGGTTTTTGGACGCTACCAAGTCCAGCGCGGAGTGGAGCTACTTGACCCACCCGGTCCAGTCGGGCAATGTGAGAGAATTAACCACTCGTTTCTAGAACCTAGATTAATTCCTGTAATCGATTATGGCGCGCTTGACACTGTAATTCTGAGCAGAGCGCAGCTCTCGAACATGAGCTGCTACCGTCGCCGCCGGGATGCATTTTCCATGATTTGGTTCGAGCGCTTACTTCAATATATCTGCAGATTATTTCCATATGTCGTGGATCAGTTCGATATGTCAAGTTTACAGATCCTAGCTGTAGTATAACTATGGAAATATTTGGAGGAAACGTCATCTGATAATACAGAAAATATATCCGCCTATATTCACGTTGATATCCAAGGAGTTTCCTTGTCGTATTCTGAGGACTGTTTCACGTGCCATGAACTCTACGAGGGCTTGTAATCTGGTTGACGGTACCGCCAGCTTCCGATTGAATGACGTTATATTTCCGGAGAGCTCTCTGACAGCTAGAGGGTTTAGATTAGAAGCCGGACGGTGGTGTTCCCCGCCAGCAGTCCATCTCCGCCGATCGAGAATCCCCGCAGCGACTTGTAAAACGTCGCAGCGGGTCCGGGAGAGCTTCCGGCAAGCTTCCGCGCGTGCCTTACGCGTGCAGGAGCGTTCTGGGCAGCGCTTCAGAGGCGCCGCACGGGAGCTCCCCCGAACTCCGGAAGCGTTTCACGGGAGCGCCGGACGGCGCGCCAGGAAAGCTTTCCGGCGTGTGTTCTCCTTCTTCGGGTTTTACACGCTACCTACAGATGGTCTACATATCGCAAGTAATTCGCAGAGGTCTCTAAGAGCGCTAGCGGCGAAGCTCGAGAGGCGCCGGGGGCTAGCTGGCGAAAAATCTTGACAGATTTTGTTTTTGGACGTATTTAAATTGTATTTCATTAAATTTTGAACATTCTTCAGAGCTCTTGTTTTTCTTCCCCCATATACGATATTATCTCCGCTCGCCATCTGAATCTCAGATCGGTACTTATGATTGCCAAAAAGCGTCCAGGCGGGATCCGCTGTTCAGTGTCCTACTGCAGGTGCTGTCAGTTTTCTCAACTTAGTTCGAGCTGTAGAAGAGCTACAAAGCTGGCAGCTTCTTCTCCTTCTCTTCCTCCTCCTCCTCTTCCTCCCTCTTCTGATCGCGCGCGTGGAATGCGAGATTGCGGCGCCCGCGCGAGCAAGCTCTACGAGTTCCGGCGGTGAGCAAGATTGACTGTTTCCGCCGGCTCCAGTTTGATTATCTCGTTTTCTTTTCGAACTGGGAGAAAAAAATTGACCGAACAAAATTGCGCTGTCATGATGCCACCACGAAGGGGCACGCGAACAATTGAGAGAAACAGCAGCAAGCTGGAGGCGGACACACACTTGTACTGAAACAGACAGGCCTCTAGCAGCCTTGAGACGAGCCCCCCGGCGGGCCAAGGCCACGCCCAGGCCCCGAGGAAAGGGGCCGCGGGGGCGAGCAACCTCGGTTGTGTTTGTTTGGGCTTCTGCGCACCAGCTGCGTGACAGCTGGGGGAGACGAGTCTCGCAAGTCCCGAAGCAACGAGCGAGCAGAGCAAAGAAACGTCTCGGCGGCACTCAGTGCACATTGATTGTCGCTCCTTGAAGGAGCCACGCGGCCTCAGCCACATCTCTTCAGACGAGAGGCGTCGCAGTCGTGAAAGAAAACTGGTGACCTGGCGGGAAAGGGCCGACAGGCCCAGGCTTTGCAAATCCGAGCTCCTCACTCACGTATTCTCAGTTCAACATGCCAATCTGAAGCCAAAAAACACATCCTGATCCCACAGGACACACCCCACTATCAAAGGCACCTTTGATGGCGATTGGAGTATGGTACGATTCCATTCAGCTGCCCGACTCGCTTAAACCGCACACGACGACTCCCGATCTCCACATCCACAGTGATGACCTCCGTACACTTACTGCCACATGTCATCATCTCCAGACTGTCTTCCTTCCACTCCACCCCCCAATCCCTGAGTGCGGCAGTAAAACGATCGGCCATCGTCTGAGTTTCCTGGGCAGTCTTCGCAGCGAGAAAAAGCATTGTCCGCCCACAACGCATGATGATAGTATGTATAATTGGCAGGCTTGGCATGCTCAGGAATCTGGACAGCCATGCGATCGTGATCACAGTGTCTGACCGTTCCTTTTCACATCGCCATGCGCACTAGGTTGAACGTAATCGGGGACTCCGTTCCTCCCGTGCGGAGGCTCTTATCCCAGCTGGTGCCTGGGGCCGTCACCCCCTCGAAGATCGCAGTGCAGTTTGTTTTGGCCAGTGGTTCGAGGAGAGCATGCTGGAGACGTGGCCCGATCCCAAGAACGTCCATAGCCCGGGCACCAGTCTGTAACGTTACACCGTCGAAGGCCCGAAAGATGTCGCAACTGAGGAGCCAGGCTGTCTGGTCCTTTCTCCAGGCGCTGGCATGTTGAGCAATGCTCTTGAAGACGGCTGAGATCTCCCAGCAGTGCAGCCCCAGAGGAGAATCCGTACATACCCATCTCACACATGTAGGGTTCAGCACACTGCTCCAACATCATCGTCACACAATTAAGATACCACTTCCCTAGCGTATTTCCCACAAGCGGATTCCGTGTTTGGTTCAAACTGTCCAGTTTAGAAGTCTTGGGCATCAAGGTTAAATACACATCTTGCCACGCAGTGGGTGTCGGGCGCAGCCCATTGAACATATCGCGAAACAGACGACAGGTAGAACGGAGCACCCTCCTAGATACAGACTTCAGCAGTTCAATATATATCCCATCGGGACCGCAGGCCCTGCCCGGGGGGCAGCCGCGCCCGAGCCTGGATAATAATAGAGTGTGTAAGCGTGGGTGTGTTGGTAGAGCTCTGAGGTGCACGGCAGCGTACATCACTGACAAGCTGTTGGTTCCTTTGCTTGTTCTCGTCACACGTCATAGTTCTGACGGCGTAGTCTTCGACCTCCTCCTCCCATAATCCTCTGTCTTCCGTCGTCTCCTCCTTGACCCGTAATTCCGTCGCCCGTGTCCTCCTACTCTTCCTGAATACAGCCACCTCGACGAGCCTGCGATTGAGGTCCTGCGGCTTCGTCAACTTCGTGCTTATTCCGTTGGGTTCGCTGCCAGTCGCACCTCGAATCTCCATGTTGTCGGACCCAGGGCACTCACGGTAGGCTCCGTAGAAACGCCCCACAGCACCGATATGATCCTTCTTCCATGGTGGGGCCTCGATCCTGCAGCGAACCTGAGATGGCCTCTGCAGCATATTGAGGAGCATGTTTGCATATGGTGGCGGCTGGCGGGCGTTCGGGGCCTCTGTCCGCGAAGCATCTGGTGTCAATGCATCTTCGAACGCACGTTTCACATTGTACAGCACACTGGATTCCGTCCCTGCAATGCATCTGGTGTCAATGCATCTTCGAACACAAGATAACATCATACGAGATACATTCAGACGTAGAGTACCCTCATAGTCGATCCTCGCCTCCTCGTCGGGGGAGAGAGCTGTCTTCAGGTTAGTGATGAACATGGCTGCATCGTTGTCACGCATCATAGAAGCCGATCGTGCCATAGTGGTCCCCTCACAATCCGTCCGCCCCGTGAACTCAACATCTGATGGGGGGAATGTCGAGGTAGATCCGGGCCCAGGGGGGCCAGTCCAGGAACCAGCAGTGGTGGGAGCTCCCCCTGAGAGAACCGATGGGGCACCTTTGGTTTGGAGTTCTTTGGCTTGCCTCTCTAGCTTGCTCATTCGGATGTCGGTGGCCTCCTGGCGGTTCGAGATGGATGCAATCTCACTGCGGATCTGCACAGTCCCTCTGACGGACCCTGGACTCGACAACGTTGAACTCCGACAGGGCTCTGAACCAGCTCGGGGCCTCCGTGGAGGCCTGCTCCAGATTCGCACGCTTAGCCTCTAGTTCACTGAGGAGCTCCACAGGGGGTCCGTCGGGGCGCGCGCGAACATTCCTCTCACCGTCCTCAACTCCTGGCATGGGTTCTTCTGGGGCTCGAGTGTCTCGAGCAGGTTGTTGGGCACCACCTGAGGGCATCTGAATACCAGGTGGAGCCTGAATAGGGACCTGATGAGCACCTCCTGGGCCTCCTTGACCTCCTCCTAATCCTGCTGAAGCACCGCCTCCTTGACCTCCTTGACCTCCTCCTGATCCTGCTGGAAATCCTGCTCCACCTTTCCCTGCAGCACATCCCACAGAAGCGGTGCCTCCCGTCGGTGGCATGATATTCTTGATACCCGTCGCCTTCTCTTCTTTGACCGATAAACCCCAATCACGGAGCCAGTCAGTGTCGGAAGAGTGCAACCTGTCCTGATTCTGGATCTCCTCAAAAAGCCCTTTCCTCGAAGCTCTCTCAACAGCCGTCGAGACTGGTGTGCCGAACGCGTGTGAGTACTTGACTGTAGGCAAGGACTCTGGATCAAAGCGTGGACTCTGAATACTCGGATCGTGAGCACAAGTGTTTCCTGAACACTGCAGACAACCAAACCGTGAAAAGTAGCTCCTGAGCACGTGGAAATCGTACTGTGATTCCTGTGTCGTTGCAAATACGTAGAAGACAGCTGTTCCAGAGCAAAATTGGAACCCCCTCCCCCCCAGGTCAAAGGTACAGCAAAGAGACAATACAAAGAGGAAGAGGACCCTTGTACTCCTCGCACACGATGGCCAGCGATGGCCGGCGCGCCAGCGGACAAAAGCAGCGCTCACCGCGCAATGCGGCTCGAGACGAGTCTCGACGGCCCCCAGGGCTCGGAAACCCGGTGCCTCGGTTACCGCCGGGAACTCGTAGAGCTTGAGCCGTGTGGCGGCTGTCATCGATACCATGTTTGAGATGACCGATATGTATAGTATACGACCAGCTTCGCTGGGCAGAGATCTCTTCCGACACGAATTTCGCGAGGACAATGAAGGGGCAGACACACTCACGCATCTGGCCAGACATGGCCAGACTTTCTATTCTACCAAGCGATATCTTTGGAATTTTGAATCGTACCTTATTGCAGTCGCCATCAAAGGTGCCTGTGATGGTGGGGTGTGTCCTTTGGGATCAGGATCTGGTTTTTGGCTTCGCTTCAAAATGGCATGTTGACAGAGAATACGTGAGTGAGAAGCTCGGATTTGCACAGCCTAGGCCTGTCGGCCCTGTCCCTCCAGGTCACGAGTTTTCTTTCGCGACTGCTACGCCTCTCGTTTGGAGAGATGTGGCTGAGGCCGCGTGGCTCCTCCAAGGAGCGACAATCACATAATGTGAACTTAGTGCTGCCGAGGCGCTTCTTTGCGTTGCTCGCTCGTTGCTTCGGAACTTGCGAGACTTGTCTCCTCCAGCTGTCGCGCAGCTGGTGCACAGGGGCCCAAACAAACAAACCAAGGTTGACGGTTTACCGCCGGCTCCCAGTTCGATGAGGCGGGGCCTATGCAAAGCACCCACAAGCCCGAAATCCGACGACCCCTTGGGGTCCATCGGCGTGTGAGATGCTCCCCCCTCGCCATGCCCCTACCCTGGGAGCCTGGCCCTGTCGATGTGGAGGGGGGGGGGTCTCCCGGAAGCGGCCGGCATTGCGGGGGGACAGCGGGCCCCAAGACAGGCCAAGAGGGTCCCAAGAGGCCCTCCAGACAGGGCTGTCCAGGAGGGCCACGAGCTGCCGGGAGATCGATCGAAAACGTTCACGCTGGCCTCCACACAGCCCATAAGGCCCCCAAGACGCCCGAAAAAAGCCCACAAAGCAGCGCCTTAGCACGGACTCAAACAATACAAATCGCAGCATTCCTCCTGGGACAACGTTCATATTTAGCGCATTGGCTTCTCGGTCGTTGGCGACGTCCAAGACGGTCCAAGAAACCTTTTAGATCGCCCCCCAAAGGCCTAAGAGGCCCTCAAGAAGGTTCCCAGGCGACCCAAAAGACTTGAATACCGTTCAACAAAAGCAATCCAGACGACCCACGGGGGTCCCCAGGACAAGGCCCAGACCGGGAACCCGAACGGGCATTTCGAGCCGTCGACCCCAAAACGCCAGCCAGTTGCCCCGAGAAGCCCCCAACAAACCCCAGGTCGCCTCCCACGGGGCCCCATCTGCTATCCGAGCGGCCTCAGACCCGCAGCCCAAGCACTGTGGCGGTGCCGAAGGCCAGTTGGTAATCTTTCTTCTGGTCTTTTGACGGATTTTCGCAGATTGCCAACCTGGTTTCTCGCCCGCCCCCTTATATTTGCACGGCGAACGCTGAAAGTGTCACCCGCGGAAATCATTGCTGCCTGCGCAGGCGACTCCGCGCTTGCCAGGCCCCGGGGGAATCCTCCGCGCGCGCGAGGAAGACTGCCCAAGAGGGCCCAGACACGCCCCGCATCTCGCTCCAAAACGCCCACGGTTCCAGCACGCATTTTGACATATGTCCGCCGTCTGTAAACAGGGTCTCTTTCCCGCCATGCGCGCGCGGCGAACGTTGAGAATGGATTCCCACGGGAACTTCAAACACCCTCTGGGCCCCGACGCGCCCCACATCTCGCTTCACGACGGCTCCAACACGTGTTTAGACAGATGCGCGCCGTCTGTGAAGGTGGGTTCTCGCCCGTTTCCCCATGCGCGTGCGGCGCGCGCAGAACATTGATATCAGACGCAAAAATGAGTATTGGCGGCGCGGGCGGTGCCGCAATTGCCGGGGCCCCTCGGGGAATCTTTCGCGCGCGCGCGGCAGAGTGTGCAAGAGGGCCCCGACGCGTCCCGCATCTCGCTCCAAGCCGCCCACGACGGCTACGACATGTGTTTTGACAGATGCTCGCCGTCTGTAAACGTGGGTTCTCGCCCGTTCCCCCACGGGGGTGCGCGGCCGCGGGGGTGCGGCCTTAAACGGATGCTCGCCGTCTGTAAACGTCAAGGCGGGGGTGCGCGGCCGCGGCGGGGGCGCGGCCGACGCGGCCCGGGGCGCGGGGAGCCGCGGGCTGGGGTGGCCAGAACTGGGGGCGCGGGGGCGCTCCCGGGGCAGGCCCGTCCCATGGCGGCACGGTCGCAGACGGCAGCCGACAACGAGCAGGTCGCAGAGCAGAACAGAGGAGGTCAGGAGGAGGCAGCGAGGATGAGGATGAGGCGAAGGAGGAGGAGGAGGAGGCGGCTGGCAGGCAGCCCAGAGAACGAGGACGAGGACGAGCATGAGGACGAGGGCGAGGAGGACGAGGATGAGGGCGCAGCGCAGCACGCCGCGCGGCCTGCCGCTCGCCCGTGGTGCCGCTTCGTCTGGGCCGCCGTGCTGTGGGCCACCTGCGCGCTGCCAGCGCTGGAGACCTTCCTCACGGGAGGGCCTCTGAGTGGCAGCTCGGGGACCAGCAGCGCGTCAATGCCGTCCATGAACGGCCCGAGGACGTCGACGAGCACAACGTCAGTGCGCAGTGCGGCGATTCCAGCTTCGACGCCTGCGCCGACTCCAGTTTCGACACCAGCTACGAATCCAGCTCTGGCAGCACCGAGCCGAGCTATGACCCCATCGCCGACTCCAGCAACGACGCCAGCTACGAAGCCAGCGCCGACTCCAGCCTCGACGCCGGCGCGGACTCCAGCTTCTACACCGGCTACGAATCCAGCTCTAGCAGCACCGAGCCGAGGTATGACGCCAGCGCCGATTCCAGCAACGACGCCAGCTATGAAGCCAGCGCCGACTCCAGCTACGACGCCAGCGCCGACTCCAGGTGAAAATGACCACGGGGAAGATGAAGATAACCGATTCGAACAGGTCGGCCCGCCTGGTGAAAGGGGCGCCCTCGCTGGTGGAGAGGGGCCTTCGCGTTCGGCATCCCAGGGCGGTCGGGCGGGATCCGAGCCGACCCAGTTGTCTCAACAGGTGTCAGTACAGGTCGGCCCGCCTGGTGAAAGGGGCGCCCTCGCTGGTGGAGAGGGGCCTTCGTGTTCGGCATCCCAGGGCGGTCGGACGGGATCCGAGCCGACCCAGTTGCTTCAAAAACCTCCTCCGTCGTCACGGCCGGATTCGCCTCAGGATTATGATGGGGCCAACCCCGCACAAGACGTCCGCAACGACGGAGTCAAACAGTACGTCGGTAACCAGCTCTATGGAGTCAAGCTCTACTACGGCGTCTGCCACGACGGAGTCGAGCAGCATATCGGTCGAGTGCCAGCGCCGACTCCGGCGACGACGCCAGCTACAACTCCAGCTCTGGCAGCATCGACGCCAGCTGCGTCGCCACTGGTGCTGGTCCAGAGCCTCCGCCAGCGCCGACTCCAGCTACGACGCCAGCTACGACGCCAGCGCCGACTCCAGCTACGACGCCAGCTACGACGCCAGCGCCGACTCCAGCTACGACGCCAGCTACGACTCCAGCTCTGGCAGCATCGACGCCAGCTACGACACCGGCGCCAGCTGCGACGCCAGCTACGACGCCAGCGCCGACACCAGCCACGACGCCAGCTACGACGGCTCCGCTACGACGCCAGCGACGGCGCCAGCGCCGGCGCCAGATCTAGAGCGTCCGCCAGCGCCGATTCCATCCACGACGCCAGCGCCGACTCCAGCTACGACGCCAGCTACGACGCCAGCGCCGACTCCAGCTACGACGCCAGCTACGTCTCAAGCTCTGGCAGCATCGACGCCAGCTACGACGCCTGCGCCAGCTGCGATGCCAGCTGCGACGCCAGCGCCGACTCCAGCCACGACGCCAGCTACGACTCCAGCTCTGGCAGCGACGACGCCAGCTACGGCGCCAGCGCCGGCGCCAGATCTAGAGCCTCCGCCAGCGCCGACTCCAGCTACGACGCCAGCGCCGACTCCAGCTACGACGCCAGCTACGACGCCAGCGCCGCCTCCAGCTACGACGCCAGCTACGACGCCAGCGCCGACTCCAGCTACGACGCCAGCTACGACTCCAGCTCTGGCAGCACCGACGCCAGCTACGACACCGGCGCCAGCTGCGACGACAGCTACGACGCCAGCGCCGACACCAGCCACGACGCCAGCTACGACGCCAGCTCTGGCAGCTACGACGCCAGCTACAGCGCCAGCGCTGGCGCCAGATCTGGAGCGTCCGCCAGCGCCGACTCCATCTACGACGCCAGCGCCGACTCCAGCTACGACGCCAGCTACGACGCCAGCGCCGACTCCAGCTACGACGCCAACTACGACTCCAGCTCTGACAGCATCGACGCCAGCTACGACACCGGCGCCAGCTGCGACGCCAGCTACGACGCCAGCGCCGACTCCAGCCACGACGCCAGCTACGACGCCAGCTCTGGCAGCGACGACGCCAGCTACGGAACCAGCGCTGGCGCCAGATCTAGAGCCTCCGCCAGCGCCGACCCCATCTACGACGCCAGCGCCGACTCCAGCTACGATGCCAGCTACGACGCCAGCCCGACTCCAGCTACGACGCCGCTACGACGCCAGCAGCTACGACGCCAGCTACGACACCGGCGCCAGCTGCGACGCCACGAGCTACGACGCCAGCGCCGACACCAGCCACGACGCCAGCTACGACGCCAGCTCTGGCAGCTACGACGCCAGCTACGGCGCCAGCGCCAGCGCCAGATCTAGAGCGTCCGCCAGCGCCGACTCCATCTACGACGCCAGCGCCGACTCCAGCTACGACGCCAGCTACGACGCCAGCGCCGACCCCAGCTGGGGCGCCAGCTACGACTCCAGCTCTGGTAGCATCGACGCCAGCAACGACACTGGCGCCAGCTGCGACGCCAGCTACGACGCCAGCGCCGACACCAGCCACGACGCCAGCTACGACGCCAGCTCTGGCAGCTACGACGCCAGCTACGGCGCCAGCGCCGGCGCCAGATCTAGAGCGTCCGCCAGCGCCGACTCCATCTACGACGCCAGCGCCGACTCCAGCTACGACGCCAGCGCCGACTCCAGCGTCGAAGACTGCCCCGACGCCAGCTACGAGTCCAGCTCTGAGAGCACCGACGCCAGCTACTACGCCAGTACCTGCGCCAGTTTCAGAGCCTCCGCCAGCTCCCAAGCTAGCTACGACGGCAGCTCGGACTGCCCCGACGCCAGCCACGACTCCAGCTCGGACAGCACCGACGCTGGCACCGTGGCCAGCTCGCACGGCGGCGCTTGCACGGGCACCAACGCCAGCGCCTCCACCAGCATTGACGCCGGTACCAACGCCTGCGCCTACGCCATCACCAACGCTAGAGTCTACACCAGCACCGACGCCAGCACCGACGCCGGCACCGACGCCAGCACCGACCCCAGCGCCTACGCCGGCACCAGCGCCAACGTCCACGCCGTCACCAACGCAATCGCCTGCAGCAGCACCGAAGCCAGCACCGACGAAAGCACCTTCGCCAGCGCCTACGTTAGCACCAACGCTGGCGCCTACACCAGCACCGACGCCAGCACCGACGCCAGCGCCTGCGCCGGCACCGTCGTCAGCGCCTGCACCAGCACCGACGCCAGTACCGTGGCCAGATCTCACGCGGGCGCCTGCACCGGCACCAGCGCCAGCGCCTCCACTGGGACTGACGCCAGCACCAACGCCTGCGCCTGCGCCAGCACCGAAGCCAGCATCTACATCAACACCGATGCCGGCTCCGACGCCAGCACCGACCTCAGCGCCTACGCCTGTGCTAACGCCAGCGCCTACGCCGGCACCAACGCAAGCGCCTGCAGCAGCACCGACGCCAGCACCGACGACGCCAGCACCGACGCCAGCGCCAACGCTGGAACCAATGCTGGCGCCTATACACCAGTATCGGCGCCGGCGCCAAGGTCCGCGCATAACTACGCCACCGCCTGCACCGGCACCGACGCCAGCACCGGCGCCAGCACCGACTTCGGCGCCTACACTGGCACCAGCGTTGGCGCCCGCACCAGGGCCGACGCTAATGCCAACGTCTGGGCCTACGCCGCCTACGCCGGTACCGTCGCCAGCGCCTGCACCAACAATGACACCATCACCGACGCCAGCTCTCACGCCAGCGCCTGCGCGGGCAACAACGCCAGCGCCTGCACCAGCACCAACGCCAGCACCAACGCCTGCGCCTACGCCATCACCAACGCCTGCGTCTACGCCAGCACCGACGACGGCACCGACGCCAGCACTGACCCCAGCGCCTACGCCGGCACCAACGCCAACGTCCACGCCGTCACCAACGCAATCGCCTGCAGCAGCACCGAAGCCAGCACCGACGAAAGCACCTTCGCCAGCGCCTACGTTAGCACCAACGCTGGCGCCTACACCAAGTCCGACGCCAGCACCGACGCCAGCGCCTACGCCGGCACCGTCGTCAGCGCCTGCACCAGCACCGACGCCAGTACCGTGGCCAGATCTCACGCGGGCGCCTGCGCCGGCACCAACGCCAGCGCCTCCACTGGGACTGACGCCAGCACCAACGCCTGCGCCTGCGCCAGCACCGAAGCCAGCATCTACGTCAACACCGATGCCGGCTCCGACGCCAGCACCGACCTCAGCGCTTACGCCTGTACTAACGCCAGCGCCTACGCCGACGCAAGCGCCTGCAGCAGCACCGACGCCAGCACCGACGACGCCAGCACCGACGCCAGCGCCAACGCTGGCACCAATGCTGGCGCCTACACCAGTATTGGCGCCAGCACCAACGTCCGCGCATGCGCCAGCGCCTGCACCGGCACCGACGCCAGCACCGACGCCAGCACCGACTTCGGCGCCTACACTGGCACCAACGTTGGCGCCCGCACCAGGGCCGACGCTAGTGCCAACGTCCGGGCCTACGCCGCCTACGCCAGTACCGTCGCCAGCGCCTACGCCAACAAGGACACCATCACCGACGCCAGCTCTCACGCCAGCGCCTGCGCGGGCAACAACGCCAGCGCCTGCGCCAGCACCAACGCCAGCACCAACGCCTGCGCCTACGCCATCACCAACGCCTGCGTCTACGGCAGCACCGACGCCAGCACCGACGCCAACACCGACCCCAGCGCCTACGCTGGCGCCAACGCCAATGCCTACACCAGCACCGACGCCAGCACCGACGCTGGCGCCTACGCTGGCACCAACAGCGCCTACGCCACCGCCGACGCCAGCACCAGCGCCAGTGCCGACGCCAGCACCAACGCTGGCGTCCACACCAGCACCGACGCCAGCTCCAAAGCCTGCGCCCACGCTGGCACCAACGCCAGCTCCTCCACTGGGACTGACGCCAGCACCAACGCCTGCGCCTGCGCCAGCACCGAAGCCATCATCTACGCCAGCACCGACGCCGGCACCGACGCCAGCACCGACCTCAGCGCCTACGCCTGTACCAACGCTAGCGCCTACGCCGGCACCAACGCAAGCGCCTGCAGCGGCACCGACGCCAACACCGACTCCAGCGCCTCCGCTGGCACCAACGCTGGCGCCTACACCAGCACCGACTCCAGCACCGACGCCAGCGCCTACGCCGGCACCGTCGTCAGCACCTACACCAGAATCGACGCCAGCACCGTGGCCAACTCTGACGCCGGCGCCTGCACCGGCACCAACACCCGCGCCTCCACCAGCATTGACGCCAGCACCAACGCCTGCGCCTACGCCAGCACCAACGCCAGCGTCTACTCCAGCACCGACTCCAGCACCGACGCCAGCACCGCTTCCTACGCCAGCACCGACGCCAGCGACCCCAGCGCCCACGCCGGCACCAACGCCAACGTCCAC
>CAUYUJ010002813.1:0-85381 GCA_963575745.1 Prorocentrum cordatum | reverse complement strand
TCCTCATCCTCATCCTCATCCTCCTCATCCTCATGCTCATCCTCATCCTCCATCGCCCGCCCTTCGACTCGACCTCCTTCTCCTTCCTCTCCCCCGCCCCTCCCCGTTCCTCCGACCAATCTCATCTCCAGCACTTCTGGGACGGCCACGGGGCCCGCCTGATATGGTGAGGGGCCCCCAGGAGGCCGGAGAGTGCCCAGCGTCCGCCCGTCGTGGCTCTTCCACGGCGAGGGGAGGCGTGCTCTGCACCGACGTGCTGGCAGAGCGTGCCCGTCGTGATGATTTAACGACGGGCACGTTCCAAGCCGCCAAAAGGGGGTGTGGGGTGCCATGCCTGGGAAGCATGCCTGGGGAGCTCGCCTGGGGGCAAAACGTGGAAAACACGCCTGGGGAGCTTTGCAGGCTCCAGAGAGGACCTTCGCGGGAACCCCCACGGAGCTTCGAAAGAGCTGCGGAGAAGGCTTCCGGCGCGCGTATTGGGAACGATGAGGGAAACGCTCTCGGGACACGCTGAAGGGTCAAGCAGCCTGCTGCGGAAATGCCTGTTTGGGAGCCTTGGAGCAAGCCCGAATGAGGAGAACAGGGGGGAAGAGGGGCTGCAGAGCGGCCCCCCCCCCTTCCCTGGGGGGGCCGAGAAAAGCTACGGGCACAGCGCCGTCGCCAAAGGGGCATCGGGTCATCCAGTCCTGGATCCTGGATCCTGGAGCCTCGATCCTCGCTCGATCAACAGCGGATGTGTCGACCCCAAACCCAGGGTTTGGGAGGTCTTCGAATGGACCAAGCATTCGGAACCCAACCCTGGGATGCACGATGGGGGGGGCGCCCATCCTTGATATGGGGTGCGCCCGAATAGCCCCCTTGTGGTGTCTCCCCCTGAGCGGCCAAACTTTTCGGGCGGAACCCGGGGATTGGGGGAGAAAATGCTTAACCAACAAAGGACCCCTAACCCTTTGGGAGGGGACCTAAGTCAGGAGGACCAGAAACATTAAGGATAGGGGCTCTGCTCTGCAGGTGTACCAGACCAAAAACCGCCCGGAAGTGTGATCCCTGACGCGAAGACGGGGACCCAAATGAGGCCACGCCTCACTTCCCCCGAGGCTCGTGGCAGGCAGAAGGAGGAGGAGGAGGGGGAGGAGGAGGAGAAGGAGGAGGAGGAGGAGGAGGAACAGGAACAGGAACAGGAGGAGGAGGAGGAGGTGGACCTCGCCTGCGTCGGGGGGGGCCGCCTGGCGGAGCCCAGCAGCACGCAGCTGCTCCCCGGGGCCCCCTCGCCGCGCTCCACGGCGTCGAAGACCTCCGACCGCCGTCGCTGCCGTCGTCGTCGCCGTGGGCGGCGTCGTCGTCGTCGTCGTCGTCACCGCCGCCGCCGCCGTCGTCGGCGTCTTCGTCGTGATCGTCGTCGCCATCGGGGAGCAGAGGTGAGGGGAGAAGCGGCAGTTGCAGGGAGGGGAGCACTTAGAAGCTGCATCGTCTCCACCATCTTCTTCATCCTCCTCCTCCTCCTCCTCCTCCTCCTCCTCCTCCTCCTGCACTGCCTTTTCCGCCTCACCCTCACCCTCCCCCTCGTCTTATCCTCATCCTCTCCTCATCTCCCTCATCCTCCTCCTCCTCCTCTCTACTCCTTCCTCCTCCTCCTCCTCCCTCCCTCTCTCTCCTCCCTCTTTCCCCCCTCTCCTCCTTCATCTCCTCCTCCTCCTTCTTCTCTCCTCCTGCCTCCTGCCTGATTCCTCCTCCTCTCTTTCCTCTCCTCCTTCTCCTCTCATCCTCCTTCTCGCCCTCCTCTCTCATACTCCTCCATCCTACTCCACCACTCCTCCTCCTCACTCCTCCCTACCTCCTCATCCTCTTCCTCTCCTCTCCTCATCTCTCCCTCTCCTCCTCCTCCTCCTCCTCCTCCCATCCATCCTCCTCCTCCTTCATGCATCATCATCATCATCTTCATCATCATCGATCATCATCATCATCATCTTCCATCATCATCAACTTTCATCCTCATCATCCTCTATCCTCATCCTCATTCTCATCTCTTCATCCTCATTCATCATCATCATCATCATCTTCTTCATCCTTCATCATTACCACCTTCTTCATCATCATCTTCTTCATCATCATCATCTCATCTGCATCAGCATCTGCATCTGCATTCTTCATCATCATCATCATCAGCAGCAGCATGATCATCATCATCATCATCAGCAGCAGCATCAGCATCAGCATCGGCATCATCATCATCATTATCAGCATCAGCATCATCATCATCATCAGCAGCAGCATGAGCAGCATCATCATCCTCATCATCATCATCATCATCATCATCATCAGCATCAGCATCATCATTATCAGCATCAGTATTACCATCATCATCATCATCATCATCATCATCAGCATCAGCATCAGCATCATCATTATCAACATCATCAGCATCATCAGCATCATCATCATTATCATCATCCGCAGCATCATCATCATCATGATGATAATCATCCTCATCCTCATCCTCATCATCGTCATCAGCAGCATCATCGTCATCATTATCAACAGCAGCATCATCGTCATCATCATCAGCAGCAGCATCAGCAGCATCATCATCAACGGCATCATCAACATCACCAGCAACAGCATCACCACAACAATCATTATCATCAGCAGCAGCATCATCGTCATCATCAGCGTCATCATCATCGTCATCGTCAGCATCAGCATCATCAGCAGCATCACCATCATCAGCATCATTTTCATCAGCAGCAGCATCAGCATCATCAGCATCAGCATCATCATCATCATCCGCATCATCATCATCAGCATCATCATCAGCAGCATGATCAGCATCATCATAATCTTCATCATCATCTTCATCATCAGCAGCATCATCATTATCCTCGTCATCATCGTCGTCATCAGCATCATCAGCATCATCATCATCATCAGCAGCAGCATCACCATCATCATCAGCATCAGCATCATCAGTGTCAGCATGATCATCAGCATCAGCATCAGCAGCAGCAGCATAATCAGCATCATCATCATCAGAATCCGCAGCATCTTAATCAGCATCGGCATCATCAGCATAATCAGCATCAACATCATCATCAGCATCATCATCGTCATCATCATCAACATCATCGTCATCGTCATCAGCGTCAGCAGCAGCACCAGCATTAGCAGCATCATCACCATCATCGTCAGCGTCATCATCCGCATCATCATCAGCATCAGCATTAGCAGCATCAGCATCATCAACAGCAGTAGCATCATCGTCAGCATCAGCATCATCATCAGCATCAGCATCACCAGCATATGCATCGTCACCAGCAGCAGCAGCATCATCAGCATCAGCATCGTCATCATCGGCATCATCATCAGCATCGTCATCATCATCATCAGCAGCATCATCACCACCACCTTTAGCATCATCACCATCATCATCATCACCAGCATCATCAGCATCAGCATTAGCATCAGCATCAGCATCATCATCGACAGCAGCATCATCCTCAACAACTTTATCGTACTCATCACCATCATCACCTTCAGCATCATGATCCTTATCATCATCAGCAGCAGCATCGTCAGCAGCAGCAGCGACCTCCTCCTCATCATCAGCATCATCATCAGCATCAGCAGCATCAGTATCAGCATCAGCAGCAGCAGCATCATCATCATGGTCATCAGTGTCGTCATCATCCGCAGCATTATCCTCATCAGCATCATCAATAACAGCCGCACCATCATCAGCGTCGACGTCATCAGCATCATCAACCTCATAATGATCGCCATCAGCACCATCCTCATCATCATCATCATCAGCAGCAGCATCGTCGTCGTAAACATCACCATCATTGGCATCAGCATCGTCATCAGCACCATCATCATCAGCAGCATCATCCTCATGACCATCGCCATCACCATGCGAAAAACCATCACGAGCAACATCAGCAGCAACATCATCATCAGCAGCATCATCAACATGATCAGCATCGGCATCATCATGATGACCGTCGCCATCACCAGTACCAAAGCCGTCAGCAGCATTATCGTCAGCAGCAACAGCAGCAGCGGTAGCATATCCATAATCGACATCACCATCATCATCATCATCATAATCATCATCATCACCGTCGCCGGCGCCGCTATCCTCATCAGCAGCAGCAGCATCGCCACATCATCTTCATCAGCATCATCGTAATCATCAGCAGCAGCAGCAGCATCGTCATGAACAGCATCAGCATCATCCGCATCATCATCATCATCATCATCATCATCATCATCATCATCATCATCATCATCATCAGCAGCATCATACTAAGCATCACCATCAGCATCAGCAGCATCACCATCATCACCATCATCATAACCATCATCATCATCATCAGCATCATCATCAGCATGAGCAACAGCATCGACATCAGCATCAGCATCATCACCAGCAACCTCAGCATCAACGTCCTTATCAGCATCATTTACATCATCCTCTCCGTCCTACGGCTCCTCCTGAAAACTACCCCAGGGCAAGGGAGCCACTGGACCCAGGACCTCGAAATCACAGGGAGCGCGTAAACATGTTGTACAGCGAACGTCCTCGATCGCCCTCCACATCCTCCTCCTCCACCTCCGCCTCTCCCTTCTCATCCTACTCGCTCACCTCCTTCCCCTCCTCATGCTCATCCTCATCATCATCATCGAAATCATCAGCAACAGCATCATCATCAGCATCATCATCATCGCCATCATCACCATCAGAATCAGCATCAGCATCAGCCTCATCATCAGCATCAGCATCGTCATCACCATCAGCATCATCATCTTGACTACATCAGCATTGTCAGCATCTCCATAATCATCGTCATCCGCATCATCGTCATGCCTTTCTTCACTATCATATGATTCGTCATCATCATCACCACCATCATCAGCAGTATCAGCAGCAGCATGGGCATCGACATCAGCAGCATCATCAGCAGCATCATCGTCAGCATCATCAGCAACAGCATCGTCATCAACAACTTCGTCACCATGATCACCATGGCCATCATCATCGTCAGCAGCAGCACCACCATCATCAGCATCAATATCAGCACCATCATCAACATCATCATCATCATCTGCATCGTCAGCTTCACCACCAGTTTCGTCTGCATCGTCATCTGCACCATCATTAATTCGTATCTCCCCTTCCTCCTTCCGCCGTCCTCCTTCTTCCCTTCTCCCTCCTCCATCCTCCCTCCTCCCTCCTCCACCCTCCGTCCTCCATCCTCCTCCCTCCTCGTCCCTCCTCCCCCATCCTCCTCCATCTTCCCCGACCTCCTCCCTTTTCCATCCTCCTCCATCCTCCCCCTCCTCCATCCTCCTATATCCTCCATCCTCCCCCCCCCCCTCCATCCTCCTCCATCATCCCCCATCCCCCCTCCCCAATCCTCCTCCATCCTTCTTCTTCCTCCACCTCCCCGTTTCTTATCATCTCCCCTCCTCGGGCCCACGCTCCCGCCACCGCACGGGCGCGGCGGCCTCCACCAGCACCTCCCCGCGGGTGTCCCTCTCCTTAACGGGGAAGACCCACGCGTCGCCCCACTCGGGGTTCTCGCCTGCGATGCTTGGGGGAAGGGGGGCGAAGAGGAGGAGGAGGAGGAGGAGGAGGAGGAGGAGGAGGAGGAGGAGGAAGGGGGGAGGACGGAAGAGGAAAAAGAGAAGATGGGGGGAGGAGGAAGCCAGGAAGAGAAGGAGGAGGAGGAGGAGGAGGATCGCCCACCATTGAGGGAGAGAGAAAGAGAGAGAAAGAGAGAGAGAGAGAGAGAGAGAGAGCCCAACGGTCCAGCGAAAAAACCTTCAGTGGGCCCATCGGAGAGGACCTTTTTTGCCACCCTGGCTGGAAGGCCGAAGACCAGCCAGGGGCCAAGACAGGGCCCCCCTGAGGAAAAAAACACGCCGCCGCCTGCCCTGTGAGCAGGTCATGGGGTCACCCCTGTCCGCCTGCTCTGAGTCCTGCGGGCTCCCTCGATTGAAAGCCAAGGGAAGCCCAAAATGCGCAGCCCATCCCTCGTCGCATCTCTGCCGCTGGCTAAAAACGGGGATGGGCCGCTTAACCCCGCAGGGTTGCCCGCAACCGAGGCCTCTGCCCTGGTCGTTGAAAAAATACTGTCCACCTCGACTGCACTACCGAAAAAACGCACGGCAGAAGCTGGCTAGTCGCACTCCTCCTACCACATGGCCTCTCCGAAAATCGCCTCCGTCTCGCGCAGCTCCTCCGTGGCCGCGCGCAGGCGCGACCTAGCATCGTTCACTGTGTTGGGACTCCCTGCTCGCAGAGCGTTGCACAGCTCTTGCGCTCGAACGCCTCGCTGCCTGGCCATCTCGTCGAGACGCTGTGAGAGGGCGTCCCCGAGGGCACACGCCGCCTCCCGGGCCCGCGGGCGAACGAAGCCGTCGCCCTGCAGGAGGCACGCGCCGTCACCCTGCGATGCGCCCTCCGCCCTCTGCCTGCGCCTCCTGGCCTGGCTCGTGGCCTGGCCTCGCCTGGCTCGTGGCCTGCGCCTCCTGGCCTGGCGTGGCCTGGCTGGTCGTCACGAAGGGCTGGGCGTCGAGAACGGCGTCGGACTCGGCGTCGTGAGCGGCGAGCGGGCCGCCCTCCAAGAAGTCCTCCTGCTCGAGCGCCATCGCGTCGGCGTCGGCGTCGCCGTCGAAGCAGGCCCGCGAAAGCAAAACGTCGCTCGCCTCCTGCTGCTCCTCCTCCTCCGCCGAATCCCTGTTGGAGGAGTTGTCAAAAGATACGACGCCTGAAAGATTCACCTCCAGACCCTGCTCGCCGCCCTCGGCGTCGGACTCCGCGCCGAAGGAGAACATGCCGTGGGGCTTGGCGTCGCGGTCGCCCCCTGCAGGAAGGGCCTGGGCGTCGGCCTGGGCGTCGGCATCGGCTGCCGTCTCCACGACGGCCTGCACGATGGCCTGCACGAGATCCTCATTCCCCAACTCGAGCACTTCCAGCGGGACATCGGTCTCCACGGCGTTCGCTTCGCTGTGCCCCACCTCATCAACGCAGTTGGGCATCTGTTTCGCGAAGTGCATCTCCTGCAAGTCGGCGTCGGGCACCTCTACGTGGTCCTCGGGGACGGCCACAGGAGCGGCCGCGCGGCCAAAACTGGGGGCCAGACGTCAGCTCACCTTGCGGTGGGGCCAGCGCCGTCCTCGTTCGCTCGGCCAGGCTGCACCCGACCCCCGCAGGCACACTGCTCCCGCGCCGCCGCCCTGCCACCTCCCAGTCTGTCGACACGCCGTCCGCTGCCGAACGCTGGGCTGGCAAGCGACGGTGCGCGGCGCCTGAACTCGGCGTTCGCTCCTGCCGCAAGGTGCGGCCAAGCCGCCCCCACCGCCCGAGGGAGCGCCGTGGCCCCCGGCTGCACGCGGTGAGCTGCCGGACCTGCCGCTGCCACCGGTTGAGCCGTGGCATCGACGCCGACGCGATGGCGGCCACACGCACGGCTGCGCAGCGCAGGCCAGCATTGCGGCGCGCCTGCAGCACTGGCTCCGCAGCCCGCGCAGCGCCGCCAGGCGGGCGCGCCAGGACGCTCTCCAGGATCGGCGCCGCCAGGGCCAGCCTGGGCACCAGCTCGCCTGCCAGCGCCTCACGCGGCTCCGCCATGGCGCCCTGCACCGCGGCAAGCTGCACGGCCTGGGCCGCGACGGCCTCGTGCCTCGCACGCTCCGCGGCGAGCCGCGCCTCCAGGGACTTGACGATGCCCTCCAGCTTCTCCACTCGGGTGCAGGCGGCAACCAGCCGCCCGTCCGCCGCCCGCCGCGCAGCAGCCCGCCGCGCGCGTCGCCCTGCCCAGAGGGAGCAACCGGCCGCTGTCGAAGGCTATTCCGCCGCCTCACGGGCAGCCATGCAGCCAGCCGCCGCCATCAGCGCCCAGGGCGCCCACCTCTGCGCGCGCGCAGCCCGCGCGCCCAGGGGTGCAGCTCTGAGCCAAAGTGGCTGCGGAAGGAGGAGGAGGAGGAGGAGGAGGAGGAGGAGGAGGAAGCCAGGAGGAGGGCAGGCAGGAGGAGCAGGAGTGCAAGGGAAGGACGAGAGGGAGGAGAGGAGGAGGAGGAGGAGGAGGAGAAGCCAGGAGGAGGCCAGGAGGACAAGGAGGAGGGAGAGGAGGAGGAGGAGGAGGAGGAGGAGGAGGAGGAGGAGGAGGAGGATAAGAAGGCGGAGGAGGAGGAGGAGGCGGAGGAGGAGAAGGCGGAGGAAGAAGAGAAGGAGGAGGAGAAGGAAGAGGAGGAGGAAGAAGAGGAGGAGGGGCAGGAGGAGAAGGACGGAGGCTGGTGCACGGAGGAGAACCACCAGGGAGAGGTACAGACTTAAGCTGCCGGAGGGGGGCGGCCCCCGCTCGTAATCTGGGAACGAGGGGGGGCGAGGGGGAGGGGGGGGGCACCTCACCTGGGACCGCCAGTGCACTCTCGGGGCCAACCTCGGCCAACTTCGGCACCCTTGGCAGTCTCGCGTGCCGTCTTCGGGGCACTGGGGCCTGGTCCAAGACGCCGACATCGGCTGAATCCGAGGGCCGTCTTAGGGTGATTTGACCGTTCGCACCGCATCGGCCGCAATAGCGTCCGAGACGGCCCAAGAACACCCACGACCGGCACAAGCTGTCCCAGGAGGTCCCCAAGAGCGGCGCAAAGAAGCGCGCCACCGTCGCACTGCTGAATCACACACATCCAACATGGCCCCAAGACCGAGGCCCCCAATAAGCTCCGGGATGCACCCAAGAAGGCCGCGAAGGCCCTCAGGAGCACCACAAGAAGCCCCCCTAAGAGCCTCAAAAATGTCCCCAGGGCTTCTGGACACGACCCAGGCGCAGTGGTGGGACGCAGATCTTTAGTGTTTCGCCTCGCATCAAAACCGCTCCTTGCCTCCGCCTCTCGCATCCGAACTGGCCACTTCTCAGGGTCGCTGGAGCTGGGCGTGAGGCCTCTGAGTCGCATGCTTCAGGCTGGGGCGTTGGTATCTCGTGTCATCCTGGATGGTCAAGAAGAGGCGAGCTCCGAAGGAACGCGTGGGGGGTCCGAGCAGAATAGTAGGGGCTACTCGGGGCTTCCATGCCGTAAGAGCAAACATAAAATCCAGAAGTATTTGTTGCAGACGGTCTGGGAGGCTTCCCAAGGACTCGGTAAGTTCCCGGGAGGCTTTCGGGAGCCCCAGTAGCCACCGGGGGGTACCTGGAGCGTCTCCCCGATGGGCCCCGAGGACAACGACGTTGACGCAGCCTGGACTTCCAGAACACTTGCCAAGCGAGAAAAAAGAATGCGAAGAGTTTGGGGACCCTGGAGGCACCAGTCGCCCGAGACGTCCCCAGAGAACGACCCAAACCGGAAAACAGCGCGGCCACCCCGAATCCCCGATGACTCACCACACAGTGTGGTCACGGAACCTTTTTAACACCCCCGACAGTTATGTATCCCGGCGACGGGTCCGTAGGAGATGGTCACGGTGGACTCGGTGCGGCCCGCGACGGTACCTGCGCGGGCGCCACCACTCGCCAGCCGGGGTTGCGGAGCCGAGCGGGCGAAGGCAGGGCGAGGGGAGGGGGGGGCCCTCCTCCGTCGGCTCCTTCAACTCGCTGAGCTCCTTCGAGGCTGCTTCTTAGGAGAAGGCACTGGCCCTACATCTGCAGATCAGGCCCGCGCCTTCGAAGAGGCAAGGGTGCTTCTAAGAAGCCTTCCCCCTCCCCCGATCCCCCCCTGCGCGTGGGCTGGAAGTGCCCCTGGCCCAAGGTGCCCCCAGGACTCCCAGGGAGGACCCCGCGGCCTCCAGAGCACACCCGCACGAGGCCCAGAGGCTCACCGGGGGCTCCCAAAATGGGGCGACAAGCGGGCGGCACCCCGGGCCAGGGGCGCCCTTGGCAGCCCGCGAAAGAAGCGGAGCCCAGATCGAGGTTCGGAGGTCGAGGTTCGAGGAGGTGTTGCTCGCCATTTTCATCGTCTCCGGTCGGAAGGTCGAGGTTCGAGGTTCGAGGTTCGGGGAGGTTTGTTCGCGGTTGGAAGGTTGTTCGAGGTTGGTCGAGGGTCCAGGGTCGAGGTCGAGGGTCGAGGGTCGAGGTCGAGGGTCGAGGGTCGAGGGTCCTGGTCTCTCCCCTCTCCTTGGGGGCGCCGTCCCCTCCGCCACGCCACCCCCCCCTCCTGCCCTCCGGCCACGAGCGCCACCCCTGGCCCAGGCCGCGCGGCCGGGTACATCTGCAGAACGGCAGGGAGGCCGGCGTCGGTGCCATCACCCCAAGGGCATTCGGAGCCATCCTGGCGGCGTCGCGGCGGAGGCGGCGGCGGTGGCGGCGGCGGCAGCGGCAGCGCGGGGGCGGCGGTGGCGGCGGCGGCAGCGGCAGCGCGGCGGCGGCGGCGGCGGCGGCGGCGACGTCGACGACGACGACGACGACGACGACGACGACGACGAGGACGACGACGACGACGACGAGGACGACGACGGCGGCGGCGGCGGCGGCGGCGGCGGCGAAGGCGACCGACGTCGCCCTGACACTCCCGGAGGTCCCTGCGCGCCCCGGCCCTCGGGCCCTCGAGTCTCGAGAGGCCCTCCGCTGCGGCGCTCGGCCTTCGCGCCCGCACGCCCCCCGCGCATCCCAGAGAGAGAGAGAGAGAGAACAAAAAAAAACGGGGAAGGCGAGAAGGGGGGAATCGCAGAAGGGGGGATCACAATCGGACCTGGGCCACAAGAGCACCCCTCAAGAACGCAAAAGAACCTCCGCCAGCCAAAACACACAGAACATCCGAGGGTACCCTCCGCCAGGATGCACAAGAACATGCAACAAGCACGAAGAACATCAGGGTTCCCTGCCCGAACCGACCTCGATCTCATCTGTGGCGAATCAGCTCACGAATAGGCGAGATCCCCGGCGCCCCCGGCGCCGGAGGCGTCCATGCATCTCGAGGAGCGCCCGGCGGCGATGCCGAGACCAGCTGCTCGCAGCAAATTTGGTGGCACTTCCATTCCCACTCCCCGTTCACCCGACCCAGAAAAGAAGGAAAGAAGGAGGAGGAGGAGGAGGAGGAGGAGGAGGGAGGAGGAGGAGGAGGAGGGGAGGATGAGGAGGAGGATGAGGTGGAGTAGGTAGAGGGGAAAGGTGAGGGGGGAGGGGGAAGAGGAGGGTGGGAGGGAGGGTAGGGAGGAAGGGAGGGAGTGGAGTCGAGTGCGTGGCGAGGGGGGAGGGAGGGAAGGAGGGGAAGAAGGGAGGGAGTGAGGGAGGGAGAAGGGAGGACAATAGTAGGAGTGTTGTGGGAGAGGGAGGAGAGGACGAGGGAGGAAGAGGGAGGAGGAGGGAAGAGGAGGAGGGAAAGAGCAAGGAGGAGGAGGAGGAGAGGAGGAGGAGGAGGATGCGGAGGCGGAGGCGGTTGTTACTCAACGGGTCCCCCTCATGGTGGGTAAGTATAAGTAAGGCCGGAGGTAGCAGGAGGAGAGGAGGAGGAGGAGGAGGAGGTGGGGAGGAGGAGGAGGGAGGGAGGGAGGGAGGGAGGGAGGGAGGAAAGGAAAAGAGCGAGAGGACGAGAGAGAAAGAGGAGGGAGGAAGAGGAGGGAGGGAGGAGGAGGGAGGGAGGAGGCGAGGCCGCGGCCGCTCCTCGAAAGGCCCTCGGCGCGCAGGGCGTGCACGCGGACGCAGAAGCTGACCTGCGGGGCGCGGCGCGGCGCGGCCGCGAAACGGCGCGGGGCCGAGAGCACGGTGCCCCTCCGCCGGAGAGCCCACGGCCCCTCCGCCGTAGAGCGAAGGCTTTGAGGAGGCAACTGCCGATTGGGCGCGAATGAATGGGGGGCGACAAATTCGGGGGTGGACAGACCCCCCTGTAGTAAAACGTGGTTCAGTGAAAACGACCTGGGGCCCAAACCTGGTGGGCGCAAGCCTGGAAAATAACGGCCACGGCGCCCTCTCGAGAACCGAAAACGGACAATTCACTCATCGACGTGTCACTGTTGGGGGTTCTGCCCACCCCCGACAAATGGGGGCGAGACCCGAACGCAAAAGCCCCTTTAGTGGCCCCAAGGGGCCCCTTTTCTGCGGCCCCCGCTGCCCCCCCCCCATCATCGCCCCCACCCCATCACGCGTCCCCCGAGTTTCTGACCAGCGATCGCTCGCGCCGGAGGTCACTCGGGTACTAGGCAGAATTAAGACTCATTGGGCTGCTACGCCGGATTAGGCCGCGGATCAGGCGGGATTGAGCCTGACTCAGCGGGACTGAGCCGGATTAGGCGGGACTGACCGGATCAAGCCGGACTCCGGACCAGGGCAGCGCCAGAGTCTGGCCTCCCAGGGGCTGCACCCGAAGAGGTCCGAGGTGTCCAGGCGTCCTCGGTGACCCTCCGCGATCCTCCGGCCTCGGGGTGCCTCTCAGCAGCTGCGCCGAGCGCGGACGGGGCCTGCCCGCAGGTCGTCCGCGAGCGGCCGCTGGGGGGAGCCGGGCTGCGGCAGCACGGGCCGGGAGGCGGGGCAGCACGGGAGCCCCTCCGCCGAGGGCGTCAGGCTCGAGGCCTCCGGGCGTTGCCGCTGGTTCTCGGAGGTATTCCAGCCTCCGGGATCAGGGCGAGAATCAAGGGCTCCCAACTTCGCGCTTCGCGCTGCGCGAAGCGCGAAGCGCGAAGCGCGAACAACTTCGCGCTCTCGCGCCGCCTCCCGGGGGAGAGGAGAGGAGGAGGATGAGAAATCGGAGCCGAACCGCGAAGCGAGAAGCGCGAATAACTTCGCGGCCTCGATGGCGCCCTTGAGAGTGGTGCCATTCGTGAAAGGCTTAACGACTTCTGCCGTCCTTCGACTCGCGCCAGAGCGGCCGCAATCTGCTCCAACCGTCCCTGAAGGTCTCTGGATTTGCCTGGATCTACCCGGATTCACTTGGATTTACCTGGATTGATCTGCATTTACCTGGATTTACCCGCATTTATCTGGATGTATTCCCTACCTAGGCTCTGCATAGAAGGGTTCTTACTCGGTGTGCTTAAAGGGCCGGGCAGTGGAACGCGCCCCGGGCGGTTCCCCCAGTATCCGCCCCGCGGTTCCCCCAGTTACGTCCCCTTAGCTTAGCGTTGCTTATCTCATCTTAGTTTAGCTTATTTCATATTAACTTAGCTTATGTTCATCTTATCGGGTGTATCTTAGCTAGCTTACCTTCATCTTAGCTTCGTTGAGTTTTAGCATAGCAGAGCACAGCATAGCATAGCATAGCGTAGCATAGCATAGCGCAGCATCGCATATCATAGTATAGCCCAGCATAGCATAGCATAGCGCAGCATAGCATAGCGTAGCATAGCGCAGCACAGCACAGCACAGCATAGCACAGCGCAGCATAGCATAGCATAGCATAGCTTTGCATAGCACAGCGCAGCATGACATAGCATAGCTTAGCATAGCATAGCATAGCATAGCGCGGCATAGCATGGCATAGCAGAGCATAGCATAGCAACTAATGCTGCTTTCCTAGGGACTCCAACTTCTAGGTAGGGTCGCACTGGGGTAATCTGGCTCGATCCCCACAAGTCGACTGGCGAAAAGTCGTCAAGCCCTTGGGGAGTCATAGCAAGGTTTGCTCAGGAGACGTGCCAGGATTTTCAGAGCATCTGGCGGCACAGCCGGTGAGGAACATGGTTGGAGATACGGGAGTGGCTGGAAGCCCTGGAGATCTTGGAACGCATCGTCCTCATGACCTCTCGCTCCTCTGATAGGGGGGCCACATGCGAACCCTGCCCCTGCCCCGCACGATCTCTGACGGGGCGGGGGGGGGGTCCCCTCGCTCGGGAGCTCCCGAACGGAGCGAATCCCACCCTCACCCTCAGAAATCGTAAGGGGTTCACCTCGCTCGGGAGCTCCCGAACGGAGCGAATCCCGCCCTCACCCTCAGAAATCGTGGGGGGTCTGAACAACATTTCAGCCGTCCGTGCCTCAGTGCCTGAGGAGGGGGAGGAGGAGGAGGAGGAGGAGGAGGAGGAGGAGGAGGAGGAGGAGGAGGAGGAGCATCAGGTTGCGAGGATCAGGCTTGCTGCTCCCTGCGCCAGTTGCAGTTTCAAGTCTCCAACGTTACAGTCCTGCTTTCCGCGTCCCATTGCAAATTGTTGAAGTCCGCACGAGGGGGGAAAGCCCAACAGAATCCAACTCACCACGCCCGGATCGCGTTGCCTAAATTCCAGGGGGGGGGCCTGGGACACGTAAAAATACATGAGATTCGGGCCCCCGAGGCCATGATCCTTTTTGCAAATTGCGCGATGGTTGCGTCCCCGGGGCCACACACCCTCCTTAAACTATACAAGTTGTGCGTTCCCGAGGCAACCAACTCTCGTAAATTACGCAAGATTCGAGTTCCCGAAGCCATAAACCTTAGCAAACTACGCCATACTTGCACTGCCGAGGCCAAGAGTGTTCCAAGGCGCCCGAAGATGGTTCCAAGACAGCCCAAGAGGGCCCAAAGAGGCCCCAAGAGCGCTCCAAGAGGCCTCCCGAGAGAGCCCCAGGAGGCCAAAATCGTAGATTTAAAAAGTGTTTGAAGGATTTTGGCCTTCTCGCATGTTTCGCTTTCCAACGCTTCAAGACGGCTCAAGACGGCTCAAGAAGCTCCCAAGACCGCCCAAAGGCAGCCCAAGACGCCTCCGAGAGGGCCCCAAGACGGACGAAGAGGGCTCCAAGATGGCCCAAGAAGCGCTCAAGACGGCCCAAGAGGGTCCCAAGACGGCCCCAAGAGGGGCTAAAGCAGGTGACCACGAACCGAACATGCGATACTTGTGCCCCGAGAAGCCCCCAAGAGGCCCCAAGAGGCCGCCAAGAGGTCCCAGGAGGCCCCAAGAGGCGCCCAAGACGCGCCCAAGAGGCCTCCAAGAGGCCCAAAAGATACCCCACGAGGCCCCAAGCGGCTCCCAAGAGGCGCCCAAACCGCCTCCAAGAGGCCCTCTTGGAGCTCCCCACGACACCCCAACACATATACAAGAGGCCTCAGACCCACGACTCGGGCACGGTGGCGGGATGGGCCGAAAGCCACTAGGATCCGCCGCCCCCTGCTTGCAGGGGTGCACGGCGTGCTGGACGTTTCAGGTGTTGGTGTTGGTTCGTTTTCTAAAAGAACTCCCCAATGGGCTTCGGCCCGTCCCGACGGCCACCCGCAATTTTCCCAAAATCCATCTGTCAATGCCCAAAAACGGCCGTTTCGCTCGGGACATCCTCAAAACATCGCGAAGATGGCCCAAGATGGCCTCCAAGTCCGCCCGAGATGGTCCAAGACGGCCTCCAAAACGGCCCAAGAGAGTCCAAGACGGCCCAAGACGGCCCAAGAGGCCCCCCAGACGCCTCCCAGACGGCCCAAGAGGCCTCCAAGAGGTCCTCCAGGAGAGTCCGAAGAGGCCAAAATCATTGATTTTCCCTTGGTTTTTGAAGGATTTTGGCATTTGCGCCTTTTCGGCTCTCCGACGGCTCAAGACGGCCCAAGAAGCCCCCAAGATCGCCCAAGAGGCCCCCAAGAGAGCCCCATGATGGCCCAAGTGGCCTCCAAGATGGCCCCTAGAGGGCCCCAAGAGGGCCCAAGAGGCCTCCAACACGCCCAAGATGGCCTCCAAGACGCCCAAGATGGCCTCCAAGACGGCCCTGGAGCATTCCAAGCGGGCCCCAAGTCGGCCCATAGAGGCCCCCCAAACGGCTTCCGACGGCTTCAGACGTGCCAGGAACCCACCAAGATGGCCGAAGTTGGCTCGAAGCTGGCCCGAGACGGCCCAAAAAGCCCCAAAGATCGCCCAAAGCTTGCCCAAGAGGCCTCCAAGACGGCCAAGATGACTTCAAGATGCCCACGTGTTCCCCGAAGGCTTTCCAAACCGATTCGGGGAACACGTGGTCCGATAGCTTGGCAGGTCTGGCCTCAACGTTCGGCCACATAGGCGCTTCCAAAAAGGCAGGGGGCGGCGGTGATTCGCCGTAGGCGTCTTCGATCCGCCGCCCCCTGTGGTCTTGCCACAGGGGTGCACGGCGTGCTGGACGTTTCAGGTTTTGGTTTTGTTCTTTTTCTAAAAGAACTCCCCAGTGGGCTTCGGCCCGTCCCGCCGGCCACCCGTAAGTTTCCCAAAATCCGTCTGTCAATGCCTTTGTTGCCCCAACTTGGCCCAAGATGGCCTCCAAGACGGCCAAGATGGCCCAAGATGGCCTCCAAGATGCCTCCCAGACGGCCAAGATGGCCTCCAAGACGGGTAAGATGGCTCCAAGATGCCTCCAAGACGGCCCAAGATGCCCTCCAAGACGGCCAAGATGGCCCCAAGATGCCTCCAAGATGGCCCAAGAGGCCTCCAAGACGTTCTCCAGGAGAGCCCGAAGAGGCCAAAATCATTGGTTTTCCTTAGGTTTTTGAAGGTTTTTTGCGTTTTCTTCTTTTCGGCCTTCCGACGGCCCAAGAGGCCCCCAAGATCGCCCAAGAGGCCTCCAAGAAGGCCCTATGACGGCCCAAGGGCCCCCCAAGACGGCCCCAAGAGCGCCCCAAGACGGCCCAAGAGGCCTCCAAGACGCCCAACATGGCCTCCAAGACGGCCCTGAAGCGCCCCAAGAGGGCCCCAAGACGGCCCAGAGAGGCCCCCAAGACGGCTCCAGACGGCGTCAGACGGACCAGGAACGCCCTACGACGGCCAAAGAGACCCCCAGGAAGCCCCCAAAGGCCCCCAAGAGGCCCAAGGAGGCCCCCAAGATGCCTCCAAGAGGCCTCGAAGAGGCCCCCAAGAAGCCCCCAACAGACCCCAAGGGTGCCCCAAGAGACTCCTAACAACCCTCATCCTCCTACTCTATTTCTTCCTCTTCCTCTTCCTGTTCATAATCATTCTCTCCCATGTGTTCCCCGAAAGCTTTCCAAACCGACTCGGGGAACTCATGGTCCGATAGCTTGGCCAAGCTCTAGTCCAACTTTCGGCCACATCGGCGTTTCCAAAAAGGCAGGGGGCGGCGGTGATTCGCCGTAGGCGTCTTGGATCCGCCGCCCCCTGACGATTCATCGCAGGGGTGCCTGGCGTGCTGGATCCTATCGGCTTTGGTTTTGGTTCTTTTTCCAAAAGAACTCTCCCAATGGGTTTCGGCACGTCCCGCCACCGTGCCGCTCACTCGGGACATCCTCAAAAAATCGCAACGTGCACAAAAAATCCTCCCAACAACGGCCGTTTCGCTCGGGACATCCTCAAAACATCGCGAAGATGGCCCAAGATGGCCTCCAAGTCCGCCCAAGATGGTCCAAGACGGCCACCAAGACGGCCCAAGAGAGTCCAAGACGGCCCAAGACGGCCCAAGAGGCCCCCCAGAGGCCTCCAATACGGCCCAAGCGGCCTGCAAGAGGTCCTCCAGGAGGGCCCGAAGAGGCCAAAATCATTGATGTTCCTTAGGTTTTTGAAGGATTTGGAATTTGCTTCTTCTCTGCCTTCCGACGGCTCAAGACGGCCCAAGTGCCTCCAAAGATCGCCCAAGAGGCCCAAGACATGGCCCCAAGAGGCCCCCAAGACGGCCCAAGAGGTCTCCAAGACGCTCAAGATGGCCTCCAAGACGGTCCAAGAGCCCTCCAAGACGTCCTCCAAGAAGGCCAGAAAGATGCAAATGGCCCCCAGACGGCCAAGATGACCTTCAAGATGCCCACGTGTCCCCCGAAGGCTTTTCAAACCGATTCGGGGAACACATGATCCGATAGCTTGGCAGGTCTGGCCTCAACGTTCGGCCACATAGGCGCTTCCAACAAGGCAGGGGGCGGCGGTGGTTCGCCGTAGGCGTCTTCGATCCGCCGCACCCTGTCGGTTCATCGCAGGGGTGCCTGGCGTGCTGGATTTCTTACGGTTTGGTTTTGGTTCCTTTCCAAAAAAACTCTCCCTGGGGCTTCGGCGCGTCCCGCCGGCTGCCTGCCTCGTCGGCTGTTTCGCTCAAGATGGCCCAAGATGGCCCCCAAGATGCCTCCAAGACGGCCAAGATGACCTCCAAGACGGCTAAGATGGCCTCAAGACGCCTCCAAGACGGTCCAAGATGGCCTCCAAGTCCGCCCAAGATGGTCCAAGATGGCCTCCAAGACGGCCCAAGAGGGTCCAAGATACTTCCAAGTTCACCCAAGAAGCCTCCAAGACGGCCCAAAGACGGCCAAAAGGTCTCGAAGAGGTCCTTCGGGAGGGCCCGAAGAGGCCAAAATCATTGATTGCCCCTCGGTGTTGTAAGGATTTGGGCATTTGCCTCTTCTCGGCATTCCGACGGCTCAAGGCGGCCCAAGAGGCCGCCAAGATCGGCCCAAGATCGCCCACGAGGCCGCCAAGAGGGCCCCATGACCGCCCAAGAGGCCTCCAAGACGGCCCCAAGAGGGCCCCAAGACGGCCCAAGCGACCTACAAGACGCACAAGATGGTTTCCAAGAGGGCCCCGAAGCGCCCCAAGAGGACCCCAAGTCGGTTCAGAGATGCCCCCAAGACGGCTCCCGACGGCGTCAGACGGGCCAGGAACCCACCAAGATGGCCGAAGTTGGCTCGACGCTGGCCCAAAACGGTCCAAGAGGCCTCCAAGAGGGCCTCCAGGAAGGCCAGACAATGCCAAACACACTGATGTTCGTAAGGTTGTTGAAGGATTTTGACATTTGCTTCTTTTCGGCCTTCTGACGGCCCGAGACGGCCCAAGAGCACCCAAAGATCGCCCAAAGATCGCCCAAGAGGCTTCCAACGGCCCAAGAGGCCCCCAAGACGGCCCCAAGAGGCCCTCAAGACGGCCCAGGAGGCCTTTAAGACACCCAAGATGGCCTCCAAGACGGCCCTGGAGCATTACAAGAGGGCCCCAAGTCGGCCCAGAGAGGCACCCCAAACGGCTTCCGACGGCGTCGGACGGGCTAGGAGCCCACCAAGACAGCCGAAGATGGCACTAAGATGGCCCTAGACGGCCCGAGAGGCCTCCAAGAGGGCATCCAGGAAGGCCCGAAAATGCAAAAATCATTGATTTCCCCTGAGTTTTATCAAGGATTGTGGCATTTGCTTTTTGTTTGGCTTCCGACGGCCCGAGACGGCCCAAGTGCCCCCAAAGATCGCCCAATAGGCCCAAGACGGCCCCAAGAGGCCCCTAAGACGGCCCAAGAGGCCTCCAAGACGCTCAAGATGGCCTCCAAGACGGCCCAAGAGCCCTCCAAGACGTCCTCCAAGAAGGCCCGAAAATGTCAAAATGGCCTCCCGACGGCCAAGATGACCTTCACGATGCCCACGTGTTCCCCGAAGGCTTTTCAAACCGATTCGGGGAACACATGATCCGATAGCTTGGCAGGTCTGGCCTCAACGTTCGGCCACATAGGCGCTTCCAACAAGGCAGGGGGCGGCGGTGGTTCGCCGTAGGCGTCTTCGATCCGCCGCACCCTGTCGGTTCATCGCAGGGGTGCCTGGCGTGCTGGATTTCTTACGGTTTGGTTTTGGTTCCTTTCCCAAAAAAAACTCCCCCTGGGGCTTCGGCGCGTCCCGCCGGCTGCCTGCCTCGTCGGCTGTTTCGCTCAAGATGGCCCAAGATGGCCCCCAAGATGCCTCCAAGACGGCCAAGATGACCTCCAAGACGGACGGCTAAGATGGCCTCAAGACACCTCCAAGACGGTCCAAGATGGCCTCCAAGTCCGCCCAAGATGGTCCAAGATGGCCTCCAAGACGGCCCAAGAGGGTCCAAGATACTTCCAAGTTCACCCAAGAAGCCTCCAAGACGGCCCAAAGACGGCCAAAAGGTCTCGAAGAGGTCCTTCGGGAGGGCCCGAAGAGGCCAAAATCATTGATTGCCCCTCGGTGTTGTAAGGATTTGGGCATTTGCCTCTTCTCGGCATTCCGACGGCTCAAGGCGGCCCAAGAGGCCGCCAAGATCGGCCCAAGATCGCCCACGAGGCCTCCAAGAGGGCCCCATGACGGCCCAAGAGGCCTCCAAGACGGCCCCAAGAGGGCCCCAAGACGGCCCAAGCGACCTACAAGACGCACAAGATGGTTTCCAAGAGGGCCCCGAAGCGCCCCAAGAGGACCCCAAGTCGGTTCAGAGATGCCCCCAAGACGGCTCCCGACGGCGTCAGACGGGCCAGGAACCCACCAAGATGGCCGAAGTTGGCTCGACGCTGGCCCAAAACGGTCCAAGAGGCCTCCAACAGGGCCTCCAGGAAGGCCAGAAAATGCCAAACACACTGATGTTCGTAAGGTTGTTGAAGGTCTGGCTTGGCAGCTCGGTCGGCCCAAGAGCCTCCAAGACGTCCTCCAAGGCCCGAAAGGGTCAAAATGGCCTCCCGACGGCCAAGATGACCTCAGGTCTGGCCTCAACGTTCGGCCACATAGGCACTTCCAAAAAGGCAGGGGGCGGAAGTGATTCGCCGTAGGCGTCTTCGATCCGCCGCCCCCTGTCGATTCATCGCAGGGGTGCCTGGCGTGCTGAATCCTGTCGGTTTTGGTTTTGGTTTTTTTGTCCAGAAGACCTCCCCCTGGCGCTTCGGCCCGTCCCGCCGGCCACCCGAAAATTTCACACAATCCCGGAAAAAAAAACGCCAAGACGGCTCAAGATGGCCTCCAAGATGGCCACGCTGGCCCAAGATAGCCTCCAAGATGGTCCAAGATGGCCCAAGATGGGCTCCAAGTTCGCCCAAGATGGTCCAAGACGGCCTCCAAGACGGCCCAAAAGAGTCCAAGATACCTCCAAGTTCGCCCAAGAGGCCTCCAAGACGGCCCAACACGACCCAACAGGCCTCCAAGAGGTCCTCCAGGAGAACCCGAAGAGTCCAAACTCATTGATGTTCCTTAGGTGTTTGAAGGGTTTTGGCATTTATTTCTTCTCGGCATTCCGACGGCTCAAGACGGCCCAAGGGGCCTCCAAGATCGCCCCAAGATCGCCCACGAGGCCTCCCAGATGGCCCCATGACGGCCCAAGAGCCCCCCAAGACGGCCCCAAGAGGGCCCCAAGAGGCCCAAGATGGCCTCAACATTGCCGAAGACGGCCCAAGAGGCCTCCAAGACGGCCCAAGAGGCCTCCAAGAGGTTCTCCAGAAGGGCCCGAAGAAATCAAAATCATTGATTGTCCTTCGGTTTTTGAAGGATTTGGGCATTTGCTTATTCTCAGCATTCCGACGGCTCAAGACGGCCCAAGAGGCCCCCAAGATCGCCCCAAGATCGCCCACGAGGCCTCCCAGATGGCCCCATGCCGGACCAAGAGGCCCCGAAGACGGCCCCAAGAGGGCCCCAAGAGGCCTCCAAGACGGCCAAGGTGGCCTCCAAGACAACTAAGATGGCCCCAAGATGCCTCCTAGACGGCCCAAGATGCACCAAAGACGGCCTCAGATGGCCTCAAGATGACCCAAGACGGCCCAAGAGGCCCCCAAGAGGCCTCCAAGACGGCCCAAGAGGCCTCCAAGAGGTCCTCCAGGAGGGCCCGAAGAGGCCCAAATCATTGATGTTCATAGAGTGTTTGAAGGATGTTGACATCTGCTTCTTTTCGGCATTCCTACGGCTCAAGACGGCCCAAGAGGCCCCCAAGATCGCTCCAAGATCGCCCACGAGGCCTCCAAAATGGCCCCATGACGGCCCAAGAGGCCCCCAAGACGGCCCCAGGAGGGCCCCAAGAGGCCTCCAAGACGGCCAAGATGGCATCCAAGACGGCTAAGATGGCCCCAAGATGCCTCCAAGACGGGTCAAGATGGCCTCCAAGACGGCCTAAGATGGCCCCAAGATGGCCCAAGACGGCCCAAGGGGCTCCCAGAGGCCTCCAAGACGGCCCAAGAGGCCTCCAAGAGGTCCTCCAGGGGGGCCCGAGGAGGCCAAAATCATGAATATGTCTTAGATGTTTGAAAGATTGCGGCAGTTGCTTCTTTTCGGCCTTCCGACGGCTCAAGACGGCAAAAGGGGCCTCCAAGATCGCCCCAAGATCGCCCACGAGGCCTCCCAGATGGCCCCATGACGGCCCAAGAGCCCCCCAAGACGGCCCCAAGAGGGTTCCAAGAGGCCTCCAAGACGGCCAAGATAGCCTCCAAGACGGCTAAGATGACCCAAAGATGCCTCCTAGACGGCCCAAGATGTATCCAAGACGGCCTCAGATGGCCTCAATATTGCCGAAGACGGCCCAAGAGGCCCCCAAGACGGCCCCAGGAGGGCCCCAAGAGGCCTCCAAGACGGCCAAGATGGCATCCAAGACGGCTAAGATGGCCCCAAGATGCCTCCAAGACGGGTCAAGATGGCCTCCAAGACGGCCTCCCAGATGGCCCCAAGATGGCCCAAGACGGCCCAAGATGTATCCAAGACGGCCTCAGATGGCCTCAATATTGCCGAAGACGGCCCAAGAGGCCTCCAAGACGGCCCAAGAGGCCTCCAAGAGGTTCTCCAGAAGGGCCCGAAGAAATCAAAATCATTGATTGTCCTTCGGTTTTTGAAGGATTTGGGCATTTGCTTATTCTCAGCATTCCGACGGCCCAAGACGGCCCAAGAGGCCCCCAAGATCGCCCCAAGATCGCCCACGAGGCCTCCAAGATGGCCCCATGCCGGACCAAGAGGCCCCGAAGACGGCCCCAAGAGGGCCCCAAGAGGCCTCCAAGACGGCCAAGGTGGCCTCCAAGACGACTAAGATGGCCTCAAGATGCCTCCAAGACGGCCCAAGATGCACCAAAGACGGCCTCAGATGGCCTCAAGATGGCCCAAGACGGCCCAAGAGGCCCCCAAGAGGCCTCCAAGACGGCCCAAGAGGCCCCCAAGATCGCCCCAAGATCGCCCACGAGGCCTCCAAGATGGCCCCATGACGGCCCAAGAGACCCCCAAGACGGCCCCAGGAGGGCCCCAAGAGGCCTCCAAGACGGCCAAGATGGCATCCAAGACGGCTAAGATGGCCCCAAGATGCCTCCAAGACGGGTCAAGATGGCCTCCAAGACGGCCTAAGATGGCCCCAAGATGGCCCAAGACGGCCCAAGATGTATCCAAGACGGCCTCAGATGGCCTCAATATTGCCGAAGACGGCCCAAGAGGCCTCCAAGACGGCCCAAGAGGCCTCCAAGAGGTTCTCCAGAGGGCCCGAAGAAATCAAAATCATTGATTGTCCTTCGGTTCAAAATAAGCAAATGCCGCATTTGCTTCTTCTCAGCATTCCGACGGCTCAAGACGGCCCAAGAGGCCCCCAAGATCGCCCCAAGATCGCCCACGAGGCCTCCAAGATGGCCCCACGCCGGACCAAGAGGCCCCGAAGACGGCCCCAAGAGGGCCTTTGTGGCTGCAGGCGACAGGCTTCACGATGCCTCGACGCCCTCGGCCGGAGGCCGAGAAAGTAGTCTAGGGTGAGGAAGAAACCGGCCAAGAATCGCCTAGGGCGAAGCCCGGCCGGAGTCACCGTACATGGGAAAGCCCAAGCACACTAAAAAGTCCTATCCAGCTCGATACCGAGTCCGGCGAGGAGGGGGAGGGGAGGTGGGGCGAGGCCTACGCCGGGCCCTCTCCGGCAGGGATGGGGGAACAGGAGATAGCTCCCGTGCCCGGCTCTGAGGAGTGCCGACCACCACCGCACCACCACCAGGGGGCGGGGGCGGACGGGGGTCGTCGAAGTCGTCGTCGTCGGCGGAGTCGGGCTCCGCGTCGTCCGCCTCGGCCGCGGCGCCCGCCTGGGCCGGGCCAGGAGGGGGGGCGGAGGGGGGAGGCGCGGGCCGCCGCTTCGGGGGCGGAGCGCCGTCCGGGCCGGCCGCCGCCGGCCGCCGAGCCGCAGGCCCTCTTGGGGCCGGCGCCGCGTAGTCCCATGGCAGGACCTCCAGGATGCGGATGCCGAGCCTGCAGGACATCACCTGCCGCCGAGACCGGGCCTCAGTGGTGGGGCCGGCGATCGCGGTGATCCAGCCACTCTTGGATGTAACCCTGGGCTGGGCAGCCCACCAGGCCTCGGTGACACCATACTCCGAACCAAGGGCGGCGCGGTCGGGAGCGAAGCGGGGGCACTCGGCCCAGAAGTGCCGGGCCGAGGCCGCGACGTGCCCGCAGAACGGGCATGGGGCCCGACCGTGGGATCGGCGCGTCGGGGTGCTGGAAGCCCCACCGCGCCACACCGACAGAAGGCCGAGCTGGTCCTTAGTGAGGCTGTCGCGCCACGAGCTCCACGGGAGCCGGGACGAAGCCTCGATGTCGATGTCGTTCATCCCCTCCTCGTCGTTCCGCTGCGCCTGCAAACGTACCTGAAGCAGCTGGGCGCGCGCGCACACCCGGAGGGTGTGTTGCCCCCGGGGAGAGGAGGCATCGAAGTAGGGCGGGAGGGCGGAGGAGGCCACGATCTCAGCCACGGCGGCCGCGGCCCGCGGGTCGAGAGCAGGCCCGGCGCGAACCCAGACAGGCAGAAGCCCAGGCGAGTCCGGGTGGGAGACCAGCCCGAAGGTGGCCGCGTGATGTGCCACGCACGACCGCCAAAGGGGAGACCGAGGGAAGCGAGCGGCAAGGCGGAGGGCCTGGAGAGAGGTGCCGAGGATGGGGTGGAGCTCAAGGCGCTCGGCCCACCAACGCCGTTGGTCCCACCAGGTGCACCGGGTGCGAGCGACGCACCAGAAGGTGAGCTTGACCAAGGAAGGCGGGGGGCACTCCACGAACGGGACGAACGGGGGGCACTCCACGAACGGGGGCACTCCAAGATCGCCCACGAGGCCTCCAAGATGGCCCCATGACGGCCCAAGAGACCCCCAAGACGGCCCCAGGAGGGCCCCAAGAGGCCTCCAAGACGGCCAAGGTGGCCTCCAAGACGACTAAGATGGCCCCAAGATGCCTCCAAGACGGCCCAAGATGCACCAAAGACGGCCTCAGATGGCCTCAAGATGGCCTCAAGACGGCCCAAGAGGCCCCCAAGAGGCCTCCAAGACGGCCCAAGAAGCCTCTAAGAGGTCCTCCAGGAGGGCCCGAAGAGGCCAAAATCATTGATGCTCATAAAGTTGTTGAAGGCATTTGCTTCTTTTCGGCATTCCGACGGCTCAAGACGGCCAAACAGGCCCCCAAGATCGCCCCAAGATCGCCCACGAGGCCTTCAAGATGCCCCCATAACAGCCCAAAAGGCCCCCAAGACGGCCCAAAGACGCCCCAAGACGGCCCAAGAGGCCTCCCGGATCGCCCCCACAGCGCCCAAGAGGCCTCCAAGATGGCCTCAGGCTGCCCAAGAGGCCCCCAAGACGGCCCCAAGAGGGCACAAAGACGACCCAAGAGGCATCCAAGACGCCCAAGATGGCCTCTAAGATGGCCCTGGAGCACCCCAAGAGGGCCCCAAGTCGGCCCAGAAAGGCCCCCCAAACGGCTTCCGACAGTGTCAGACGGGCCAGGAGCCCACCAAGACGGCCGAAGTTGGCTCGAAGCTGACCCAAGACGGCCCAAGAGGCCTCCAAGAGGGCATCCAGGAAGGCCAGAAAATGCCGAACACACTAATGTTCCTTGGGTGTTCGAAGGATTTTGACATTTGCTTCGTTTCGGCCTTCCGACGGCCCGAGACGGCCCAAGAGCCCTCCTCCTCCTCCTGCTCCTGCTCAGCCTCCCCCGTCCCCTCCTGCACCTGCTGTCATCCCGCACCACATGCATCAAGGCTCGCTCCTCATTGCGAGCGGCGCTGGGGCCGCGACCGTCTCCTGGCCGCCCACCATCGTTCTGCGAATGATGGGGGTCCTGGTCTTGGCCGCCTGGTGGATGCGGAGAGAGGGAAGGTGTGCAGCCGTATCAGGAAGGGAGAGGAGGCAGAGAAGGAGGAGGAGGAGGCGAAGGAGGAGGAGGAGGAGAGAATGAGGAGGATGCAATGGAGAGATGAGGGAAAAGAAGGACAGTAGGAGGAAGAGAAGGAGGAGCAGGAGAGGAGAAGGAGAGGAGAGGTGAGCAGAGGAGAAGAAAAGGAGAAGAGAAGGAGAAGAAAAGGAGAGGAGAAGGAGAGGAGAGGAGAGGAGAGGAGAGGAGAGGAGAGGAGAGGAGAGCAGAGGAGGGCAGAGAAAAGCAGAGCAGTGGAAGAGGAGAGGAAGAGGGGAGGGGAGGAGTGGGGGAAGAGAGGAGAGGAGGAAGAAGAGAGGGTAGGAGAGGAGAAAAAGGAGAAGAAAAGGAGGAGAGGAAGAGGAGAGGAGAGGAGAAGGAGAGCAGAGGAGAGGAGAGGAGAGGAGAGGAGAGGAGAGGAGAGGAGAGGAGAGAGGAGGGGATAGAGATGAGAGAGAGAAGAGAAGAAAAGGAGAGAGGAGAGGAGAGGAGAGGGCGGAAAGGAGATGACAGGAGAGGCGATGGCGAGGCAAGGCGAGGCGATGGGAGAAGAAAAGGGGAGAGGAGAGAAGAGGAGAGGAGAGGAGAGGATAAGAAAAGGAGAGGAGAGGAGAGGAGAGGAGAGGAGAGGACAGAAGAGGAGAGGAGAGGAGGGGATAGGAAAGGAGAGGAGGGGAGACGAGAGGAGAGGAGAGGAGGAGAGGAGAGGAGGAGAGGAGAGGAGAGCCGATCCTCCTCGTCCTCCTCATCCTCCTATTCCTCCTCCTCCTCCTCGACCTCCTCCTCCTCCTCGTCCTCCTCCTCGCGCATCCTCCTCCTCCTCCTCCTCCTCCTCCTCCTCCTCCTCCTCCTCCTCCTCCTCCTCCTCTTGTTCCTCCTCCTCCTGCTCCTCCTGCTCCTTCTCATAAGCATCATCATCCTCCTCCTCTCCCTCATCCTCCTCCTCTTCGTCCTCCTCCTCCTCCTCCTCATTCTCTTTCTCTTCCTCCTCCTCCTCCACCTCCTCCTCTTCTTATCATACTAATGATTAATCTTAGTATTAGTATTACCTTTCTTTTTCGTATTATTAACACTAGTCTTCTTCATCTGATCATCGTGTTTATTCCCAGTATGTGTATGCTTATTGTTAGTGGCAGCCGTCTTCTCACTATTATGGTTACGTCTGTTCATTCGTAGTATTACCCTTCTTAATGGTATGATTACTATTATTATTATCATTACTAATATTATTATTACTATTATTAGTATTATTATTATTCTTATTATTATTATTACTAGTAGTAGTATTAGTGTTCCTCCACGTCCTCCTCTTCCTCCTCTTCCTCCCGCTTCTCCTCCTCCTCCTCCTCCTCCTCCTCAGCATCATCAGCATCATCAGCATCAGCAGCATGATCAGAATCAGCATCAGCACCACCATCATCCTCATCAGTATCATCATCATCATCATCATCATCATCATCATCATCATCATCATCATCATCTCATCCATCATCATCTCAGCATCATCATCGTCATCTCATCATCTTCATCGTCATCAACATCATCAATTATCAGCATCATCTTCTTCATCATCATCATCATCATCATCATCACATCATCGTTCATCATCATTTTCTCATTTCATCATCATACCTCCTTCATCTTCATCATCATCATAATCATCATCATTCATCATGATTCATCATCATCTTCATTTCATCATCATCATCATTCATCATTTCTTCTGCATCTTCTTAATATCAACATCATCTTCAGCAGTCATCGCAAAATCAGCATCAGCACATCGTCATCATCTAGATTCTTCAGCATCATCATCGTCGTCATCATCAGCAGGATCAGCATCAGCATCATCAGATGCATAATCATCATCAGCATCATCAGCATCATAAGCATCATCATCGTCATCTGCATCATCATCATCATCAGCAGCAGCATCAGCATCATCATCATCAGCATCATCATCGTCATCATCATCAGCAGGATCAGCATCAGCAAAATCATCATAATCATCATCAGCATCATCAGCATCATCAGCAGCATCAGCATCATCATCGTCATCTGCATCATCATCATCATCATCATCATCATCATCATCATTAGCATCAGCATCAACGTCATCATCATCATCATCATCATCAGCATCATCAGCAGCATCAGCATCATCATCGTCATCTGCATCATCATCATTAGCATCAGCATCAACGTCATCATCATCATCATCATCATCATCATCATCATCATCACCATCATCATCGAAAGAGCGTGTTCTACCGCTGCTGGCGGAAAACCAGGAGGAGTCACTGGGGGTTCCTAACCCGTCCCCCCCCCTTCGAAAACCGGGAAGGGTTCACTACCAGTTCGAACCACCCCCTCCCCCTCACCGTCCATGAGGAAAAGGGGTGGGATCATTACCCGTTCGAGCCCCCCCCCCTCGCCGCCGGCAAACGATTCCCGCTCCTCGGGACAGTGGGACAGTGGTGGGGACACTGAGAGAGTGGTGAGGAAGGTGGTGGGGCCAGTGGGACAGTGGTGGGTGGTGGGAACGGTGGTGGTGGAAACAGAGGTGAGGGGACAGCGGAACAGTGGTGGGGACACCGGGGACATCGGGACAGTGGTGGGGGCGGTATTGGCGGGGACAGTGGTGAAGGCAGTGGTGAAGACGGTGGTGGGGACAGTGGTACATTGGGGAGAGTGGTGGGGACGGTGGGACAGTGGTGGGGACAGTGGGGACAGTGGGACAGCACAGTGGGACAGCGGCGGGCACAGTGGGACCGTGGTGGGACAATGGCGGGAACAGTGGGGACAGTGAGACACTGGTGGGGGCACTGGTGGGGACAGCGGGGACAATGGTGGGAACAGCGGCGACACTGAGACAGTGTTGGGGACAGTGGGAAAGTGGTGGCGACGGCGGTGGTGGGGACAGTGGTGTGGGGACAGCGGGACACTGGTGAGGACAGTGGGAGCAGTGAGGCAGTGGTGGGGACGGTGGTGGTGGAGACAGTGGTGATGACGGTGGTGGGACAATGGGACAGGGGTGCAGCGGGGGCAATGGTCGGAACAGTGGGGGCAGTGGTGGGAACAGTAGGACAGCTCAGTGGGACAGCGGCGGGGACAGTGGGACAGTGGGGACAGTGGGGACGGTGGTGGGAAAAGTGGGGACAGTGGTGGTGGGGACGGTGGTGCTTGGGACAGCGGTGGGGATTAGGTGCGGACGGTGGGGGCCCGGAAGTCGTTTGCCGGCGGTGAGGGCGGGGGGCTCGAACCGGGTAGTGACCCACCCCGGTTTTCTGAAGGGGGGGGTTCGAACCTGTAGTGACCCCCCCCAGTTTTCCAGAGGGGGGGGGGAGGGGTTAGGGGGGGGGGTGTTTTGCCCGGGGAAGGGGTGGGGGAGGGTGGGGGTCCAGCAGGGGAGGTGGGATTTTCGAAGGGGGGGACCCCAGGGCTCTGGAGGAAGAGGGGGAAGTGTTCCACTGGAAAACGGCGGTGGATCAGGCTCTCATCATCATCATCATCATTATCATCATCATCATCATCACCATCATCATCATCAGCAGCAGCAGCATCATCATCAACATCATCAGCATCAGCATCATCATCACCAGCATCATGGTCATCATCATCACCATCATCAGCATCATCATTATCACCATCACCACCATCATCACCATGACAATCACCATGACCATCACCATCACCATCACCATCAAAAGGTGCTTATACACTACCACCACCACCACCACCACCTTGCTTGGCCAAGGCCGGGGCACGGCGGACGGTGTGAACGTGTCGTCTGCGGATCCTCACCGTCTACCTTTCTTCTCCTCGCCATCGGCCTGGCCCCAGATACGCCCAAGGGAGACTCGGAGACTTCAAGGAGTGCTCAGAAGAGGGTCCCAAGATGGCTCCGAAACGGCCCAGGACGGCCCAGGCCCCCCAAACGGCCACACAGTGCCTCCAGAGGGGCCCATGATGGCCCAACAGAGCCCCGATTCTGCGCAAGACGGCCCTGATGGGGGCACCAAGAGGCATCCAAGACGAGAAAGATGAGGCACCAAGAGGCCTCCCAAATGTCCGTCGAAACCACCCCAAAGCATGAAGGGACCGCACCGAACCGAGAACCGAGAACCGTGACCGAACCGGACCGAACCGGTCCAAAACCAAGAACGTAGAAAACCGAACCGGACCGAACCGAATTCATTCAGAACCGAACCGGCGAGGACCGAACCGAACCAGAACCGGAACCGAACCGGAACCGGGCGGCCCCTGAACCGAACCGACGGGAACCGAACCGAACCCCTTTCCCCTCTGGTCCGGACCCCAGGGCCCCGATGACCCCCAGGACTTCGGGACCCCGATGACCCCAGAACCTCCCGAAGATTCCCACGACCCCTCCTCCTCTTCCTCCTTCTCCTCCTCCTCCTCCTCCTCCTCCTCCTCCGTTTCCTCCTCCTCCCTCCTCCTCCTCCTACTCCTCCTCCTCCTCCTTCCTCCTCTCTCCTCCTCCTCCTCCTAGTACTCCTTCCTCCCCCCCCCCCCCTCCCTTTTCTCCCTCCCCCTTTTACCCCTCCTCCTCTCCTCTTCCTCCGACTCCCCTCTTAACTTCACTAGCCTCTCTCCTCCTCCTCCACCTCTGCCTCCTCCTCCTCTCCCCCCCGGGGTCCTTGGCAAGGACCCCCGGGGCCCCGGGGCCCCAAGGCCCCAGGGCCCAGGACCCCAGGACCCCCAGACCGCGGGACCCCGGGACCCAAGGACCCCCGGGACCCCGTTGGAGCCCGCCACATCCAGCACCGGGCTGGCGGGCGCGCGCAACGACAACGACAACGACGACGACGACGACGACGACGACGACGACGGTCCGCTCAAAATCGGTCCCAGAACCTGTCCTCTTGGAATATATTCCAGCCTGGTGCCAGCAGGTGTGCCCTGTCGGGCCCCCGAAGCCCCCGCGGGGGGCAAAAACAGGAAAACCAAACAAAAAACACCTTCGGACCGACGACGACCGACGACGGCGGCGGCGTCGGCGGGCGCGGGCGTCGGCAAGCGTGCGTCGTCGTCGTCGTCGTCGTCGTCGTCGCCGTCGTCGTCGGGGGGCCGCGGGGGAGCCCCGGGGGGGGCCCTGGCGACCCTCCTGGCAGCCCCCCTGGCGACCCCCCTGGCGACCCGCGACGGCGACGGCGACGGCGGCGGCGACGGCGGCGGCGGCGGCGGCGGCGACAGCTACAGCGACTTCGACCCCCCTCGCGGGTGCGACCCCCCTGGCGGGCGCGCCCTGGCGGGTGCAACCCACCTGGCGGGCGCGACCCCCGTGACGGGCGCGACCCCCCTGGCGGGTGCAACCCCCCTGGCGGGCGCAACCCCCCTGGCGGGCGCAACACCCCTGGCGGGCGCGACCCCCCTGGCGGGTGCGACCCCCCTGGCGGGTGCAACCCCCCTCGCGGGTGCGACCCCCCTGGCGGGTGCAACCCCCCTGGCGGGTGCGACCCCCCTGGCGGGTGCGACCCCCCTGGCGGGTGCAACCCCCCTCGCGGGTGCGACCCCCCTGGCGGGCGCAACCCCCCTGGCGGGTGCAACCCCCCTGGCCCCCCTGGCGGGTGCAACCCCCCTGGCGGGTGCAACCCCCCTGGCGGGCGCAACCCCCCTGGCGGGTGCAACCCCCCTGGCGGGTGCAACCCCCCTGGCGGGTGCAACCCCCCTGGCGGGTGCAACCCCCCTCGCGGGTGCAACCCCCTCTGGCGGGTGCAACCCCCCTCGCGGGTGCAACCCCCCTGGCGGGCGCGACCCCCCTGGCGGGTGCAACCCCCCTGGCGGGCGCAACCCCCCTGGCGGGTGCAACCCCCCTGGCGGGCGCGACCCCCCTCGGGCTGCGACCCCCCTCGGGGCTGCGACCCCCGTCGGGGCACGTCGCTGGAGGGCCTCGCGCCTCCACGCCTCCACGTTTCTCCTCCTGCTCCTCCTCCTCCTTCTCCTCCTCGTCGTCCTCCTCCTCCCTCCTCCGCCTCCGCCTCCGCCTCCTCCCCCTCCTCCTCCTCCTCCTCCTCCTCCTCCTCTCCTCCTCCTCCTCCCCTCCTCCTCCTCCTCCCTTTTTTTCAAACTGGGTCGTCGCTTACGCAGACGGGGCGCCCAACGTCGCACCTGACCAGTCGGGCCGAACCGAACCGGAGCGGCCACTCGAACCGAACCGAACCGGTCGGACCCAACCGCGCGAAAACCGGAACCGAACCGAACCGGCGGCAGGCCCAAGCCGAACCGGCCGAAACCGACCCAACCGAACCCGCCAAACCGAACCGGCCAAGCAAAACCGACCCGGCTGCAGAACCGGACCGAACCGAACCGAGCCGATCCCTTCATGCTCTGGGCGCCAGCGCTCGCGCAAACGGCAGGGGGCGAGCGGCATCTGACAGCGCCTGCGGAAGCGCAATGCGGTCTCCACTTCTGCGCACAGAACCATGGTCACCGCTCCGACTACGTCGAAGGCGTCGTCGAAACGCACGCGCTGCCAAATGCGCAGGCGGCGGTCAGCGGCGAGCTGCTGAGCGGCGCCGTCCACGAGCCTGCAGAGTAGGGGCGCCCCGTCTGCGGGGGGCGGGCCTGCCGCTGCGACGCCGCCGCTGGCGGCCCGCTCGGGGGAATGCCCGGCGCCCCCGCGAGGCGCGAGCGCAGCGGCCACCGCGCAAATCTGCAACGCCAGGAATGTGCGCCACAAGAGTTGGCCATCATCTCGGCGGTTGGGAACAAAAAAAAACCTTGGGCGCAGTCCAGGCGCATCTGGTTTTTCCCCATATCCCAAGATGGGGCTATTGTTATTACTCGGGCGCCGCCGACCCCAGAGAGAACACGCCTATTCATACACAGACTTACTCATACTCAGACCTACTCATACTCATACCTTCACGTGGACTGACTTACTCAACACACAGCATGCAGGCCTACTCATATTCAGACTTCCTCATGCTGGGGCTCCTTCATACCCAGACCTACTCATGCCCAGACTCGCCCCCGGACCTGCTCATACACAGGCTTATTCCTACTCAGACCTACACGCGCTCAGACCTTCTCACAGTCCGAGTCGCTCAACGCACGGACTTAGACCTACTCATACTCAGACCGAAACATAATCAAACTCGCAAAGGGAGCCGCCAGGAATGTTTTCACGGGCCCGTTCGCGGCGAGTTTGTGGGGGTGCCTCATGCGGTTTGCTCGTTTTCGTGCCCAGCATCCTTTGCTGTCAGATCAGAATACCAGGGTGTCTCAGGCGGGGCGCTAGTTTCATCGCCCCAAAGGGGGGCCGCCAGGGGTGTTGTTCACGGGCCCGTTCGCGGCCAAATTGTACGGATGTCTCAAGCCGTTTGCTCGTTTTCATGCCAAACATCCCTTGCTTTTAAAACAACTTGCGTGGGTGTCTCAGGCGGGGCGCCGGTTTCAGCGCCCCTAAAAGGCCGCCAGGTGTGTTTTCACGGGCCCGTTCGCGGCCAGATTGTGGGGGGGTCTCAGGCGGCCTGCTCGCTGCCATGCCCAGCATCCTTTGCTTTCAGAATAGATTGCGAGGGTGTGTCGGGCGGGGCGCTGGCTTCAACGCCCCGAAAGGGGGCCGTGAGGGGTGTTTTTTTTTTCTTTGTGCACGGGCCCGTCCGCAGCCAGTTTGCGGGGATGTCTCATGCGGTTTGCTCGTTTGAATGCCCAGCACCCCTGGCTTGCGAAGCAGATTTGGAGGGCGTCTCAGGCGGGGCGCTAGTTCCAGCACCCCTAAGGGGAGCCGCCAGGGGTGTTTTCACGGGACCGTTCGCGGCCAGTTTGTGAGGGTGTCTCCAGCGGTTTGCTTGATTTCATGCCTAGCACCCTTAGCTTTCAGAGCAGATTGCGAGGGTCTCTCAGGCGGGGCGCTGGTTTCAGCACCCCTGAAGGGAGCCGCCAGGGGGTAGGGCGCGGGCCCGCTCGCGGCCAGAATGTGGGGATGTCTCAGGCGGTTTGCTCGCTGTCATGTCCAACATCCGTGGCTTCCAGGACAGATTTGGAGGATGTCTCTGGCGGGGCGCAGGTTTCAGCATCTCTGGGGAGAACCGCCAGGGGGTAGGGCACGGGCCCGTTCGCGGCCATTTTACGGGGATGTCTCAGGCGGTTTGCCCGTTGCCATGATGCGAGGAAGGAGATGAGGCGCGCTGCTCCCTTGCATGGCTAAGCGCTCATTTTACATATCCCACTGCCAACCACCCTAAACCATATGCACATTGCCGCCGGCTGGGGAGGGCACGGCCCGGCCGCTCAGGAGGGGGAATGAATGGGGGGCTCATATTCAATCATACTCAAAGCTCACATTGGCTCACACCCACTCACTCGCATAAGGACTCGTCTTCGTCGGCCCTGTCGCCCATGTGAACGCGCTATTATAATCAAACGCTCATGAACAGACGCTCGCTATGACATGCCATACAACATGGGATTCGTAGATGGGGAGGTGCTGCACGCAGCGAAGAATCCTGTCGCGTTGCCAACCTCCCCGTCTTGAAGCAGTTTGCAGGCGCGCCCGGCATGCGCGTCGTCAGAGCGTGGTCAATGCCCACCCGAAAGGTGAGCACGCGCGTGGCCGCTGGTTTCTCGCCCACCACGAATAAGCGCTTCAGGATGATGAAAGCAACGACGCGGCGCGCAGCCCCAAAGCGCTCGGCGTTGGGGTCGCAACCGCTGCCGACCACGCGCGTCATAGGTTGCAGACCGCCGTTGAAAAGCTGGCGGCGCTAGTCGGAAATGACGCGCGTCGCGCACAGGGCCTGCGGGCGAGACATGCGATCCCCGTGGTCGGCGTCGCGCCACTCCCATGGCAGGCGCCGCAATGTCCTCCCCGCCCAGTCTCGGATTGCCTCGAGGAGCTGCCCCCAATAGTCTGACGGGAGGTATTTGTGCAACCGCACTGCCGCGCAGCGCAACGTGGCCTGCAAATTGAAGCCGCCGACGTCGCCGAGGTCGGCGATGAGCCCGCGGACTGTGGACCCAGAGATCGGGTTGCTCGAACGGGCCGCGCACCTCATAGCCAGTGGCCAGGAAGTGGGCCGTGCGAGGGCCCAGGGGCGCAGAGCGGAACATAGGCCACAGCAGAGTGACAGCCGCCATGTTGGCGGCAGCCCCGTCCTGCAATATTGCATGGAGGAGCCATGCCCATGGGCTACCCCAGGCGCCCACAGCGCCGCCGCCACCAGCAAGCCCAGCGCTCGCGCAGACTCGGCGCAGCTCGACCTCCAGAGCCGTCTCGAGCGTCTTTACGTTCTTACTAGCCAATGGGGGCCAATTCCGACGGCACGGCAAACTTGTTTTCCCCAGCGCACAACACCAGGACGTTCGCCAACACGTTGGACGCGCGGCCTCGGCGCGGGAGCTCCTGCATGATGGGCGTCTTGCTCCTCAGCCAAAAATCACCGGCGCCCTGGACGTGCATCAGCGCGACGCCGAAGAACCCTGCTGCCTCGCTGCGCGGCCCCGCGCGAGCTGACGCGACCGCGCGGGAGCTGGCCTTCCTGACCTCGTGGTTCAGGGTCTCGACGAAAGCCCCTCGGACCTCGCGCAGAGACGATCGGCCGACCATTGTTTGGTCCACCCCGTGGGCATCTTTGAAGCTGACGGGCACGTCTGGGGCTGCCAGGGCACAGCGAACAACCCATTCGGTCGTGATCCACGCTCCCTTCTTCGCCCCGTGTTTGGCGAAATGTGTTTTAAAACAGGGCTAGGATCGGGATAAATGGCTCCAGAGCGTCCCGGAGCGCTCTCAGAGCGTTCCGGAACGCTCTGGAGCGGCCGCGGCGCCCAATACATCCTCCAAGCCCGCCGATTTTCAGAGATTTCGAGTTATCCCGGTCCGATTTTGTCCCGATCTTCGCGTCGAATATGTTTATAGCTGGGTGATCGTTTTGCCGCGGCGGCCAACAATGGCCTGAAGACTTCTGGCCGAGGTCTCCGTTGCTGGCCGCCACAGGCTGCTTCGGTTTCGCCTTGTCCCGGCCCGTCCCCAGGGCGAGTCGCGGGCTCCCCTGTGGAAGTCCGCTCCCTCCGCCTCTGACCCAGGTGCCCGAATGACTGCACACTGGCCCCCTCCAGAATCCGCCGATCCGGCGTGTGAGTTGAGGAACTTTAAGCTGAAGCTCTGCTTCAGCCTGAGCTGTGGCTCTGCTCGGGAGGGGTGGGGGGGTGGGGGGACCTCATTAACTGACGGAGTCAATGCTCAGCACCTCCCCCCCTTGCCAGCCCCCAGGAGAGAGGGGAGGGGGAAAGGAGAGAGGGGGAGGGGGAGAGGGGGGGTGTGGACAGGAGAGAAGGGGGATGGGGGGGACAGGGGAAAGGGGGAGGGATGGGAAAGGGGGGACGGGGGGGGGACAGGAGAGAGGGGGGGGGGACAGGAGAGAGAGGGGGGGACAGGAGAGAAGGGGGGGGGGAAGAGGGGGGAGGACAAGAGACAGGGGGGTGGGGGGGACAGGAGAGAGGAGTGGGGGGATGCGGAAAGGAGAGAGGGGGGGGGGGGAAAGAGACAGGAGAGAAGGGGGGGGGAAAGGAGAGAAGGGGGGGGGCTGACAGGAGAGAGGGGGGGAGAGAGAGGGGGGGGGGACCAGGAGAGAGGGGGGGGGGACAGGAGAGAGGGGGGGGAAGGAGAGAGAGGGGGACAGGAGAAAGGGGGGGGGGACAGGAGGGAGGAGGGGAGGTGGGGGGGGGCCTTGATCATCACCATCTCCATCACCATCACCATCACCATCACCATCGTCACATCACCACCATCATCATCATCCAGAGCGCCCCGGATCGGCGGCACTGGCCGGAGGCCACTACAATATCAAGAGCCGCAGTGGTCTGCGAGTGATCGAACCCTCGCCTCGCCGAGCATTGATGGCACTTCGAGCCCGGGCGTACAGGCTCCTCAACCGAGTGAACACCCTTGGACGGGGAGGGCCATCAGCAGAAGGAGGTTGCATGGGGCCACGCTCCAACACGAACCTGACGAGCCGACGGCCACGGATGTGATGGCGCTACGGCTACGATAGTTATCGGGCTACCGACTACGGGACGCGGAACAGAGCTTGTCGATGCCGCGCCGAACTCCTGCGCAAACGCTGGGGCCACATCGAAGCCACCAGCAAACCGCGCGCTCACCCGCTACCGACCTTGCTGTCCGAGGCCCACCGCGGAAAACCCGACGACCAGAAAACCGCGGGCCGCGGCGGCGCGCCGAAGGCCTCTCGAGGCCCAGGCCAGCGCCGCCGAGAACTCCGAGCCGAATCCAGCCGGCGAGGAGAGCGCCCGCACGTTGCCCACATGAAAAGCCCGCAGGCCGAAGTCCCACGACGAGCCGCGCGGAAGCGGTTCGCCTGGGCCACGCGAGGCCCAGGCCGACGCCGCGGGGGGGTGACGACGATGATGGTGAATGGTGACGCGAAAGATGTTGATGATAGGGCGGACGAAGGATGGTGGCGGTTGGGCCCCCGAGGGCGCAAACCCGCTCAGAGTGAATCCCCAGAGACCTCCTGGGGAGGGCTCGCCAGCTTATCGATCCGCGCCACCCATGGCGACGAGGAAAGCCTCCGAAGACAAGAAAACCTCGAGCCTCGAACCTTCGATCCTCCAGGCTCGAAGATGGACATCGCCTGCCGTCCAGGCGACGCACAGCGGCTCCAGAATCTATGCGAAATCCTCCACCATGCCCCAACATGGGAAACAAGCAGGGAGTCTTGCGAACCTATCCACTCGGGGGGGGAAGAGCGGGACCCAAGCGGAACATACATAACCCGACAAGAAAACGTCGTAACGGCACGGCACGGAATCGTAACAACACGGCGTCGTAACGGCACGGCGACGCAACGGAAAGACCGTCATGGGAAACCCTCGAAATAATTCTGGCCGCGAGGCGGCGGACGCGCGCGGGGATGGGGACCGGGTCCCGCCCTCCTCGTTCTCGTCGTTATCGTCGTCGCCGTCGTCGGCCGTCGGTCGTAAGTCGTCGGTCGTGGGGCGTCGGTTGTCGGTCGTCGGCGTCGGTCGCGGGGCGTCGGTCGTCGGTCGTCGGGTCGTCGGTCGTGGGGCGTCGGTCGTCGGTCGTCGGCGTCGGTCGCGGGGCGTCGGTCGACGGTCGCCGGTCGTCGGTCGTCGCCTTCTCCCGCCTCCTCCCCATCCTCCTCCTGCTCTCTCCTCCTCCGACTCCTCGGCCTCGTCGTCGACGTCCTCACCCCTCTCCTCGCCACGCCTCCTCCACCGCAGCCTCATCCACCTCGCAGTGTCCTTTCCCCCTCAGAGGCGTGGATGGCGGACGACCGAGGGGCCTCGACGCATCGCGGCTGCGACACCGCGCGAATCAGGAGGCCGCAGCGCAAAGCAAAAGCGCAAGAGACAGAGCGAGAGAGAGAGAGAGAAAGCAAGAGAAAGGAAGCGCAACGGTGAAACCACGTTGAAAACATGCGCGCGCATGCGCACCCCAGCCAAACGACGCGATCGCGCGCTTCCCAGCAAGTGGCCACATGTAAGGGGGCGACCAGGAGAAGCGACTGGAGGACACAGGCGCAAATAAAACAACTCCGTGGTGAAGCGCGGATCAATGCGGATCATGGCGCGAAGCAACAGGGATGGGGGGGCGCGGAGCAGTACGAAGAAATACGGAGCAGGACAAGTAGAAGAAGGGAAGGCGAATAAGGACTTATTGAGGTCCCCGGGATCGGCCGCATAGCTCACCCAGAGCTGGTTGCAATCGAAACGTGTGGGACGCCCAATCGGCACGAGCTCGAGATCTGACGCAGTTCCGAAGCGAGACGAGGCGACACCGGGCGCAAGGCGCATGGACGCGCCAGAAGATGTGCCAGGGACGCACAAGGGAATGCGCCAGGGGACATGTCAGGGGATGTGGCAAGGGACGGGCCACGGAACGGGCAGGGAACGCGCCAGGAGACAAGCCAGGGAACGCGACACAAGACGAGTCAAGGGACGCGCCGAATTGCTAAGGGCATACGCCGTTCCGCTCTGGGGCGGTAGGAACCCATGTGTTTTCACGGTTGTCCCACCCTGGGGCGTTAGGAACCCATGCGTTTTCACGCGTGTCCCGCTCTGGGGCGCCAGGAACCCGCGTGGTTTCACGCGCTCCCCGGGCTTAAGAACATATGTGGTTTCGCGCGTGTCCCGCCCAGGAGCTTTTTCAGAACCCACATGTTGTCACGCTTGTGCCGCTCTGGGGCGTTCGAACCAATGTGGCTTCACGCTTATCTCGCTCTGGGGTGTCAGGATCCCACGTGTTCCCGCTTGCCCCGCTGTGGGGGGGGCGTTGGAAACCATGTGTTTTCACGCTTGTCCCGCTCGGAGGCGTTAGGAACCCAAGTGTTGTCACGCCTGTCCCGCTCTGGGACGTTAGGAATGATGTGTTTTCGCGCGTGTCCCGTTCTGGGCTGTCAGGGACCAATATATTGTCACGCTTGTCCCTCTCTGGAGCGTTTAGAACCCGAGGTGTTTTCCTGCTTGTCCCGCCCTGGGGCGTTACGAATCCAAGTGTGCCATGCTTGTCCCACTCTGGAACGTTCAGAAACCCACGTATTGTCAAGCTTGCCCCGCCCTGGGGAATCAGGATCCTACGTGTTTTCACGCTTGCCAAGCTCTGGGGCATCAAAAACCTACGTGGTTTCACGCGTGTCCCACTGTGGGGCGTTAGAAACCATGTGTGTTCACGTTTGTTCCGCTCTGGGGCGTTTAGGAACCCACGTGGCTTCACGTTTGTCCCGCTTTAGGACGTTAGGAACACCACGTGGTTTCACGCTTGCCCCGCTCTGGGGCGTTAGGAACCTACGTGGTTTCACGCGTGTCCCGCCGGGAGGCGCTTAAGAACCCCGGAGTTCTCACGCTGGTCCCGCTCTGGGGCATTACGTAAGAGCCCACGTGATTTCAAACTTGTCCCATTATTGGGCATTAAGATCCCGCGTTTTCCCGCTTGCCCCGCTGTAGGGCTTTAGGAACACACGTGTTTTCACGCGTGTCCCGCTCTGGGGCGTTAGGAACCCATGTGTTTGCACGCTTGTCCCGCAAGGGGGCGTTAGGAATCCATGCTTTTTCATGCTTATCCAACCCTTTCACGCGTGTCCCGCTCTGGGGCGGTAGGAACCCATGTGTTTTCACGCTTGTCCCGCTCTGGGGCGTTAGGAACCTATGTGCTTGCACGCTTGCCCCGCTCTGGAGCGTTAGGAGCCAATGTGATTTCTCGCTTGCCCCGCTCTAGGACGCCACGTTTCGTCAGGCTTGTCCCTCCCGCTCGGGGGCGATAGAAGCCCACCTGCTTTCACGGCTGTCCCGCTCTGGGGCGTTCGGAGCCCACATGTTTGCACGTTGCTCTGGGGCGTTCGGACCCCCTGCATGTTCACACTTGTCCCGCTGTGAGACGCTCCCTGTGGCAGCCTGTGACAACACATGTAAAGTGAAAAGGATTCGAGCCCCAGGAGAGGAGCAATGAATAATACAAAAGCTTCGCTCGAGGCATCCTCAACAAATTCTGCGAAAGACGCGTTTCACTCGAGACACTTGCAACAAACGAAAATGTTAACTTCACCCTGTGTTTCATCAGTCGGAATTTCGAATACCAGTGTTCCGCTCGGGACATCCTCAAAACACGATTCGCTGCCCATGCGCGACCTCACTATTTACAACGAAATTAACGCGCCGACCTTACGCAAATTAAAGCCCCGCGCAATGGAACGCTACTAACATGATCGACCCACGAACCCGGAAAGGAATGTAGAAATATGAGGCATGGCAACGCTTCAAAAACACCTGAGTGGACGACGGGCAACTGCAACGCTGAATGTATCGATCTTGATGTACCCTGCCGATGGCTGTGCTGTGCTGCGCCGTGCTGAATTGCGATGTGCCATGCCGCGATTGTGCTCTGTAGCGTTGTGGATCGGGTCCTCCTTTGTATCCGAGTCCTGACCGAACTGGTATGGATCTTAAGCTCGAGCTGCCTGAACACATAGTAGCTGTCCCACAGCTGCATTGAGAAGGGGACATGCTAGGAGGACGCGCCGCGAAAAGTTCCAAAGGGCCGCGCCAGGCGACGTACCAAGGGACGTGCCATGGGGACGCACCGCGGGACGTGCCAAGGGGACGCGTTACGTAACGTGCCAATGGACGTGCCAGGGGACGTGCCAGGGGGCGCGCCACGCGACGTGCCAGGGGGACTCGCCACGGGACGCGCCACGGAACGTGCCAAGGAACGTGCCAGGTTGCAATGCTGAATGTATCGATCTTGATGTACCCTGCCGAGGGCTGTGCTGTGCTGCACCGTGCTGAATTTCAATGTGCCATGCCGCGATTGTGCTCTACAGCGTCGTGGATGGAGTCCTCCTTTGTATCGAGTCCTGACCGAACTGATCTGGATCTTAAGCTCGAGCTGCCTGAACACATAGTAGCTGCCCCGCAGCTAATTGACACAAGGACATGCCAGGAGGACGCGCCGCGAAAAGTTCCAAAGGGCCGCGCCAGGCGACGTCCCAGGGGACGTGCCATGGGGTTGCACCGCGGGACGTGCCAAGGGGACGCGCTACAGAACGTGCCAATGGACGTGCCACAGGATGTGCCAGGGGGACGCGCCACGCGACGTGCCAGGGGAGCTCGCCAAGGGACGCCCCACGGAACGTGCCAAGGAACGTGCCAAATTGCAACGCTGAATGTATCGATCTTGATGTATCCTGTCGATGGCTGTGCTGTGCTGCGCCGTGCTGAACTGCGATGTGCCATGCCGCGATTGTGCTCTGTAGCGTTGTGGATCGGGTCCTCCTTTATATCCGAGTCCTGACCGAACTGATATGGATCTTAAGCTCGAGCTGTCTGAACACATAGTAGCTGCCCCAGAGCTCATTGACAAGGGGACATGCTAGGAGGACGCGTCGCGGAAAGTTCCAAGGGACGCGCCAGGCGACATGCCAAGGGACGTGCCATGGGGACGCACCGCGGGACGTGCCAAAGGGGACGCGTTACGTAACGTGCCAATGGACGTGCCACGGGACGTGCCAGGGGGCGCGCCGCGCGACGTGCCAGGGGGACGAGCCACGGAGCGTGCCAAGGAACGTGCCAAGTTACAATGCTGAGTGTATCGATCTTGGTGTCCCGTGCCGAAGTCTGTGCTGTGCTGCACCGTGCTGAATTTCAATGTGCCATGCCGCGATTGTGCTCTACAACGTTGTGGATCGAGTCCTCCTTGCATCCGAGTCTTGACCGAACTGCTTTGGATCTTAAGCTCGAGCTGCCTGAACACATAGTAGCTGCCCCAGAGCTAATTGACAAGGAGACATGTCAGGAGGACGCGCCGCGGAACGTTCCAAAGGGTCGCACCAAGCGACGTGCCAGGGGACGTGCCATGGGGTTGCACCGCGGGACGTGCCAAAGGGACGCGCTACGGAACGTGCCAATGGATGTGCCACGGGATGTGCCAGGGGACGCGCCACGCGACGTGCCAGGGGGACTCGCCAAGGGACGCCCCACGGAACGTGCCAAGGAACGTGCTAAGTTACAATACTGAATGTATCGATCTTGATGTACCGTGCCGAAATCTGTGCTGTGCTGCGCCGTGCTGAATTGCGATGTGCCATGCCGCGATTGTGCTCTATAGCGTTGTGGATCGAATCCTCCTTCGTATCCGAGTCCTGGCCGAACTGATTTGGATCTTAAGCTGGCTGAACACATAGTAGCTGCCCCAGAGCTCATTGACAAGGGGACATGCTAGGAGGACGCGCCGCGGAACGTTCCAAGGAACGCGCCAGGCGACGTGCCAGGGGACGTGCCATGGGGACGCACCGCGGGACGTGCCAAAGGGACGCGTTACGTAACGTGCCAATGGACGTGCCACGGGACGTGCCAAGGGACGCGCCACGCGACGTGCCAAGGGGGACTCGCCACGGGACGCGCCACGGAACGTGCCAAGGAACGCGCTAGGTTTCAATGCCGAGTGCATCGATCTTGATGTACCCTGCCGAGGGCTGTGCTGTGCTGAATTTCAATGTGCCATGCCGCGATTGTGCTCTATAGCGTCGTGGATCGAGTCCCCCTCTGCATCCGAGTCCTGACCGAACTGATCTGGATCGTAAGCTCGAGCTGCCTGAACACATAGTAGCTGCCCCGCAGCTAATTGACAAGGGGACATGCCAGGAGGACGCGCCGCGAAAAGTTCCAAGGGACGCGCCAGCTGACGTGCCAGGGGACGTCCCATGGGGTTGCACCGCGGGATGCCAAGGGGACGCGCTACGGAACATGCCAATGGATGTGCCACGGTATGTGCAAGAGGACGCGCCACGCGACGTGCCAAGGGGGCTCGCCAAGGGAAGCCCCACGGAACTTGCCAAAGATCGTGCCAAATAGCAATGCTGCGTGTATCGATCTTGATGTACCGTGCCGCAGCCTGTGCTGTGCTGCGCCGTGCTAAATTTCAATGTGCCATGCCGCGATTGTGCTCTATAGCGTTGTGGATCGAGTCCTCCTTGCATCCGAGTCTTGACCGAACTGATTTGGATCTTAAGCTCGAGCTGCCTGAACACATAGTAGCTGCCCCAGAGCTAATTGACAAGGGGACATGCCAGGAGGACGCGCCGCGAAAAATTCCAAGGGACGCGCCAAACGACGTGCCGGGGGACGTGCCATGAGGACACACCGCGGGACGTGCCAAGGTGACGCGCTACGGAACGTGCTGGGGACAAGCGTTTCGCTCGAGACATCCTGTCAACATCCTCATGCTAGACATCCGCCTGAGCGACCTGGACACGTGAAAACAAGCGTTTCGCTCAACACATCCTCAACACAGTCTCACGCTAGACATCAACCTCGGCGAATTGGACACGTCAAAACAAGTGGTTCACTCGAGACATCATCCTCAACACATCTTCATGTGAGACGTCCGCCTGGGTGACCTGGGCACATGAAAACAAGCGTTTCGCTCGAGACCTGTTCAACACCTCCTCATACTAGACATCCGCCTGGGCGACCTGTACACGTGAAATCAAACGTCTCGCTCGAGACATCCTCAACACATCCTCATGTTAGACATCCGCCTGTGCGAGCTGGACACGTGAAAAAAAACCATATCTCTCGAGACATTCTCAACACATCCTCATGCTAGGCATCCGCCTGGGCAACCTGGACACGTGCAAGCAAGCATCTGGATCGAGACGTCCTCAACACATCCTCATGCTAGACATCCGCCTGGGCGACGAGGACGCGTGAAACCAAGCGTCTCGCTCGAGACATCCTCAAGACCTGGGCACGTGAAAACAAGCATTTCACTTGAGAGAACCTCTGAATTCTGGTCCCCAGGATAGGACAATCTATACACACAAAACAAACGTTTCGCTGGAGACATCCTGAACACATTCTGAGAAACAAGCGTTTCGCTCGAGATATCCTTACAAATAAAAGCGCTGGCCCTGGGCGACATCGCTATCTATCGCGAAATCATTCCGCCAACCCTACAGCCGTCGAAACCGGGGGTAAACCAACTAAAAAAGAACCCTGGGCCCGCGCCCTTTCAGGGAAAGTATAACCCTGGCCGTATGTCCTTTCCGAAAAAATCCAGCATCACGAAAAACGACCAGAACCCCAGACCCAGTCTTTCTGCCCATCTTCCGAGCCAGATCGATCTGTGATGGTCCAGGGGCCCCGAACTTGTGATGCACTTCCTAAAGGGACGCCGGCGAATGGAACTTCTGAGATCGCGGCGTTGCCTTTGAGACTTCGGAAGGCGAGTGAAAGCGCCCCGCGACGTCCTTGCGGGCGAAGCCGAGCGGACTTGGGACATCGGCATCGCCTGTCTCAAGAGTCCCTCTCCCTGGGGTCCCTGTTGGAACCACGTTAACTTGGCAGAAACACCCGGCTTTCTTCAGTCCCCTCCGCCTCCTCCGCCCCGTCCTGGAGCTGGCGGCCCTGCGTAAGCTGAGGGCCGGGGACAAATTTCCATCCTAAGAGAGAACCCTGGGACGGAGCCCATTCCATGGAAATCGCGACCAACACCCCAGACCCTATCCTTCCGCCCATCTTCCGAGTCAGATCGATCTGTGATGGTCAGGGGGCCCGAAACTTGGCGTAAACGCCTGGCGTCCTCTGGACGTCGTCGTCGTCGTCGCCGTCCTCGCACTCAACCTCGGCGTGTCGTCGTTGCCGTCCTAGTCGTAATCGTCTTCGCCGTCCTCGTCGTCGTCGTCGTCGTCGTCGGCGTCGTCGTCGTCGTCGCCTTCGTCCTCGGCGTCGCCGTCCTCGTCCTCGTCCTCGGCGTCGTCGTCGCCGTCCTCGTCGGCGTCTCCTCGTCCTCGTCGTTGTCGTCGCCGTCCTCGTAGTCGTCGTCCCCTCCTGGAGCTGGCGGGCGGCAGGGGCCTTCGCGCCGTTGCCGCTCCCCGCCCGCGCCGCGGCCCGCAGCCGCGTCCGAGGCAGGGTCCAGCGGCCGCAGCCCCCAGATGTTGTGGGCGTAACGGCTGGGGACCTGGGGATCAGCCAAGACGAAGCCAGGACGGGCAAGGACAAACTCCGACAGGGTCGGGATCCACTCAAGGGGGGGTGACCTTGAGGGGGGCATGAGTCAGATCCGTTGGTGCACCGAACTGCCGCGAACAGGTGCCCCCCCTGCATGCCCCACCTGTCGGCAACTATGGGGAGCTGCCTGCGGCTAGGGGGCATCTATTTTGGGCGGCTCGGTTCCAAAAACGATCGAAATAACACACCCCAGGGCACCCCCCCCCTTTGCGGGATCCCGATAGGGGTACGTGGAGAATCTCTCTGAGATCTGGCGGATCTGGAAGATGCCTCGGGCGCCGCGGCATTTTAAGAGAGTTCCAGAACGCTCTAAGAGCGTTCTGGAACGCTCTGGAACGGACATATCCTCGTCCTAGCCCCGTCCGACAAGGCTAGACCTAAACGGTATTTTTCATTATCCGTTGTGCTTTCGTTTTCCATCGATCTGTCTTCGTTCCGCCTCTGCTGCAAAGCGAAACCGAACCGCAAACGGCCCACGAAATCGCCAAAACACCGTTTGGGTCGAGCCCCGGATCAGCAATTCCTGCAGTGCGGACGCGGCCGCATGAGACCCTCGCAAGAAACCCAGCCCGAAGACCCGCGTGAGAGGTGCGACTGGGGGAAGCCCAGGACACCCTGAACGCAACAGCTTCTTCAACGGGCGCTGCAAGTCACCGCGCAGCGCACGGAGCGAAGAAACCATGGACACCCTGACGAACAGCATACGGTTTCTTCATGCGCGCCCCCACTGTACCCATCGGTTGGAAGAAATGGGTAGGAACATGAAGTAGGAAGGCGATGCAATCATATTGGGTTCACACCCGCCCCCTGAAGAGGAGGGAAGAGGGAAAACCGCTCGACTCTTGAAGTAGGAAGGCGCCGAGAGTGGATCGGGATCTGGAAAACCATACATCCCACCAGCCTTCTGGGCGTAGGTGGTCTAGGGCGGCTCCTCCTCTTCCAGCCCCCTTTTGCCCCTTCGAGGAAGGGTCTACCACTGTTCCGTATTAATATACACCCCCTCCCCCCAAGCCCGCCCCCCACCATCCCTGTCAAAAAATAACACAAACCGCACTCTGCCTCCACAGTTGGAGCATGCGCGGCCAACCCGATGCGGCCCCCATCCCCCCATCCCTGTCAAAATCCATGCAAAGTGCACTTTGGGGCAAAGTCTTGAGCACTCGGAGCACGTGGCGCATCTGGCGCACCAGGCGCGCCTGGCACGCTCGGGCCCCAGGGGTACCTGGCGCGCGTGGCGCCCCTGCCACGCGTGGCGCACCTCGCCCAAACGTTGCGCACCTGGGGTTGGCTTTGGTTCCCAGCAGGGCTGAACCTAAACGGTGTTCTTCGTTTTTGTTATGTGTTCGTTTTCCATCTTTTTGTCTCGAGTCCGCCTTTACCGCACAACGAATTCGAAACGAAAACGGCCCACGAAATCGCCAAAAACACACCGTTTAGGTCCAGCCCTGGTTCCCAGTAGCTGCCGTCCAAAGACGACCGCTGAGCATGCTCGGGCTCGAGTGCAACTCATGTGCAGGGAGGGCGGGTGGGAGTGAGCTAGACGGCTTGCGGGCGGGTGCGTGTCTTGACCCGTCCCCTTCCCCTGGACCTACACGGGGCCGCGGCGAGGCAGCCCAAACCATTGGTTTTTGATGTAAGGTTTTGGCTGCATTTTGGCCTCTTGGGGGGGCAACCCTAACATAAGCCCCCCTCTTCTTTGATCGATTTCTGCCAAGATGGCCCCAAGCAAAGCCCAACGAGGAGGAGGAGGAGGAGGAGGAGGAGGAGGAGGGGCCAGGCTGGAGTGGCAGTTCAGAGGACGGCACGGTGACGGACCGCGTGGTGATCTCGGGATCCCCAACGCCTCCACCGCGCGGTCCGGTACCGCACACGTTTTGGGGACTTTGGAGGCCTTGATCGCCCGAGGCGTCCTCGGAAAACGGCCCGAGTCCCAAAACCGCGCGGTGGCCACGAGGCCGCACTGGCTCACCGCACGGCGTGGTCGCCGCGCCGTTTGGGGGCCTCCCGACTCCTGGCCCCCCCCCCCCTCCGGGTAACCTTGGTCACCCAACCTCAGGTCGGGCACGTCCTCCTCGAGGCGAGTTTTGGACGAAAAATAAGAGATGGTCAACACATAAAAAATAATTATCCCGGCAAAGCAACCTAACAGCGATGTGTATAAGAATATCTGGAAGCATTCCCCTTAAGATTCAGCTGAGAATCCAGTTGTAGAATTCTGCTGTTCTCGCAGTCGCAGTCGCATTCGCAATTCAGCATCACCTTGTCTCAGCTTCGGCCTGCCTCGGCCTCATCCTCAGCCTCAGCCTCAGTCTCAGCCTCAGCCTGTCTCGGTCTGAGCCAGCCTCGGCCTCAGCCTCAGCCTGCCTCAGCCTCAGCCTGCCTCAGCCTCAGCCTCAGCCTCAGCCTGCCTCAGCCTCAGCCTGTCTCAGCCTCAGCCTGCCTCAGCATCAGCCTCAGCCTCAGCCTCAGCCTGCCTCGGCTTGCCTCGGCCTCAGCCTCAGCCTCAGCCTCAGTGCCTCAGCCCTCAGCCTCAGCCTGCCTCAGCATCAGCCTCAGCCTCAGCCTCAGCCTGCCTCGGCTTGCCTCGGCCTCAGCCTGCCACGGCTTCAGCCTCAGCCTCAGCCTGCCTCAGTTTCAGCCTCAGCCTCAGCCTCAGCCTGCATCAGCCTCAGCCTCAGCCTGCCTCAACCGCAGCTTGCCTCAGCCTCAGCCACAGCCACAGCCTCAGCCTGCCTCAGCTTCAGCCTCAGCCTCAGCCTCAGCCTGCCTCGGCTTGCCTCAGCCTCAGCCTCAGCCTGCCTCGGCCTCAGCCTCAACCTGCCTCAGCCTCAGCGTCAGCCTCTCAGCCTCAGCCTGCATCAGCTTCCGCCTCAGCCTCAGCCTGCCTCAGCCTCAGTCTCAGCCTGCCTCAGCCTCAGCCTGCCTCAGCCTCAGCCTCAGCCTGCCTCGGCCTCAGCCTGCGTCAGCCTCAGCCTCAGCCTGCCTCAGCGTCAGCCTGAGCCTGCCTCGGCGTGCTTCAGCCTCAGCCTCAGCCTGTCTCGGCCTCAGCCTGCCTCGGTCTCAGCCTGCTTCAGCTCGGGCATTCAAAATAGGGCACAGGACTGGTGTTCTGGGAACACGAAGATCACGAAGTGGCCCACAGTTGGCTCCGGGCAGTCAAAATATGGTACAGGAATGGTGTTCTGAGAACACGAAGAACACGAAATGGCCTACAGTTGGCTCCGGGCATTCAAAATCTGGCCTGGGAATTGTGTTTTGGGAACACGAAGGACACGAAGTGGCCTACAGTTGGCTCCGGGCATTAAAATGTAGCCTGGGAGTGGCGTTCTGGGAACACGAAGATCACGAAGTGGCCCACAGTTGGCTCCGGGCAATCAAAATATGGTACAGGAATTGTGTTTTGAGAACACGGAGAACACGAAGTGGCCTACAGTTGGCTCCGAGCATTCAAAATGTGGCCTGGGAATGGCGTTTTGGGAACAGAATCTGTAGGAATCCATAGGAAACTATGGGAATCTAAAAAAGTCCTGGGGAGTCCCCGGATCCCGGGGATTCTCCCAGCATCCGCCCAGACCCCCTCTGGGGAGTCAAGATGCTCTCTTTTCACCCCGCTAGAACCCTATCAGTTTTCGCTGTTAGGTAATCATCAACTATTTTCTTTCCTGTCACAAAAACCGTCCCCAAACTATTGTTGTGCTATTTTTGAGCATTCCCCCTGTAGAAGGACGTGCCCGAAGAACTTTGCGCACTGCGCCCCGCGAGGCGCGGGGCTCTTCGCGCCCTCGCGCCGCAGCCCTGGAGGAGGCCGCCTCTCCAACCCAAGCCGCGATGCGCGAAATGCGCCCCCCCGGGGGGGGGCGCTAGGTCCAGAACATCCAAAGTTCGCTAGGGACTCGTCTCCGTCCCAAACAGCCGAAACCCTCCCCAAACCCTCCGAGAACCCTCCCGGGACGGTTCCGGCAGGCTTTCCGGAGGGTTCCGGGAGGGTCTTGGGAGGCTTGTCGTCGTTTGGGGGGGCAAACCATTCCACAACGAACCTGTCTAAGCCCATGTAGCGCCTGTCATCGCCATGGGATGAAACAGTGTATTTCGCCCCCTTCGCGGACCAGGATCGGCACGCAGAAGGGCGCCCCGCTGGGGCTGTGCTGCAGCGCCGAGGAGCCCATGGCGTGCGCCCGAGCGCCTCGGGCCCCGGTGCAGCTGGACGCGTGACCTGTTGGGAGGGGGGGAGGGCGACGAGGAAGAGGAGCAGGAGGAGGAGGAGGAGGAGGAGAAGAAGGAGGAGGAGGGGGAGGAACAGGAGCAGGAGTTGGAAAAGGAGGAGGAGGAAGAGAAGGAGGAGGAAGATGAGGAGGAGGAGGAGGAGGAGGAGGACAAAACGCGGGGCGATGCCTCTTCAAAGCGCGGGGGGGGATGGAGGAGGAAGAGGAAGGAAGAGGAGGAGGAAGCGGAACATGATGATGATGATGATGATGATGATGATGATGATGGTGATGATGATGATGATGATGATGGTGAGGAGGAGGAGGACGACGAAGAGGAGAAAGAGGAGGAGGTAGAGGAGGAGGAGGAGGAGGAGGAGGAGGAGGAGGAGGACGAGGCGGGGAGAAAGGGGAGGGAACAACAGTTCCCCCTTGCCTGGTGGGCGGAGCGCGCCTGGGACGGCGCTGGAGGGAGCAACGGCTCCCAAACAAACTCCCCTGCCTGGTGGGCGGAACGCGCCTGGGACGGCGCTGTCTCAGAGCTGCCTCCTCTCGCCGTCACCTCCTCCTTGACGTACTCTGCGTCGACGGCTTCGACCTCATCTGGACCGCGCCAGGTCAGGGCAGCGCCTGGCTTGCCGTCCAAGCAGACCTGCACGTCGTAGCCCGTCTTGCTGCATTTCACGTAGCCGCGCATAGTCGCGAATGAAGACGAACGCGCAGTGCGTCCAAGCCGCGCGTAGGGCCCAAGAGACGAGGCTGATCATGGAGCCGAAGAGGGCGATCACTCCCGCTGCAGCCACGCTCAGGGCGAGCCTTTGGAGCCGCGCCCAGTAGCGGCCACAAATGTACTCACCCATGGCCTTCACCGTTCACCATACCCATGAGGAAAGCGATCGCCTGGTGGAGCATAGCACCCAGCGAGTGCTCGACCTTCTCGCCCAGCCACTTGAGCGCCGCCTCGAACCATGCGCAGCCGCCTCCTCCAGCTGCTGCGTGTCTGCGGGCAGCGCGGGGTTGACTGGCTGGCCTTCCGCGGCCTTCTCTGCGCAGCTCGCGCCGTAGCAGAAGTGCGCCTCGAAATCGGTGCGACTCTAGTGCGCCTCCTCCGCGCTGGCGTCGCTCGCGGCGCCTGGCTCCTCCCGCGCGTGGCCTTCGCTCGGCCTGGGCACATAGCTGGCGGAAGCTGACAAGGCAGCCGACAGCCCAACGCCCAGGGAAACACCTAGCCACCCGAGCGTGGCCACAAGCGTTGTGGAGATGATGCGCTCCAGGGAAACGTGCCGCATCGCTGGCACCTCCCTGCTGCCCAGCCTCCTTCAGGCCGCGGGCGCCCTGCCGAGGCGTCCGCCGCAGGCCGCGGGGCTCCCCTCTGGAGCCACCGCCCGCAGTGGAGGGGGGAACTGGCCCAGCCCCTACCCAGCACTCCTCAGACTGCCTGGCTGCGCCGCAGGCTGGGCCAGCGAGATATGGCCCCGCCCGCCCACCCCTCAAAAAGATAACTGGCCTCGCTAAGGGCCTTGAGCAGAGTACGGAAAGGGGAGCAGGGGAGAGGCTACGACAGATGAGAAAACCCTCTGTTCTCACGAACGTCCAAAGAAGGAGGAGGAGGAGGAGGAGCAGGACGAGGAGGAGGAGGACGAGGGGGAGGAGGAGGAGGAGGAGGAGGAGGAGGAGGAGGAGGAGGAGGAGGAGGAGGAGGAGGAGGAGGAGGAGGAGGAGGAGGAGGAGGAGGAGGGGTGGAGGAGGGGAGGGGTCGAATCTGAGAAAACTAGAAGGGGATGCAACGTAAGTGAGGCGTCGCGGGGGCCTCGGCCCCGAGCCGTAGCGCGAGTCCAGGCCCGGCCACCTGGTGGCCCCAAACCCGCCTCTCATGGAGCACGCGTCGGTCGGAACAAGCGGGTAGAAGCATGCAACAGAAACCTTCCACAAGAAACCCAACCTTGAGACCACAGGAGGTCCATTGATTCTTGGTGTGGGAACGTCACGCTTTCCACAGCAAAACCCTCGAAACGCAAGAAACCCAGGGCACCCTGGAGGCAAGCAGGGTGTTTCTTGGCATGGGCCGACCCTTGAAGTAGTAAAGGCGCCCAAAGCAGACCGGGATCTACTCTCGACGACCGGCGCGTGCGCCCGCTCCGGGATGCGCTCGTCGGCGGCGCGCCCAGGGGGGGGGAGTGAGACGGGGCCAGCCTTCTCAGCAAGCGGCGGGGCTGCGCAGAGGGGAGGAAGGGGAGGAGGAGGAGGAGGAGGAGGAGGAGGAGGAGGAGGAGGAGGAGGAGGAGGAGGAGGAGGAGGAGGAGGAGGAGGAGGAGGAGGAGTGAGAGGGGGCAGGCCTTCTCAGCAGGCGACGGGGCTTCTCAGAAGGCCCCGCCCCCTCCGAGAAGCTGCTGGCCCACAAGGCTTCTCAAAAGGCTCGAGGGCTTCTGAGAAGCCCCGCCCTCCGAGAGGGCCAGCCCCCGCTCTCTTCCCGCCATGTAGCCGTGGGTACAGTAGGGGCTCGACCACAAGAAACCTTACACAAGAAACCTTCCACAAGAAACCTAACTGTGAGACCCCAGGAAGTCCACTGATCCTTTGGAGTGGGGAAGTCACGCTTCCAGCAGCAGAACCCTCGGAGCCCAAGAAACCCAGGGCACCCTATAGGGGCAAGCAGGGTGCTTCGAATGGATGAAAAGGAAATTGGGCCCAACCCTGAGATATACGAGGGGGGGCTCCATCCTCGACAGCGCGTTCGAAGGGCCCCCGCGGGATATTTCGAATGGATAAAAAGAAAATTGGGCCCAACCCTGAGATATTACGAGGGGGGGCTCCATCCTCGACAGTGCGTTCGAAGGGCCCCCGCGGGATATCCCAGGGTTCCCCTCCTTGTCTGAGCAGCTTCATTTTTCGTCGAATCATCTGTCGGGTCGGGCGAAAGGGGGGGATAGCAAAGGGGGGGTTTGAGAATCAGCTCACGTAGCTGATTTTCCCGGCGCCTCCCGGCGCCGGGAGCGGCCATGTATCGAGGAATTGGGCCCTCGGTGAGGCCGAAACCAGCTGCATGCAGCTGATTTCGTAACCCCCCCCTTTCCCAATCCCCCCCTTTCGCCCGGCCCGAATCTGGGGCGGGGGGGAACAGTCGCCTGCGACACTGGGTTCGCCGCCGGGTTCGCCCCTCCTGCCGACCGTCGACCGACTCCGGCTCCAAGGAAGTCGCGCACACGCCCTTGCCGAAGGCGCCCTTGCCGGAGGAAGGCCAGCTGAGACAGCTTGCCATCGCTCGGACGTCCACTACCTGTGCAATTTTCGGACTCGCGCGTGCTTCATGTCCCTCATGATCCAGGATGCTCCGCGGTGGCCCTCGCCGAAAAAGCTGCCCACGTCCGAGCGATGCCAAGACAACGGCGGCTTTCCCGCCCGGTCCACATCCGCTCAAGATCTGTCCCCGGACGTCTCCCGGGGTCCATCCTGACCCGTGCTTCGAGGCGGGTCCAGCCATGCCGACGAGCATGGGGAAACCAAGACGTACCGATGCCGCTACTCCCCGGGCCTCTCCCAGTGTGCGCACTGATCAGGATGTCCGGGCGGATCCAGCAGTGGCGACGGGGGCCTCCCGGGAGGCCCCCCCAAAAAATGGATCACGAGTGGTCGGTGGTAGCGGCACGGGCGCCCTGTCCTCCTCTGAGAGCAGCCTCGATGAGGCCCGGACTTGGCCGCAGAGTTGGGCGTCGCTTCACGGGGGGTGTCGCTAAAAAAAAGGGAGGGGAGCAAGGTTGAAGGGGCCCCAGGACACACAAATAAATACACACAAATAAAATGATTCCCCATATTTTTCCATATTTGCTGGGTTTCTGTCTTCCCCCCCACTTCCCATATTTTCCCATATATTCTGGGGAATCGAGGATTAATTGTGTCTGTGTGTTTCTTTTCCTCCTGAAAGGTGCACTCCTCGGGCCCTCAAGGCCCCCTCCTGGCCCCTTCTGGGGCCCTTTGAAGGGCCCCTTTCCTGCAGCCCTCGCTGCCCCCACATTTCTGAACTCCCCTATGCAGCTCAGGTCGGGCATGTTCTCCCATGGGCGGATTTTGGACGAAGCCTGGAACATAACATGCACAAGCGTAGCCAAACATAGCAACAACAACAACAACAACAACAACAACAACAACAGCAACAAAAATATCTGCCCCCCTTTGTGAAGGCCCAAACGCACCCCCAAGGACGACAGGCCCCCAGTGCGATGCCGCAGCGGCCACGCTCCCCGCCACGGCGAGCGCCAAAACGCAGCCGCCGGGCGCCCCGAGGCCCCCTCTCCAGGGCACGTCTGTGCTGGGCCACGCGTGGCATCCCTTGACCACTGATCAACAAGCGCGTTCCACTGATGGGCCCCTTTTCCACCACCACTACCATAGGTAGGAGAGGGAGGAGGAGGAGGAGGAGGACTTTCTCGTCCTCCCCTCTTCCCCGTTCTACGCATGGTAGCGATGGTGGAAAGTTGCCCATCATCCACTGCTCGCAACAGTAGCTCCTCGCATATGGCCTGGATCCGCCGCGGGGGATCTACGATCCAACACGTCGAGGCAACTGCGTGGTGTTTTTCTGTCGGCCGTCTGCGAGTAGGCACTTTGCGATCAGCGGAACGCGCTCGGTGAATCAAGCACACGCCCAAGCCGCAGAGGGCAGCGCGGGGCCGGGGCAAGGGGAAGCGAGGGGCACTCCTCGGGCCCTTGAAGGCCCCCATCCTGGGCCCGAGAGGGCCCCTTTCGGGGCCCTGCAGGGCCCATTTCCTGCAGCCCTCGCTGTCCCCCCATTTTTTCGTCCCCCCATGAATAGAACAAGAAAAACTCCATAACCATAACTTTTGGCGCTGCGCGCGGGTTTCTTAGGTCTGCGCTGGACCCCGGGCTGCGCCGGAGGCGCCGCTGGGGGGGGCCCAGCGCGGATCCGAAACATCCGCGGGGAATGCCAAAAGTGTATGTGAATATCGCTTCTTCTTGAGCCTGATTTTGGTTAGACCCAGGCAAGTTTACTTGCATGGTGTTTGCCCCCCCTCACCCCACCCCACCCTGCCCCACCCCACCCCCCTCGCCCCTCTTCCATCGAATACGATCGTGCCAGTGCCTTTCGACTTGCGTGATTTCCGCACGTCGAGACGTAGAGTTGTTTTCGGCCTGCTGCGGGCTCAGGCCCCCCCCCGTCCATGCACGTGAATTTGCCCGAACTCACAAAAAAATACGCTCTTCTTCCTCTTCTTCGAAAAAAGCGCGCAACGCCCAAGCCGCCGAGGGCAGGAACGGTCGGGCGTTGGCAGAACTGGGTTTAGTGGGACCTGGTTGAATGATGTGTACTGGGGGGCGACGCCCCCCCCGCCCCACTCCACTGACCGGAACTGCCGTCACCCGAAAAAACACCAGCTACGGCAGACCTGGTTTAGTGACTACTCTGGCTAATTTAGGGGTTCCGGGGCCCTACCACTAACCGGGTCCCCTTATAAAACAAGGCTAGGATCGGGATAAATCGCTCCAGAGCGTCCCGGAGCGCTCTCAGAACGTTCCGGAACGCTCTGGAGCGGCCGCGGCGCCCAATACATCCTCCAGACCCGCCGATTCTCAGAGATTTCGAGCTATCCCGATCCGATTTTGTCCCGATCTTCGCGTCGTTTTACTACCACTAACCGGGCCCCCTTACCTGGGGTCCTGGCTACATCCGAAGCGGGGTCGAGGCAGGGCCGCCGCGGCTTCGGCCGGCCGCCTCCTCCGGGCCTCGGGGTCCGCCAGCGCCGCCAGCAGCTCCAGCTCGGGCCTGGCGCGGTCGGCCGCGCCGGCGAGCCCGGCGTCGTCGGTGTAGTGGACGGTCGGGCGGGCGGTGATCGGCGAACGAGCAGCACGCACCCATACCCCTAGCGAGGTCGGAGCTCCTCCTCCTCCTCCTCCTCCTCCTGTTTTGCTCCTCCTCTTTCTAGTCCTCCTCCTCCTCCTCCTCCTCCTCCTCCTCCTCCTCCTCCTGGTACTGCTCCTGGTACTCCTTCTCCTCCTCCTCCACTTCATCCCCCTCCTCCTCCGACTGGCTACGGGCATGAGACGCACAAAGACATAATAGTATGATGTGTCCTCCTTGGAGGCGCGCGTCCAACCCGAACATATAGTATACCCATGTTGTAATATTTATATATGTATATATATATATACAAGGTTGCATTGGCGCTGCGCGCCATGCACCTTGGTCGTCTGAGTTTCGCACGCACGCGGGGTGCGTGCGTGCGTACATGCGCGCATGCATGTATACACGCGCACGCGCATGCACGCTATGCACATATATCGATGTGCATACCACACGTGTATATTGTTGTATACGTGTATACATAATACATATAAGCATGTGCATGTATATGTATATGTCAATCGCAGGTGTTTGTTGGTGCACGCACCTGTATGTAATTATGGGTGCGCACACACATGCGTATCTTAGGCGGTAATGGCCTGACCGCCTGCTCAGGGCATCTCGCAACTCAGAGGTGCGAGGGTCTCAGGCGGAAGTAGCCAGACTACTACGGGGTAGCGCATCTCCGATGTCAGCGTTGCGAGAATATTTCAAGCGAAAATGAACTGACCACCTCAACTGAGGACATACCCGAACCCGGAATTTCGAGGATGTCTCAAACGAACATGGCCTGAACACCTCAGCTCAGGGCATCCCTGAACCCAAAGTTGCGAGAATGTCTCAGGTGAAAGTGGCGGACTACTCTGCGGCAGGGCATCTCGGAATTGTTTCTAGCGAAACGGCCGGAACACCTCAGCTCAGGGAGCCCCGGAACCCAGAATTGCGAGAAGGTCTCGAGCGGAAGTGGTCGGACAACCTTGGGGCAGGGCTTCTCTGGGGTCAGAGTTGCGAGGATGTCTCAGCCGACAGTGGGAAGGAGGAAGGCGAAGGGATGAGAGGAGTCCCGCGGACCCGAGGACAGGCAGGCACGAACGCTCAGGATCGGAAGTCATGGCATGGAGGCTGGAACTGACGCGGATGCAAGACGCTGGGAGCTGGCCTTCGAGAGCGTTGACAGACAGGAGGACCTGAAAGGGACTCAACGACGGGCGCCGCCAGAACCTTTGGGAAAAATCTGGAGGCCTTGTGAACGTGTCGGAGTGCTTCGTGTCTGATTGCTACGGGGCAAGGCGTATCCGAGGTTGACGTTGCGAGGATGTCTCATGCGAAAATGGCCCGAGCACTATGGGGCAGGGCATCTCCGAAGTCAGCTGCGCGAGGGAGTCTCAAGCGAAGAGTGGTCTGAACACCTCAGGCCGGAAGGTCGAAAAACCCCCTTACAAGAGCGTCCGAGCAGCCCCCGGGGAGCTTCCCAGCAAGTCGAGCAGCCTGGGAAGGGGCTTCCCAGCAGCCCGGGGAGTCCGAAATGCGTTCGGGGGGGGATGTGTGTGCACATGTGATTTTATTTCGCATATGTATGCATGTTCATGTGTATGTATGTCTGTACGTCTGGATATCAAATTACAACGCCTTCCAACGTCTGAACGTTCCCAGAGCGTTCGACGCTCGTCTCACACGGTAATTTATGGTTAAACGATGTCTACATCCGTGCAACAAGTTCTTTGCAGGGAAATTCCATGTAAACCGCTCTTGGGCCGTCTTGGGCCGTTCGTGGCCCGAAAAAGCGAACACCGACAAAAACTTCGAACATTTTCAGCACATCAATGAATTTTGCCTCTTTGGGCATTCTTGGGGGCCCTTTTGGGCCGTTTTGGGGCTCTCTTGGGCCGTTTTGGGGCCCTTCGGGCCGTCTTGGGGCGTCTTGGAAGCCTTCGGCCGTCTTCGGGCTGTCGTGGGGCCTCTTGGGGCCCTCTTGGGAGCCTCTTGGGGTGCTCCTGAGGCTCTCTTGGGGCCGTCTTGGGGCTCCCTTGGTAGTTTTCGGGCCCTCTTGGGCCGTCTACGGGCCCTCTTGGGCCGTTTTCGAGCCCTTTGGGGGGCCTCTGAGGCCGTGTTGGGACGATCTTTAGAGCCTCTTGGGCCGTCTTGGGCCGTTCTTGTCCCGGAAAAGCGAAAACCGACAACGCCTTCAAAAACCATTGGTCAATGAATGTTGCCTCTTCGGGTCCTCTTGGGAAGCCTCTCGGAGGCCTCTTGGGGCGTTTGGAAACCATGTTGAAGGTTTTGGTGTGCTTTGGAGCTGTCGACGAGCTGTCTTGGGCAATATTGGAGGCCTCTTTGGACCTTACGAGAAGGCCGGAAGGCCGAAGGAACCCTTTGCAAGGGCGTCTGAGCAGCCCCGGGGGGGCTTCAGGCAGCCCGGGGAGTCTGAAATTCGTTAGGTGGGTGGAGGGGGCGCCTTTTCCAGGGTCCCCAGTCCTATATATATATATATATATATATATGGATAGGAATACATGTATATTATATATATGTTATATATATGTTATATTATATTAGATATATCGTTCCCTGAGCGGTGCGGCCAGAGAGCGCCCGCCACGACGCATATTCCATAATACGGCTCGGTGCGCGCGTCGCCCCTGGGGGGGGGGAGGGGAACGCACACGTAGTACTAGAATGTTTGGATGACGCCGAGCACACACACACACACACCCAGACCCATAAGGAGGTCGGAAGGGGGAGGACTGGCTACGGGTATGGGTGCGGGTTGACAGACCCTGTGGGAGGCTCCCGTTCGAGCGGGGACCCCCCATCCGGCAACGCGCATCTATAGCCCCCTCTGTCCCACCTATGGGTATGGGTGCGTGCTGTTCGCTCGTCAGCAATGGGTATAGTGGCCAAAACGGGCTTGAGGGGCCTTTCCTTCACCCCCCAGCTGGGTCATCCCTCGGGAAGATCGAGATGGACACGGGCCAAAAATGGGCACAAAACCGAGAACATTTCCCGTTCATCTTGAACAGGTCTCGCTGTCGGTGTCGCCACAGACGTTGTCCATTTGAGGCAGTAGGCCGCCTGCCCAACAGCAGCCGCTGTCAGTTTTGGACAACATTGTCTGTTGGGCATCGTGCCCATGTTTTACGTACCCCTTCTTGAGCAGGGCCCGACCGTCCCGGCATTCTTATAGGCCTGCCGCGAAATGTTACAAGAACCCCAGAATTCTCTAAGAGCCCAAACAACGTTCTTATATAACATAAGCCCAGCGTGTTGAAACAAGACAATCTCAATCTGAAATGTTCTAAGAACCTTCCGTGCAGACCACCAGGCGAACGTTTGCTAATTCGGCGTTTCGACATTGGGCGAAGGGGGGGGAAACAGGGGGGGGCTGGCTCCGGACCTCTGCTTAGTGCGACTGTTTGCACCAGTGCGTCCCATGGGCGAGACTCCACTCGCTTGAAACAGGTGCCGAAGACCGCCAAAATCTACTCCACGTGGGGGGGCGGGAGAAAGGGTGCGAGGGACCGCGCCGATCGGCAGAACAATGAATAAGAAAATGATCGCCAGATGTTCATAGAACATTGTGCGAGCGAGGACGCTTCGTCACTGCTTGACGTTCGGGCGTCCAGAACCCCCCCGATTACCACCCGCCCGAGCAGAGCACGGCGCACTCCGCCCCCGGCTCGGCGGCACGCCGGAGGTCCAGCGCCTCCGCCCACACCGACAGCCCAGTAGCAGCGTGCTCCAGGACCTCTCGAGGAGGAGCAGGCGGCCAGCCCAGCGATCCGATGTCGTGATTTGTTCGACACATAGAGGGCGGAACATCCACCCCGGTGATAAGCACCCCGCCGACAAGCGAAGCCATTTAGTACACGCGCCCAGGGAAGGAATCGAACAGAACGGGGCTGCTCAGTAAACGCCCAGGGCCGTTTTGTAAACGCCAAGTGTCGGGGCCTGGGTCGTTTTTCCTCTCCCTTGAATAGAAAAACTGCAGAAACATAAACTTGTGGCGCTCCGCGTGGATTTCTTGGACCTGCGCTGGGCCTCCCGCGCGGAGCGTGCCAAGGGCGGCGCCGGAGACGCCGCCAGGGGGGCCCAGCGCGCATCCAAGAAATGCGCACGGAGTGTCGAAAAATTATGTTTAAGAAAACCCAACCCTTTGCCCAGGGCCAGCTTTTCATCCTGAGTCGCTGTTTGACAGTCCTGGGGTCTGGCGAGGGCCAGGACCTCTCGAGGAACAGACGGCCTACACAGAGATCCGGCGTCGTGATGATCTCCATGCACGCCCCCAAGTAACGTGGCGAATCCCTGGCCTAACCTGACCAAGGCCCTGTCGACACTACGCCATAGCTGACCTGACCCATTCTGAGAGCTGACGTGGCCAGAGGCTCGGCGACATTAGGGTGTCACGCGCGCGCTGTAGCAGATGAAGCACCATAGTGGGGCGACACAGCAACATGCAATGCAAACAGTGACGACTATACAGCGGAGGCCAATCCACAAGAAACCTTCCACAAAGAGCTCGACCCTGAGACCCCGAGACGTCCGTGAATTCTTGGTGTGGGAACGTCACGCTTACCACAGGCAGCCCATCGAAACCCAGGAAACCCAGGGCACCCTGGAGGCAAGCAGGGTGCTTCTTGGCACGGGCCTCCACCGCATCACTGATCCCTCTTCGTCTCCCCAGAAGACCCCGGGCCTCCCCCCGGGGTCCGGCTCTGCATCCCGCATCGCCCGTTGACGGTCGAGGCCCAGCGAGAGCCTCCAGAGAGACCGAGACCCGCGAAGAACGTCCGTCTGGATTTCGTTGTCCAGTACGTATTTTTTGAGAAGGCGAAAACCCACCCCCACCCCCAGTCCCGACCCCATTCCCGAACCCTCGATCCGGGGGGCCGGGACTGGGGGTGGGGGTGGGTTTTCAGGGCCCAGGAATGGAGAACACCCACCCCCACCCCCAGTCCCGACCCCCCAGATCGCGGGCTCGGGGGTGGGCGTCGGGACTGGGGGTGGGGGTGGGTTTTCGCCTTGTCATTTTTGGACCTCTCGGTGAACGCCCACAGGTCGGAGCACCGCGCGGACTCCTTGGATCTGCGCCGGGGCCAAACGGCGACGCCCCCCTGCGCGCGCTCCGCTCGCCAGCGAGGGGGGGCCCAAGCGTCGACCCGAGAGATCTGCGCGGACCTCCAGACTCTCCTCGGCGGCGAGCCCAGGGGACGGGGGGGGAAGCAACTACACCCTGCGAAATGCTTAAGAAATCATGGGTTAAGAAATTCACAGTCTCAGAACTTGAATAAAAACCCAACGTTTCTATTAACATCTGAAGATTTACATGGAAACGTTAAGAATAATCGAGACTCTGGCCGAAAACTTAGGTTTTCTTAAGCATCGCCTAAGGTGTACTGGGAGGTCTCCGTCGGAAGGGTCAGGGAGGAGGAAGCCCCCAAATCGGGGGCTGCTGCTGCGGAATCGCTCCAGATGGCGCGGGAGTCGGCTGGATTTTAGAAGAGATTGAGCCGGATATCGGACCAGGGATAGATCAGAAACCGACCTCCCATTTGGACGCCCGACATGGGTACCGAAAAAATGGGTACGATGTCCGACAACAAATGTTGTCCCAATCCAACAGCGGCCGCTGTTGGGCAGGCGGCCTCCTGTCTCGAACAGGCCGCGGCGGCGTGGACAGCGAGGCCTGTTCAAATGAACAGGAACTGCTGTTGGGCATTGTACCCATTCTTTCGGTACCCATTTCGGGCGTCCAGATCCCAGGAGTTGCCTCCGGACCCAGGGGGGGGGGGAAAGGCGAGAGAGGGGGCAGGCCTCCTCAGACGACGGCGGGGCTGAAGCCCTCAGAAGCCCTCGGGCCTCCCGGGGAGCCCCGTGAGCCTCCCCCTTCCCCCCAGGCGAGATCTCCATCCCGAGTCGTTTTCGGACGGCCCCGGGGCCCGTGGAGGGCCTCGCGAGAGCTCAAAAACCGGGGGAAACAGAGCAGCGGCGGCTTCCCTCAAGACCCGCCTCCCCCCAGGCGAGATCTTCATCCTGAGTCGTGTTCGGACGGCCCCGGGGCCCGTGGAGGGCCCCCCGAGAGCTCGAAACCGGGGGAAACAGAACACAGCGGCGGCTTCCCTCAAGACCCGCCTCCCCCCAGGCGAGATCTTCATCCTGAGTCGTGTTCGGACGGCCCCGGGGCCCGTGGAGGGCCCCGAGAGCTCGAAGCCGGGGGACACAAAGCAGCGGCGGCTTCCCTCAAGACCCGCCTCCCCCATGGCGAGGCTCCTCGGAGAGCCCGAGGCCTTCCGAGAGGTCCCGCGCACATCCCGAGGAGGCCCCGCCCGCTCTCGCTTCCCCCCCAGGGGCGCGACGCCGAGCTTCTGTCTATACAATCCCTGGGGACACCAGGAGGTGCCGATACCGCTGCCGCTCCAGACTTTCCCCGGGTTGCGCTCTGACCCGAATTTCGAGGCGAAGCCAGCCGTAGCGACGAGGGCCTCCCGGGAGGCCCCCCCAAAAGCGAGAACGAGGCCCAAAAGCGAGCCTGGAATCAGCCCTCACCGGCAGCTAAGAATCGAGGAGGAGGAGGAGGAGGAGAAGGAAAAGAAGAAGAAGAAGAAGAGGAGGACCCCCCAAAAGCGAGAACGAGGCCCCCCAGGGTAGCGGTACAGGTACACGTCGGTCGGAAGAACACACACAAAAGCATGAAGTACGGAACTGGATAGAGCAGATTGGGTTCAGGCCCTCCCTCAGAATTACAGAACACAGGAAAAGCATATCGATTCTTGAAGCAGGAAGGGCCTTGGAATAGACTGGGGTTTCTGGGTATATATATATATATATATATATATATATATATATATATATAAATTCCTACTTTCAGAGACTGGCGGATACCTTGCGGGGAGACGCAAGACTCGGGTTCGGGGGACTCAGGTTGGCCTCACGTGGCCATCACGAAGATGGCGAGACCCCGTCGAAAGTTTGACGCGAACTCCCGCTGCAGACATCCCACGAAACCTGCACTGTCAAAATCCAGGACGGGCTCGTCCAATACTGCCGGCCAAGCCGAGTTCCGGCGAATTCGAGTCTTACGCTTCTCAGAACCTTTCTCCTCTTCTGATGTTAGAGCCTTCCTAGATGGGGCCAGAATAGATGGGGTCGAAGGATCGCGCCGCATCGTCAATACGTCGCCAATGTATCGGCTATGTATCGGCGATGCATCGACGATGCATCGGCGACACATCCGCGACGTCGGCGTGAGGAAAATCGGGCTGCACATCCAGCGGCGCGATCCTCCGACCCCATCTGCTCGGACCCCATCCAGAAGGCCTACGGGGCCACAGGAAGTCCCAACCTTTTCCCCCGAGTCGTTTTGCTGACTGTCCCGGGGCTCGGCGAGGGCCGATGTCAGCCGACAAGGGCGAAAAACACTCTTAGGAGGCAACTACTGGGAAATTTTCGTCGGAAAGATTACGTAGGAATAAGCCCCATTTGGGAACTATTACGCCGGAGTGGGCCTCGGATTAAGCGGGATCAAGCCGGATTAAGCGGGATCAAGCCGGATTAAGCAGGATTAAGGGGAATTAATCCGGATTAAGCCGAATTTCGGACCATGGGAAGATCAGAATTTGACCTCCCAGGAGTTGCATCCGAAACACTCGTCTTGATTTGTTCAATCTTCGAGCCTCGAGGCCCGACTCGCACAGCAACGTCCGCCGGTACGCGCGGCCCGCGTACGGCCGCCCCGCGAGGAAGGCTCCCTGGAAGTAGGCCGACAGCGCGAGCGTCTCAGACCCAGGCTCCGCCCGCTCCACCGCCTCCTGGCCTGGGAAAAGGTGCCAGGAATCCTCCTCCTCCTCCTCCTCCACCTCCTCCTCCTCCTCGTCCTCCTCCTCCTCCCACCCTCCTCCTCCTCCTCCGCCTCCTCGTGCTTCCTTCCACCCTCCTGCTCCTCCTCCTCCTCCGCCTCCTCCTCCTCCTCCTCCTCCTCCTCCTCCTCCTCCCTCCTCCTCCGCCTCCTCCTGCTCCCACCCTCCTCCTCCTCCTTCTCCTCCTCCTCCTCCTCCTCCTCCACCATCCCGCCGACCCCCAAACGATCGGGGGTTGCCAAGAGGGTGGCGTCCAAGAGGGAGGGGGCGTAAATCATGGCTGGCGGCACGTGCGCGGCCCAACCAGGGGGGGGGCGGGGTCGTATTGCAATAAGAAGGGGCCCCATGAAATGTGGGGAGACACCATGGCCTCCACCATGAGATCCCACCCATAATTATAATCCCGAGACGACGTGAGGCCTTGTGGGCGTCGTGGAGCTCTGCCACGGCTTCCTCTTTTCCGGTTGTGACCCCCAACCCTTTGGGAGGCAACATAAGTTTGGAGGGCCAGAAACATTAGGGATAGGGGGTCTCTTTTTCTAAAGGTATATCAAACCGAACCGCCCAGACTTCTTATCCCTAATGCCAAGACGGGGACCCAAATTAACCGACGTCTACATTGTGTGATTCGGGTTACGGATACTTATGTTCTCAATGATTGTGGGCACGGTGAAGCTTCGTCACACATTCCAAGGCGCCTACTGGCTGTTTTTCGGGGCGCCGCCGCGCGCATGGAAGGGCCTTCAAATATCCGGGTGCATCGAACTTCCACCGCATAGCTTGCACCGCAAATACTGCGACGAGGTGGGTTTGCACCACATAGATTTCCAAACACAGCTTCCACCAACAACGTTGCATCACATATCTTACACAACATGGCTTGCGGTGATGCGGGCTTGCACCACGTAGTTTGCACTGCATGACAGGAGCCACGTAGCTAGCACCTCATACATTACACCGCCTTGCACCGCCCGAACCATGACAGACCAGGCAAAATATGAAAATGCTGTAGTCGAAATCCACAACACATCGAACAGTCTGTGAAGACCTTTCGAGCGAAACCGCGGAATAACCATGTAAATCGCAAAGGGGTCTCAAGCGAAACCGCTCCCGGACGAGGCCGAACCACAGCAAGCATGAGCACGCCAGATGCGAAACCACACCAGAAGCAAACATAACCAAACAAATTACAAGGATGTCTCAGGCGACACCGCAACAAAACCAAGCGACATCATGCAAACGGTTAGGACGTTTCGAGCGAAACTGGCCCCAAACCGCGGGCCACGCCACGCAATTCTTGATGGGGCGCCCGGCCAAACCGAAGCAAGCTTGGCCAAACAGAGAGGGGCCACACCAGGCAAACTCTGAGAACGTCTCATGCGAAATACCCAAAGCCAAGCCCCATCCACTTTCCTCAATAACATTGATGTGATGGGGTGGCTGACACAAAAGCCGTCCCCCGCACGGAGGTCCTGTGACTCGAGCTTTGCGGGGGCCATGGGCGCTCTCCAAAAGTGAGCTGCCGATTTGTTTCCCACATCCAAGGTGCGGTTCTTGTTTGCTCTGCACACGCCCCGCGTAGGATCTCCTCCCCCCAGTTTCCCAGTTTGTTCCACAATCACGCACTCATGCAGTCACACACGCGCACACGAATCATCGACAACATCACTTTCACCATCACAACCCACACTCACTCGCTCACCCAATCACATTGCGTCATCCCCCACCCACTCACCATGATGACATGATCATCACCATCGTCCTCACCACGATCGCCGAACACGTCACCATCAACATCAACATCAACATCTCGCACACACACACACACCCATACACACTGTCAGCATCATCGGTAGCGTCGATATCAACACCATCATCATCACCATCACCACCATCATCCAATCAAACTCGTCGGCCATCATCATCCCAACATGAGGGCGTCCCTCGAAGAAACTGTGTCTGAGTGAACCGCGGGGAAGCCTCATGCGGGAAATCTTTCACTCTGAGGCCCGCAGCTCATGTCACGAATTCCAGAAAGAATCGTCGGGATCGTGTAATTGTCTTCTTGTTTGGCCTCTTCAAGTTTGTGCGAAACACTCAAGCGGGAGAGTCGCACGTGGATGGATTGCGAGGATTCCTCAGGCGGGAACCCATTCCTTATGGGGTCGCACCTCACGTTCGCAATCCGAGCGGGTCATCGAGATCCTGTAACTGTCGTGACCTTCGGCTTTTCCAAGCTTGAATATGAGGGACATCTTGGGCGGAAGCCTTGTGTGTTAAAGAATTGCGACGACGTCTCAAGCGGGACCCCCCTGCCGATAGGGCCCGACCTACTGTCACGAGTCCGAAAGGGTCATCGGGAACCTATATATATATACATACACACATATATGTATCGTCACTTTTGACAATTTCTGGGCGGAAGCCCCGTCTGCGAGTGGACGACAAACGGAAAAGGGCGTCCCCGGCGGGAACACCTTTAAGGCGTTCCCGATGGGGAACCGCAACGCATCTGCTCAATCCGAGCGAATCACCAGAATCTTGCGTCACTGCTGGCCTGCTCAAACTTGCGTGCGGATCTGCATTTTCGGCGGGAGCCTCGTCCGCGAATGAGCGAATTGCGAAGCCTTCTCAAACGGGAGGGCCCTGGGGCCCGCAGCCCATGTTAGTGATTTGAGCGGGTCACAGGGGGATCCTGCGTGCGTCGTAAATGTTGGGCTCGTGAAGTTTGAACGCGGCGGAAATCTCGAGCTGGAGCCTCGATTCTGAATGAACGACGAAGCGGCGCATGCGGAATACGCTGATCCTGCGGCCATCCATGCGAGAGCTCTTGGAATGCGAGCCGCCGGCTTCCCTGCGGAAGCAACTCTGGGAGTTCGACAAAAAAACGGGGAGTTCCTGGGCTGAGGTGGAGCAGCACGCGGCAAAGCTGGGCGGCGCGTTGCGTGCCGCCTGAGCGCGGCCGCGACTAGCTCGAGACCTTCGGGGTTGTCCCCACGGCTTGCTCCTGCGCCCCAGCGGCTCGCAGGGTATTGTCCCAACGGCCTGGCACACGGGGTTGCCCCAGCGGTTCCACGATCTGGCCATCGGAAAACGCACGTGTGCAAGGGCGACAAGGAACATCTGTTTGCGTGATCATGCTAGAGGGGCAGGGGAGGAGGTAGACGGGGGAAAAGAGAAAGGAAAACGAGGAGGCACACCAGGGAGCAGGAAGAGGGCCTCCGCCAGGGATATAAGGATAAGATAAGGGCGATGCGGAGACGGGAAGAGAACTTCCTGCACTCACAAGGGCGACGATGAAGTTCACTTCCAAATTAGTTTGGGGGATTCTCATGCGGGGCCCTACCGTCGGAGTCAATGTTTTTTCGATCTCGCGGGCGCCACCCCCGCTTTCATTTGCGGCATCCCCGCGCCGTCTCCACAGGCGATCGATGTTTGCGTCTGGGCCGCAACAGGATGTATGCGACTGTGGCGCAACAGCATGCATGCTGCCAGGGCGCAACAGCATGCACTCGTCTTGCGTCTTGCGAGATTTCTCGGGGCCATGGGTGCCGCGTGAGGAGGAACCTGCCCGAGGCTGCGGTGGCGCGGCTTTGAGGGTAGTAACACACAATCAGTGAACGACGGCACCGCGTTCCACCGACCCAGCTGCGCCAGATAAAACAGGGCTAGGATCGGGATAAATCACTCCAGAGCGTTCCGGAGCGCTCTCAGAGCGTTCTGGAACACTCTGGAGCGGCCGCGGCGCCCAATACATCCTCCAAGCCCGCCGATTCTCAGAGACTTCGAGTTATCCCGATCCGATTTTGTCCCGATCTTCGCGTCGTTTTAACTACTCCGCCCGCCCCACTGCAGGTCTGCAGCTGTTCACAGCGCCCGGCGCGCCCCCCCCGCAGGACCCGGCCACGGCCACGCGACCCCGGGCAGGAGTGGCCTCGGGGTGCACGGCCTTGAGGGGACCGCGCGGGCGGGTGGGTGGTGTTGGCTTTTCGGGCGGGTGGCACATCGTGGGGGGTAAATCCCACCAGCCCTCTGGGCGTAGGTGGTTTGGGGAGTTTCCTCTTCCATCTTCCCTTCTTCCCCTTCGGGGAGGGGCTTACCCCTCCCCCAAACCCCCTCCCCTGGACCTGGACGGGCCCGGTCGCGAGCGGTCAGAGTGTCCAAGATGGCCCAGGATGGTTCCATGAGCGCCTCGGCTTCTCCAGCGGGTGGGACATCGTGGGGGGTAAGTGATTGGTGGTATTGGGTGGTACTGAGTGCTTTTTGGAGTGGCTATGGACGGGCGGTGTTGTGTGGTATTGGCCAGGTCGTGGGGGGGACCCAAATGGATGGTGAAGAGAAGGGCCTTGCAGGGTCGCTCTGGGGCCCCTTCAGGAGCCAGCAGGGGCCCAAAAGGGGCCCCCAAAGGGCCCCTTTGGGGCCCTCTTTTTCACCGCCAGCCGGGTCACCCACCATGGCCACCAGCACGAGCTCAGACGCTCCTGCAAAATCCTGCAGGATCCTGCGCGCCAGCCAGGCCAATGCTCTGGCCGTGCAGCATCCTGCAGGATCCGGCGCTCTGGCTGACCCCCTTCGCCAGGGAGACCAAACGGTATCGCGATGCCACTGCTCCCCGGACCTCTCCCGGGGTGCGCCCAGACCAGCATCTCGTGGCGAATCCCGCGGCGGCGGCGAGGGCCTCCCAGCAGGCCCTGGAGGAGGAGGAGGAGGAGGAGGAGGAGGAGGAGGAGGAGGAGGAGGAGGAGGAGGACGAGGAGGAGGAGGAGGAGGAGGAGGAGGCAGGTACCTGTGCCTCCTCTGAGCTTGCACTGGCCCCCGTCTCGAGGCGCCCGGCCTCCTGCCACCTCTTTCTCTCTCTCCCCGGGCCACCGCCGATCCAGGGCCGCGGCCCCGCCTCGGCGGCGCGCAGAGGGGGGGTAGTATACACCCTGCGAAATGCTGAAGAAATCATGGGTTAAGAAATTCATAGTCTCAGAACTTGAATAAAAAACCCAACGTTTCTATTACAATCTGTCTGAAGATTTACATGGAAACTTTAAGAATAATCGAGACTCTGGCCGAAAACTTAGGTTTTCTTAAGCATCGCCTAAGGTGTATAGGGGGGAGGGGGGGAAGGCTTCTTGGAGGGAGCCTGCTTCTTGGAATGACTACCTACCAGACCACCCCAACCCAACCCGAAGACCCGAATTTCGGGTGGGGGGGGTACGGGTTCGCTACGTGTTTTCTCGATGTTCCCCGACCCCCCCCCCCTGGAAATGGAGGTCAATTTGAGGCCTTCGGGTTGGGTTGGGGTGGCTTGGTGGGTGGTGATGGAAGGCCCGCGCCTCCTAAGAGCCAGTGCTTCCAAGAAGCCTCGTCCCCTCCCCCTTACCCTCGCCATCGCTCGGACGTCCATTCCCCGTGCATGCTTCGATGCCGTGCGTGTTAGTTTCTTTGTGCAAGATGATTCAGGATTCTCCCCGATGGTTCGGTGGCAACTCGCGGGATCCTCCCATATCATCTTGTCGACTCTTACGAATCGACGCTAATTCGGCGCTAGCCGACGCCAATTCGGCGCTACCTCATCGACTCCCAGACGCTACCGTGGAGGTCAGCCCACAAGAAACCCAACCCTGAGACCCCAGGAGGTCCATGGGTTCTTGGTGGGGGAACGTTACGCTTTCCTTGGCAGAACCATCGAAACCCGAAAAATGACCCTGGGCACACTGGAGGCAAGCAGGATGTTTCTTGGCATGGGTCTCCACTGCAATCCACGCCCATCGACGCTGAAGGCGGAATCCAGAAGGCATACCTGAAGGGGCCCGGGGACACACAAATAAATAGACACAATTCAAAGGATTCCCTATAGTTTCCAATATTTTCGGGTTTTTTTTTGTCTCCTCCCCCACGTCCAATCTTTTCCTATAGTTCCTGGGGAATCGACGATGAATTGTGTCTGTGCGCTTTTCCCCTCCTGAATACCAGGCTCCCATGCGTTGCCACCGAACCATGGAGTCCTCGCCGAGAAAACATACACACGTCCGAGCGATGCTTCTGCGCGTGGCCCATCGCCTCCGCCGCGACCCCTCCGGCGCCCCCGGGCTCCTGCGCCTCGGGCGGCGGCGGGACAGCCCAACATCGGATCGAGAAGTCGGGTCGGCGATCGAGATGGATAGGAGCGGCGGGAATGCAGCCGAGTCGGGAGAAGCCAAATCGGCGGCCATCGGCAGGCTGGTACGTGTCCAGAGAACAAATGGGAGCCCACGTCGGAATCCCAAGTCGGATCGAAGCGGCATCGGACGCCATCGAAAACGAATCGAAGCGGAATCGGAGGAATCGAAATAACCCCTGGGCCGATCGCCTCCGCCGCGACCCCTCCGGCGGCCCCGGGTTCCTGCGCCTCGGGCGGCGGCGGCGGCGCCGCGGCCCCCGGGGCGGGCGCGACCGGCGGCTGCGCGCCGCACCCGTCGCGAGGCACCAACGGCCACCGCACGGGGCGAGGAACGAGGCACCAGCATACACTATAGGCTCGACCACACGAGACCTTCCACGAGAAACCCTCCTCCTCCTCCTCCTCCTCCTCCTCCTCCTCCTCCTCCTCCTCCTCCTCCTCTTCCTCATTCATTCATTCATTCATTCACTCACTCACTCATTCATTCATCCATTCATTCATTCACCAATGTATTCATTCATTCGTGAATGCATGCATGCATGCATTCATTCACTCACCACCACGTAGCCGATCTCAACAACGTTCGAAACAGTGCCTGCTCAACGATGTTTCGACGATTGCCCTGGTGAAGGCCACCTATGACTACGTCACGAAATGACATCTGCGACATGCACGGACGGAGCCACTGCCGAGCGCCAGGCCGATGCGGCTTTCTGCAGTGCCAGCGAGGGTGCACGGCTAAACTCCTGCCTGGAACTAGGCCTGAGGCAAGAAGGAGTGGGGGTCTGACGATCACGAACAGACATACTGAACCCAGACACTAGACCCCCATTTCTCAGCGCCTTGCATGATTCCTACACATATTATAACACGCAACTTGCAAATGAACTGGACTCCTGGCCAGGCCAGGAGCGACACACCGTGTGGATGAGAGGCCACTTACGCCTTCCAGCGCCAATCCTACGAGCTAGGTTCCCTCTGGGAGTCTTGTTCGCTATGACACTAGCGCCCGCAGCCCTCAAGACCTCACTGAAAAATTACCTTGCGACGTACCCAACCCACGTGCATCAAATGGCAAGAGGAGTATGCCAACATTAGCAGGAACAACGACAGTGTAGACGCGGCGATTTGCTGTGCAAGCTACATGGGATGCGCATGCGTTGCACGATTCACAGGACGACGATCGAAAGAACGAGGCTTGAGGCCCCAGGATCGAAGAAGAACGGGTACGGGAACGAGGGGTAGGAGAGGGATGGAATGGAGGGCGGGGGGGGCGAAAGGCCATCGCGGAAGCAGCAGCATGCATGGAGAAGGTGAGGCGGGGAATAGGACGACGATGAAAGTGGCGGGAGGAGACAGAAGACTGCCGCGTTTTTCAAGTGCGAGCTAAACCCGCAGCGCTGCCTGCGCCATGTCGTCGCAGAGTTCCACATGATAAAACTTGTTTAGAGCGCAAGGAACGAGCGAGGCGTAGCTCGCCCGCTAGCTTCTCCGCCTCCTTCCCGCACATTTCAGCGCGGGAGCTGAACGCTCGCAGGCGCGCCGCCAGGTCTGCGGGCGGCCCGCGGGAAAGAAACTCAAGGCCGGGGTCGCGTATCATCAATCGGTTGTCCATCGTCCAAAGTTGCACTGGCGACGTACTGGTTGAACGCGGAGCGAGCAGCATCACGCGCGTGCCTGAACGCCACGCAGGTACAGTGCACGCGCGATTGGGACTTCAGGTCGATCACGCGCGTCTCCACCAGGCTTGGCAACACCACGCGACTGAGGATCTCACTGCGGTCTGCCATGCTGCTGTCCGCGAATGCAATGCGCTGCCTGCAAGTAAGGCGGCGGCGTCCACTTGTCTCAGAAGATGTCCCGCGGGCCCGAAGGGCGACCGCCAGCTCGAGCCGCGGCGCCGGCAGGCCAGATAAGGATCATGCAACAGCAAAGACGATGACAGAGCAACGAGGTATCGGCGAGTGCATGACCGGCCTCCGTTTCCTGCACTTCTTTCCTGTAGTTCCCCTAGCTCATCGAGCTCAGCAGATGTTTCTGCGGGTCCGAAGGACGACCGCCAGCTCGAGTCGCAGCGCCGACGAGCTGCATCCACATCAGGCAACACCCCAGGAGACACTGGCACACAACGATTTGACGTCAGTCAGTGCCAGACCACTCCATGTCTAGTTCCTCGCACACATACAGTCGATCGCAGATGCGGGATAATCGAAGTAGAATGACGGGTCCAATCTGCGTCCGCGTAGGACGTCACTATGCTGGACCCCGCAGCAGGTCTCGAAAGTGGCGACAGTTTCATGGGCCCCACAGCAGCCCTCGAAAGTGGCGACAGTTTCACAGATCGTAGCCCCCCAGCGCTGGCGAGGTCTAATCTGAGTCCCCGTAGGACGTCACTCCGCTGGCCCCCCAGCAGCCTTCGAAAGTGGCGACAGTTTCACAGATCGCAGCCCCCCAGGGATGGCGAGGTCTAATCTGTATCCCCGTAGGGCGTCACTCCGCTGGGCCCCCCGCGCAGCCTTCGAAAGTGGCGACAGTTTCACAGCAGCCCCCCAGGGATGGCGAGGTCTAATCTGAATCCCCGTAGGGCGTCACTCCGCTGGGCCCCCCGCGCAGCCTTCGAAAGTGGCGACAGTTTCACAGATCGCAGCCCCCCAGGAATGGCGAGGTCTAATCTGAATCCCCGTAGGGCGTCACTCCGATGGGCCCCCCAGCAGCCCTCGAAAGTGGCGACAGTTTCACAGATCGCAGCCCCCCAAGGATGGCGAGGTCTAATCTGAGTCCCCGTAGGGCGTCACTCCGCTGGGCCCCCCAGCATCCCACGAAAGTGACGACAGTCTCGCAGATCGCCGCCCCTAGGTAAAAGGCAAGCGAGAAGAGGACGAGCAAAGAGAGGAGGAGAAGGGAAGGAAGGAAGGAAGGAAGGAAGGAAGGAAGGAAGGAAGGTGGAGACCGCAGTGCTCTATTCAAAACGAGTACCCAACACAGGAGGGTTGGGAAATTACCCTGCGACGTACCCAACCCACGCGCATCAAATGGCAAGAGGAGTATGCCAACATTAGCAGGAACAACGACAGTGTACACGCGGCGATTTGCTGTGCAAGCTACATGGGATGCGCATGCGTTGCACGATTCACAGGGCGACGATCGAAAGAACGAGGCTTGAGGCCCCAGGATCGAAGAAGAACGGGCACGGGAACGAGGGGTAGGAGAGGGATGGAATGGGGGGCGGGGGGGGCGAAGGCCATCGCGGAAGCAGCAGCATGCATGGAGAAGGTGAGGCGGGGAATAGGACGACGATGAAAGTGGCGGGAGGAGACAGAAGACTGCCGCGTTTTTCAAGTGCGAGCTAAACCCGCAGCGCTGCCTGCGCCATGTCGTCGCAGAGTTCCACATGATAAAACTGTTTAGAGTGCAAGGAACGAGCGAGGCGTAGCTCGCCCGCTAGCTTCTCCGCCTCCTTCCCGCACATTTCAGCGCGGGAGCTGAACGCTCGCAGGCGCGCCGCCAGGTCTGCGGGCGGCCCGCGGGAAAGAAACTCAAGGCCGGGGTCGCGTATCATCAATCGGTTGTCCATCGTCCAAAGTTGCACTGGCGACGTACTGGTTGAACGCGGAGCGAGCAGCATCACGCGCGTGCCTGAACGCCACGCAGGTACAGTGCACGCGCGATTGGGACTTCAGGTCGATCGCGCGCGTCTCCACCAGGCTTGGCAACACCACGCGACTGAGGATCTCACTGCGGTCTGCCATGCTGCTGTCCGCGAATGCAATGCGCTGCCTGCAAGTAAGGCGGCGGCGTCCACTTGTCTCAGAAGATGTTCCCGCGGGCCCGAAGGGCGACCGCCAGCTCGAGCCGCGGCGCCGGCAGGCCAGATAAGGATCATGCAACAGCAAAGACGATGACAGAGCAACGAGGTATCGGCGAGTGCATGACCGGCCTCCGTTTCCTGCACTTCTTTCCTGTAGTTCCCCTAGCTCATCGAGCTCAGCAGATGTTTCTGCGGGTCCGAAGGACGACCGCCAGCTCGAGTCGCAGCGCCGACGAGCTGCATCCACATCAGGCAACACCCCAGGAGACACTGGCACACAACGATTTGACGTCAGTCAGTGCCAGACCACTCCATGTCTAGTTCCTCGCACACATACAGTCGATCGCAGATGCGGGATAATCGAAGTAGAATGACGGGTCCAATCTGCGTCCGCGTAGGACGTCACTATGCTGGACCCCGCAGCAGGTCTCGAAAGTGGCGACAGTTTCATGGGCCCCACAGCAGCCCTCGAAAGTGGCGACAGTTTCACATATCGTAGCCCCCCAGCGCCGGCGAGGTCTAATCTGAGTCCCCGTAGGACGTCACTCCGCTGGCCCCCCAGCAGCCTCCGAAAGTGGCGACAGTTTCACAGATCGCAGCCCCCCAGGGATGGCGAGGTCTAATCTGAATCCCCGTGGGGCGTCACTCCGCTGGGCCCCCCACGCAGGCTTCGAAAGTGGCGACAGTTTCACAGATCGCAGCCCCCCAGGGATGGCGAGGTCTAATCTCAATCCCTGTGGGACGTCACTCCGCTGGGCCCCCCAGCAGCCCTCGAAAGTGGCGACAGTTTCACAGATCGCAGCCCCCCAGGAATGGCGAGGTCTAATCTGAATCCCCGTAGGGCGTCACTCCGCTGGGCCCCCCAGCAGCCCTCGAAAGTGGCGACAGTTTCACAGATCGCAGCCCCCCAGGGATGGCGAGGTCTAATCTGAATCCCCGTAGGGCGTCACTCCGCTGGGCCCCCCAGCAGCCTCGAAAGTGGCGACAGTTTCACAGATCGCAGCCCCCCAGGGATGGCGAGGTCTAATCTGAATCCCCGTAGGGCGTCACTCCGCTGGGCCCCCAGCAGCCTCGAAAGTGGCGACAGTTTCACAGATCGCAGCCCCCCAGGGATGGCGAGGTCTAATCTGAATCCCCGTAGGGCGTCACTCCGCTGGGCCCCCCAGCAGCCTCGAAAGTGGCGACAGTTTCACAGATCGCAGCCCCCCAGGGATGGCGAGGTCTAATCTGAATCCCCGTAGGGCGTCACTCCGCTGGGCCCCCCAGCAGCCCTCGAAAGTGGCGACAGTTTCACAGATCGCAGCCACCCAGGGATGGCGACCGCAGGCGGGAGGAGGCGGGAGGCGGGAAGGAAGGAAGGAAGGAAGGAAGGAAGGAAGGAAGGAAGGTGGAGACCGCAGTGCTCTATTCAAAACGAGTACCCAACGCAGGAGGGTTGGGACAAAACTTCTGAATCGTTACAAAGCTACCCTTTATCGTCGTCACGGTTGTGGGCAATTCGACGGGACTCAACTGCTTAATACTGGCCAGACCTGAGCCTCCGCCTCGCAGCGCTGCTAGGAGCCTCTGTTCCTGTGCTTCGTCTTCTGGTAGCAGCGCGTGCCCTACCAAGCGACATGTGATCCACTTCGTGGCGTCCTTCCCAGGCCTGTCGCACGTTGGGAGGCAGACCGTTTCCCCCGTCCAGTCCGCCGCGTCGCGTGGATTGCCCATCTCCAGCACGCAGCTCACCCGCTGCAGCGCCGCCGAGCACCGCTTCCGTCGCTCCGACATGTCCGAGAAAGACCAGCTTTGTAAGGCGCTCAGAACCGCGTAGAAGACGTGGTAGCTAGGAGCTCTAATGTCCTCATCTGGCTTCTCCTTGTGCTTCTTGATGAAGCCCTGATGCGCGTTGACTGCCACTTTGCTGATGGCGCACTTCCTTGGAACCATGGCCGTGGACGTCGTCTGGTGCTCGGGCGTCCGCGCTCGCGCCTCCAGCTGTGCCGCGAGCGTCTTGATGTCCCCTGCCATGGTTCCGTCCTCGTCGCCCTCGTCCTCTCGCATCTCCACGTCGACTGGCGCGCCCACTCCACGAGCGGCTTCGCGTTGGCCTTTCTGCTTCGGCTCTGGCAGCGCGAAGCTGGCTTTTCTCGGTCTCGCCATGGGCGGTTCGCTGCTTTTCCTCCTCCGCCTGACGATGCCACCGCCGCCGCAATGCACGACGGTCCGCCACGATAACAAGCTGGGTCCGATTCCTCCTGCGCCCGGGGCCCCGTCACAGTGAGGAATAATACATTCAGTGCGAGAGTGAAAGTTCCGAGGGAGAAGCTCACGAGATGATGCCCACAGTGCTCGAGCCAAATGTCACCCGAATCAGCTTCTTACTCGCACATCGGACACTGCAGTGTTTTCGGCTCGCTTCGCACGTCTGCAAACCGACCTCGACCAGGAGGGCAATGGTCTCGACGAAAGCTGGCCATTACATGACGTTGGGCAGACTTCGCACTCCAAAACACTGACATGCATAGCGGACACGCACTTGTCATAGTGAGTATAGACCCCACATGTACCCTTCCATGCGTGCCCCCCATCCATCGCACAAATGCGTGGCATGAGCTGTTGGTTGGAAGCCCGCAGGGCCCCGCATGTTGTGACATCCTCTTCCTGTGCTGTGCGCTCACGCACCTCCTCGCATGCTTCTGCTGCAGGGGCCGCGACGGCCCCCTCCTTGCGAGCGGTGCGAAATGCCGAGCGGAGCTCGTCGAAATCGAACTGCGCAAAATTCTCGGGTTCCCGAAACCAAATGTCACACGTACTGCGCGCGTGCTCGGTGAGAAGCTGGATGCCTGACCCTGTCGCAATCAGAGCGTCTGTGTCCGCTTGGCACTGCCTAGCCCGCGGACGCGCTGTAGGTAATACCCACCCCCCCCCCCCCACCCCCCACCCCCCCCCCCCCCGCTCATAAGTGGATCCCCATCTCCCGCCCCCATTATCCCAAAAACGCTCTGATACATACTGAGCGCGTTCGCTCCTCTGCTCGGAATCATCGCCCTCAGCCGCTCAACCTGCGAAGTCGCAGTGCGATAAACAAAAGGGGCCATCTTAAACTTGCGCAAAAGGTCTTCCCGCGGCAATGGACAACGCGCCCTGCCTCCTCCGAATACTCGGCAGCGCCCGCTCAGCATGCACGAGGCCGCTCAGCATGGCACGACACTTCTGCACAATAAAAGCGCTGCATGACCTGCAACTTGGCCGGCCTGCAACGGCCCTGCGTTGACGAAGGGGCCCTGGCTGGTTCATTTTGAACTTCAGCGGGGCAGGAGCTGCGCGGGGCAGAGCTGCATCAAAACTTTCCTGACTAAGAAACAACTTCAAACTGATGCAATCGCCCGGCGAATTCGGGCGGATGCGAAACGCGGCCCGCCCTGAAGCCCCCCGAGCACTGACATGATGTTTTGCAATTCCTTGATTACTCGCCCCAGGGCGATGGATCATTCGAGATGCACGATGAGCTCTCGTGCCTCTTAGGTAACGCACGTTTTCCTGCTCTGCCGATGGTTATGCGAAACTGGTTATTCCCACCCCCTCGTAACCGCCTCGTTCTGCGCCTCGCCCCCCCCTCTGCAGCTGCCCCGCCGTCGCGCCCCCCCCCGCCCCCCCCGCCCGCCCCTCCCCCAAAACCTTGGGCGCTATATCGTCAACAAACCCTGCGGCACATCCCTGCCTGATATCCCCCTCGCCCCATGGCGTCGACACTTCCAAGGCGGCGCGCCAGCCGCACTCCGCGGCGCGGTTGCGCATTTCCAAAACAAGGGCTCGCTGAATGCGCGCGCGAAAAGCGAGGTGGCTCCTTGATCTCCTGGACGCAATCCTTCCCCCGGACGGAGCCGGTGAGATTCCTGGTCGTCCTGAACTATTGGAAGCCACTTGGTGATGCGGCCCCGATAAGACTCCAAATCGCGTCTGTCGTCGTCGACTTTGCGCGCCACCTGCCACATGCTATCATGACGTAGTGCGCATCGTGGCACCGCAACTTGTGGCTGATGCCCGCGCGATACATGCAATGCGACGAATCGACTGCACCCCCGCGGCGTTCCCCCCCCCCCCCCCCTGCCCTTCAACCCTGCATATCCAATCCAGCGGCTCCCACTTTGGGCATCGACGGCGCGCGGCCGCGCCGTTCGCGCACCTACCAACCGCGCACGTGACCGCGATCGCCCCCTGCCCTGCACACTCCAGCTTGCCGCTGCCCTTGGAAGTTCTCGCGGTCAACGCAGCGCGCCGCGTCGCAGGCGCGCGCCTCAGTCGGCGACGTTCTATCAACCGTCGACCCATGTAAGAGTGGGCCCGCGTGGGCTCGTCAGAACTCGGCGACTCATGCCCTATCCCTCCTAGCACCTGGCGCCTGCGCGGGTTCGTCCAGTTTGGCAAGAATCTATTGCGCAGCCCCTCAGCTGGAACACTCCGCCCAGGCCGCGCCCGCCAAAACCTGAATCTCCACGGGGCGTCTTTCATGTTGCTCCAGTCCTCGACGGCGATGAGCGCGGCCTCCGAGAACTCCCGTCGGGCCCTCGCTTCCTGCTGCAACCCGTTGGCAATCGCCTCTGGCCCACATGCCGTCGCTGAACACCCCCCCTGCGCGGCTGGTTTCACCATCTGTTCAATCCGCTGCCTAGCCGTTGCCGGTGAACCTGGCACTGCCGCATATATTCCCTGTCTGGGTCCACGACGCTTGCCTGCTATCAACCTGCTCAGTTCGCGCGCCATGTAACCGTCGCGCTCGCGCAAAGCCTCTCTCAACGCGTCGCGTCTTCTCTCATTGATCTCGTGCCAATACTGCTTGGCGTCGCGCTTGAGCTTCCGACTCCGCTCGCGCGCCTGCTCGCAGACGACGCCCAGCTGCCCCTCGTCCACCGCTTAGCCACGCGTCTCTCGACGGCCCCGCCGCAGCTGCAGTAGTCTGCGCAACTCCCTCGCATTGGCCTCTCCCTCCTCTGTGCGTTGCGGACATTTTGGAAATGTCCCGAGCAACGCGTTATTATTAATGGCGACAATACAGCGACTCATACCATCCAAGTCTTCATTCTGAGCACAAGCTTCAACATCGTCTTGGACACTGCCCGCCCCCCCTTCCATGTCGTCGAATAGTTCTTGGCGTATGTGCCCTTCCTGCGCGCATCTGTGCATGTTCTCGCGGTCGGGCCTGGGTGTCCTTTCAATATGTGATGGTCCAGGTCGATCCAAAACAAATCGTCAACTGCGTCGAGCGATGGTCCCTGGGTGCAACTGCGCCGTGCAGTTGTGCAGCTGAAGTTTGCGACCTGCTCTGATAAGTGCATTGCACTTTTCTACCGCGCACATTGCCTGCTCTGGAGTAGTGGCATGGTCTCCCTCTGTTGCCCAAATGTGTGTTCGCACTCATCAAGCGCCACCCCTGCAGCAGGGGCCGAACAATCTTCGTAGGAAGCGATGCTGCTCCCCTTGCGTACTCTCCAGCCACACGGCCATTCCCGTCGAAGGGTAAGCATGCATTCAGATCGGTAATTATGATTGGCGTGGCCCTCTCGGCTGTGAAAAAGTGCAGGGTCTGGTGCAACCACTCGCACCATAACGTTAGTGTCGTGTCACACGCAGCTCCCCCACTTTCCCCGCGCTGTCGAGGTGGGACATACAATGCTACAAGTCCGAGCGGGTGATTTCCCTTCAAACAAACGGCTGCAACTCTGCCCCACACCACGCGTGGTACTGGAATAGTGCGTCGCATCGCTGGCTGTCTGAAACGGCTTTGGCGAAAACGAAACGCGACACCGCATGACGCATTAACGTGTCTGCTCCTCCCGCTTCCGTGATCCAGTGTTCAATGTTCATCAATCATCTTGCGTTCCTCCCACTGCTGCCCTCTCCTCCTCTTCTGTGTGCCTAAAATGCGAAGAACTCCCGATGAGGCATATCCTGAACAATCTCTGTCATTTCCGATATGAGTTGCACGCGCGCGGGTTTTAGCCCACACGTCGAAATAATATGCTCATGCCTATGGCCGAGAGCTTCTCGTGTGAAGGCGTTGCCGCCTCCGCTCAACAAGGGACTCCCCTTCCCATTGCAGCCAAGCGCGCGTTTTGGGTGTCCGAGTTCACTTAGCTGGCATAGCGGCACCCCTGCGCGCCTCGAGCACGGCAGCTCCTCCTCCTCCTCCTCCGACGCCTCCTCCTCCTCATCACCCTCCCCCATTGCGGGACAAGCGCGTTCCACGACTCGCGAAGTAACTACAGTACGGGCTCGACCACAAAAAAACCTCCACGAGAGACCCTACCCCGAGACCCCAGGACGTCCATCGGTTTGAGGTCTGGGAGCGTCACGCCTTCCACGACCAAGCCATCGAAACCCAAGAAACCCACGCCACCCTGGAGGCAAGCAGGGAGTGTGTTGGCCTGGGTTCCCACTGTAGCTAACGACGGCCCAAAAGCGCTTGGCAAGCGAAGCTGCCTACTGGCTGGAGCGGAGTGCTGTGCGAGGCAGCTGTTTTGGTCACGAAATGCTTCGGCGCTTCGGCGCTGGTTCCCACTATAGCCAACGACGGCCCGAACGCGCTTGGCAAGCGAGGCTGCCCACTGGCTAGTGCGGAATGCCGTGCGAGGCAGCCGTTTTGGTCACGAAGTGTTTCGGCGCTTCTGCGCTCGAACCAAAGCGGCACCATCACCATGATCATGACCATGATCCTGATGATGATCAGCATCAAAAATCATCATCATCATCATCATCATCATCATCATCATCATCATCATCATCATCATCATCATCATCATCATCATCATCATCATCGTCATCGTCATCGTCATCGTCATCGTCATCATCGTCAGCAGCATCATCATCAGCATCATCACCAAAATCAGTATCGTCGTCATCAGCATCACCATCATCACCAGCATCATCATCTGAATCATCAACAACAGCATCAGCATCAGCATCAGCATCAGCATCAACAGCATCAGTACCAGCAGCATAATCAGCATCAGCATCAGCAGCATCAGCATCTTTGGCCCAGAGGGTCAACAAAACATCATCTACGCTGCTGCTTCTTCCTCGCATGGTCTCCGCCGCGGCGCGGGAGTAGGCAACGTCTCGGGCGTTGCTTCATGGGCGGGGGCGATGCAAAGGGTCGGGAGGGAGAAACGTGCACCTTCGGTGCCCCCACTTGGGCCCCAGGGGGTCCCTTTGGAGCCCCTTCAGGGCACACAAAGGGGTGCACCTTTCTCCAACTGGCACGGGGCAGCGGGTACCGAGGGAAACTGGTACACCCTGCGAAATGCTTAAGAAATCATGGGTTAAGAAATTCATAGTCTCAGAACTCGAATAAAAACCCAACATCTCTATTCAAATCTTAGGATTTACGTTGAAACATTAAGAATAATTGAGACTCTGGCCGAAAACTTGGGTTTTCTTAAGCATCGCCTAAGGTGTACTGGACCCCGGGGCCCTTCTGGACGCCCGGGGGCCCGTGCAGGGCCCCGAGAGCCCGAGAACGGCGAAAACCTCGGGACCCCCCCCACACCATTCCTTGATGGCCAAGTTTTCCACCACCACCACCACCAGATGCAGGACGGGGGAGAGGGGAGGATGCGGAGGTCCTCCTCCTCCTCCTCCTACTCCTCCTCCTCCTCCTCCTCCTCCCTCTCCTACCTATGGTGGTGGTGGTGGTGGTGGTGGTGGTGGTGGTGGAGGAAACTGGGTCCACCCCTCCTCGACCCACCCCGTCACGCGACGCCCGAATGTCGAAGTCGCCTGCGCCGCCGCCAGCTGGCCCCTTCTGCCTCGCCAGCCGCAGCAGCCGGCTGCAGGAGTAGCTCCGCTCCGCGGCCCGCGACAGCTCCGCCGCCGCCTCCGAGAAAGGCCGCGCGCCGAGGGGGCGAGGAGACTCCCCTTCTCCCCCTCCTCTCCTCCTCCTCCTCCTCCTCCTCACTCCTCCCCTCCTCCTCCTCTAGTTCTCCTCCTCCCTCCCCCTCCCCCTCCTCCTCCTCCTCCTCCTCCTCCTCCTCCTCCTCCTCCTCCTCCTCGCTCCGCTCCCTCCTCCTCTCCTCTCTCCTCGTCCTCCTCCTCCTCCTCCTCCTCCTCCTCCTCCTCCTCCTCCTCCTCCTCTCCTCCTCCTCCTCCTCCACCCATCCTCCTACTCCTCCTCCTCCTCCTCGTTCTCCTCCTCCCCCTCCCCTCCTCCTCCTCCTCCTCCTCCCTCCTCCTCCTCCTCCTCCTCCTCCTCCTCCTCCTCCTCCTCCTCCTCCTCCTCCTCCTCGGGGCCGATCAGAGGGCGATCGGGGGCCCATGCGTCCCCCCCCTCCCTTCTGAGCCTATGATCCGGGCAGCGCCAGGGATACTTTTAGCAGACCCCGAGGGAGGGGGGAAGGCTTCTTACGAGGCTGCTTCTCAGAAGTATAACGACGCGAAGATCGGGACAAAATCGGATCGGGATAACTCGAAATCTCTGAGAATCGGCGGGTTTGGAGGATGTATTTGGCGCCGCGGCCGCTCCACAGCGTTCTGGAACGCTCTGAGAGTTGAATTCCAACGTGGGTCTGTTACTATAGAGCAGGGTCATGAAACAAACGTTGGAACACATATTACGACGATATGTGCATATGCGGTCTGACAAATCGGGGCGGCATCAACGCGACGCCGAGGGGCGTCGTGGACTCGAAAATGCCGCCTGGAAGCACGAAGCGCACGACTACCCGGATCATGAAGTTCTGCAACCGGTCGCTGTGTTCTGAAGGGTGCACGGACACGCAAAACACTGTTCAACTAAGCGTTTGCGGGCGCCGGCCTCGAACTCTTGCCCAAAACCCGCCTCCTCCCAATATCCCTTCGCTGTGGCCCCACCCTCCTCATGCCCCTCCGACTACCCCCAGTCCTCATCAGGCCCCTCGCCCACACTTTTACCCCCCCATGTGCCACTTCATGTCGTTCCTCGTCGTCCTGCCCCGCCAGATGAATTCCCCCATCGTCCACGTGCTTGCCCTCCTCCCATCCTCCACGCCCTAATGCAGATCATGCCCCCTCCTTCTGCCCCCCCCGCCTGCCTCGTCCTCGTGATGCTGACACCAATGATGCTGCTCCTCCTGAGCCCACTTCCTCCCGTCTCGTCCAATCCCGTTCATCCCCGGCCCCTTGGCCACCCCTCCTATCAAACCTCTTCATTCCCACAACCCACCATCCCCCCCCCCCCCCGCGCTTTTGCACTCCCAGACCACGGCCCCCTGCTGGACCAGCCGGGCGACCCGCGGAAACTCACGCCCAGTGGCCACCCCAGCGAGCGGCGCACAACAAATGCACATTTCGAGACACGAACTGTGTATTTCGACCGCGCACGACGCCCCCCCTGGACCAGCCGAGCGAGGAACGTGAAAGTTCCCGCCCAATCAACACCACCCGCGAAGGGCACACTCCAAATACACAGGTGGGAACCAGATCTGTGTACACAGATCACACCACGATCTGCGTAGACAGTGGGCCCACACACGAAAATACACGGTTGAAGACAAAAACGGTGTACACAGATCACGCCTTGATCTGTGTACTTCGGGAATTTGAACGCTCGCCACCTCGAGGGCGCCCCGACATTGCCAGCCCAGAACCGAGGTCGACATGCCCAACTAGGGGGGAATGCAAATACACACTTCCCCGGCCCAGGGCGCCCCCGAAGGAGCTGCAAATACACGCTTCCCTGGCCCAAGGCGGCCACGGCGAAACGCGACACCAAAGCGGCCCCCAACGGCCCGAAGACGTCCCCAAAGGCCTTGAAGGAACCCAAAGCAGGCCACACTGCAATCCGAAAACACAAGAGGTGTCACATGTCATGGACCTCTTAAAAGTCAAAGCCCCACGCGTCGCCATACAGACCGCTGCGCTGGCAAGAAGGCGGACCTTGCCGCAGGCACCTATACATTTACATGCTAGCGATGCGACAGCGCTCGGCGGCCGTGCCGCCCGCGTTTGGAGTGCACCCCGAATGCTCGCATTGGCAATCCCCTCTGTTTGGTTGCGCCGCTTTGCTCGGATATCGAAAAGGCGATATACTGCTGAAACGGGCACGCAGCACCAGGGATTTCACTTTCACTTTTCGAACAGGGAGGGAAGACGAGGTAGGACGACGGACGGTGGAGCAGGGAGGCAAAGAGGAACGAGGAATAATGGGGGAGGCGGAAAATGGGCACTCCCCCGCCCGAGCCGCGGACGCTTTCGACACCATCCAAGGGGGGGAAGAAAGGAAGGGGAACGGAGCGAGGGCGAGGACGACGACGGGAAGCAAACTGTCCTGGGTCCGCATATAGCCACATGTTTGCGATTCGGGTGCGCGTGCTTTCTTCGAGGCGCGTCAAGCCCGACCCACACTGAATTCACTAATTCCTCCAAGCCGTGTAAACACCCTGTCCTCCGTACCCCCTCCTATACAACTGCTTCAGAACAGAAGGGGCAGTGGATTCCAATCTGAGAGCGTTCCGGAACGCTCTGGAGCGATTCATCCCGATCCTAGCCCTGTTTTATATGAGGCTGCCTCTCAGAAGGCATACAATACCCGCGCCTTCTGAAAAGCAGGGGCGTTTCTAAGAAACATCCCCCCCTCCGCCCTGATCGCCCTTTTCTGCGCGTGGCGGCCTCAGAGGGGGGGCGACCGGCTCCGAAGGGGGGGGAACTCCGAGGGGGCTGGAGGCACGAAGGGATTTGACGGGTCTGAAGGGAGCCCGAGGCACAAAGTTTTCGGCGGTTCTCGAGAGGGGGTTCGAAGCTCGAAGCTTTCTGAAGAAACCTCGAGGTTTTCGGACGTCAAGATGCCGTCCAGCGGCTGCGCCTCGCCGAGGGGCGTCCGGGACTATCGGGCCCCTGTCGACGATCGATGGGCGATCGGAGGTCGATTCGTCAAGGCGTCCGCCCCTCTGAGGCCGCCACTACAGTCTGGGTTGGTCGGAGAGGACACGCGAGAGGATGCAAGACCCTTCCGAGGGCACCATTGCCATAAGAAGTTTTGTTTTTTTTGTTGTTGTTTTTTTCCGAAGCCGGCATTGCCATTGGCAAGTAAAAGGCGTGGGTCGAGACACGCAGGACACGAGGGCATGGTTGGTTTGGCAGAGTCGACCTACTCACTTGTCAACCTCGAATGTATATGACATCCTACCCCCTCCCACCCATGCCTTCCCATTGCGATGATATGTTCCCCATCCGCAGACGCGTGGACCTAGAATCCCCGAACAGACCCCACCATGCTCTCCGCAATCGTAGACGGGGGGTCTGAGTTTATGAGAGGAGAGGGAGGAGGAGGAGGAGGAGGAGGAGGAGGAGGAGGAGGAGGAGGAGGAGATGGGGAGGAGGGGGAAGAGGAAAACGACCAACCGATGAAAGGGACGAGAAGAGGACAGGCAGACAAGAAAGAGACGAGACGAGGGTAAGAGTCCAAGGAACACGACCCACAGGTAGAGAAGGAGTCGCCCATCTTCCGAACGCAGCCTGGGACAGGCGGAGGGCCATCATGTAGTTGCTCTGGACAAGTACAGGGAACGCGTTCAGCGCGGTCTCGGGAATCTCGAACATCTTGGCTTCTAGCACCACCACGTCTGTGAAGGCGCAGTGGCCACCTCCTTTGTTTGACCCAGGGGACAGCTTGACCAAATGGACGATCTCCTCATCATCAGAACAGGTCAAGTGGAGCGCGCCAGCGCGTGGGCTGGAGCCAAGACGAAAAGGACTCCTTCCACTTGCCACGCCCGCCAAAGGTGGCACGCATTATTTCCCAGCACCTGCCAAGAGCGAAACTTTTGAGTCGAACATGGACAGGCTGATCATGTCAAACTCGCAGTGGCATGTCTTTACCGCTCTTATGATCCCCCAGAGGACGTGGACTGCCGCTCCTGCATCTCTGCACCAGCTGAAGAAGGCCCTGGCAGCCTCCTCGGGCTGGAAGCGGATGTTGCAACAGAACTTGCAGCTCTTGCGCTGGGGAGCTGCAACATCGAGTAACGAACCTGCACCCGCCTTGAGCAGCTCGCAGTGGTAATCGCGATCCAGCAGCTTCCTGGTGAATCCCCGAATCCAGATCTTGCGGCGGACGCCAACTTCACCACCGTTTCGATGAGAAGAATGACAACGAGGCTCGGATCCAGCCCGCGCGGGTGACACAGGATACGCCGCACACGACGATCCCGTGGAAGAATGCCTGGGTCTCTGGCGCCCGCTGAGGCCCAGGCAGCGGCTGCTGGGATCAGGGCCAACGACCACTACACTATCCGCACTGACAGCGGAGGAGGCAGACCCTGCAGCGGAGGCGATCGCCTTCATGAGCGTGCGCTCCACGGTGATCACCTTGGCGTCCAGCTGGGCGGC
>CAUYUJ010002812.1:62464-85381 GCA_963575745.1 Prorocentrum cordatum | reverse complement strand
CTCCCCATCCGCGCCCAGTGCCCCCTCCTCCCCGACGATTTTTTTTTCCCCCCCTCAGTCCTTTCGGCCCTCTCACCACCCCCGCTCAGCCCTCCCCCTTTCACCCTCTCTACCCGTCTCCTCTCACCTCCCGCGCCGCCGCCGATGCCGTCGCCGCCGTCGTCGTCGTCGTCGTCGGGGGCGCCGCTCCTGAACGCTCCGGTGTGAGCGAGCGAATCGGCTCGGGCCGGAAGTCTGGACTGTGGGAGAGGCCCCTATTCAAGTGGCGCGCAGCCGGCCCCCTGAGAATACACCCGACAGACTGTGTGCAAAACGCCTGCCGTAGACAAGCGTTCCCAGCACAAGGCCGCAACGCACTTTGCACCGCGAGCCTCCAACAGCTAGGTCACCAGAGTAATTTCTTCCGACCCATGGCGAGGTCTAATTTGGGTCTGCGGCGGCTACCACCCATTATGCTGCCCCCCCCAAGCGGCTTTCGAAAGTGGCGAGAGTTTCGCAAATTGCAGCCCCCCCCAGGGATGGCGAGGTCTAATGTGTGTCTTGCGGCGGCTACCCACTATGCTGTACCCCCCCAGCAGCCCTCGGGAGCGGCGACAATTTCGCAGATCGCAGCCCCCCAGGGACGGCGAGGTATACTTTGGATCTGCGGCGGCTACCCGCTACGCTGCCCCCCCCCCCCAGCAGCTCTCGAAAGTGGCGACACTTTCGCAGCTCACAGCCCCCCCAGGGATGGCGAGGTCTGATCCGGGTCTGCGGCGGCTACCCACTAGGCTGTTCCTCCCAGCAGCCCTCGAACGCGGCGACAGTTTCGCAGATCGCAGCGCCCCCCAGGGATGGCGAGGTCTAAGTTGGTTTTGCGGTAGCCTCCCACTATGCTGTCCCCCCACCGGGCAGCATTCGGAAATGGCGACAGTTTAGCAGAGTTCAGCAGATCGCAGCCCCCCCCCAGGGGATGGCGAGGTCTAATTTCGGTCTGCGGCGGTTACCCACTATGTTGTCCCCCCCAGCAGCCCTCGAAAGTGGCGACAATTTCGCAGATCGCAGCCCCCCAGGGATGGCGAGGTCTAATTTGGGCCTGCGGCGGCTACCCACTATGCTGCCTCCTCCAAGCAGCCCTCGAAAGCGGCGACAGTTTTGCAGATCGCAGCCCCCCAGGAACGGCGAAGTCTAATTTGGGTCTGCGACGGCTGCCCACTATGTTGCCCCCCCCAAGCAGCCTTCGAAAGTGGCGACAGTTTCGCAGATCGCAGCCCCCCAGGGATGGCGAGGTCTAATTTGGATCTGCGGCGACTACCCCAAGCAGCCTTCGAAAGTGGCGACAGTTTCGCAAATCGCAGCCCTCCCAGGGATGACGAGGTCTGCTTTGGATCTGCGGCGGCTGCCCACTATGCTGCCCCCCCCCAGCAGCCCAAGAAAGTGGCGACAGTTTCGAACATCGCAGGATGGCGAGGTCTAATTTTGGTCTGCGGCGGCTACCACCCATTATGCTGCCCCCCCCAAGCGGCTTTCGAAAGTTGCGAGAGTTTCGCACATTGCAGCCCCCCCCAGGGATGGCGAGGTCTAATGTGTGTCTTGCGGCGGCTACCCACTATGCTGTACCCCCCCCAGCAGCCTTCAGGAGCGGCGACAGTTTCGCAGATCGCAGCCCCCCAGGGACGGCGAGGTATACTTTGGATCTGCGGCGGCTACCCGCTACGCTGCCCCCCCCCCCAGCAGCTCTCGAAAGTGGCGACAGTTTCGCAGCTCACAGCCCCCCCAGGGATGGCGAGGTCTGATTTGGGTCTGCGGCGGCTACCCACTATGCTGTTCCCCCCATCAGCCCTCGAAAGTGGCGACAGTTTCGCAGATCACAGCCCCCCCCCCAGTGATGGCGAGGTCTGATTTGGGTCTGCGGCGGCTACCCACTATGCTTCCCCCCCCAGCAGCCCTCGAAAGTGGCGACAGTTTTGCAGATCGCAGCCCGCCCAGGGATGGCGAGGTCTAATTTGGGTCTGCGGCAGCTACCCACTATGCTGTCCCCCCCAGCAGCCCTCGAACGTGGCGACAGTTTCGCAGATCGCAGCCCCCCCAGGGATGGCGAGGTTTAATTTGGGTCTGCGGCAGCTACCCATCATGCTGCCCCCCCCCAGCAGCCCTCGAAAGTGGCGCAAGCAAGATGCACACAAACAAGAGGTACGCACAAGGCAAGCGGAGATAAGAGGGAAACGGGAGGAAGGACGCGCGAGCACTGCTCTATTCAAAACGAATACCCAACCAACGAGGGCTGGGAACATAATGAGAGAACTAGAGAGAGAGAGAGAGAGAGAGAGAGAGAGAGAGAGAAAGAGAGAGAGGGAGAGAACGAGAGAAATAGAGCAAGGGAGAAAGAGAGAAACAGGTAAAGAGAAAGAGAGAGAGAGAGAGAGAAAGCAGCGAGAGGCAGGAGGCGGGAGGCGGGAGGAGGAGGAGAAGGAGACGCGACCGCAGTGCTCTATTCAAAGCGAATACCCAACCAAGGAGGGTTGGCAATACATAAACAAGACGTCACATTTAAATCAAAGCAATTCAGGGGGTCGTGTTCCAGAAGTACGGAAACCCGAATGACTCACAGGGTTTGGCGCTTCCTTACCTCGCAAGCCCTTCGAATTTATTTGGATCCTTGTCTTCTGGGAGGAACATCCCGGAAGCCATGCAATTACATCCACAACTCTCCTGTGTGTTGGGCCCCTGTTTTGAATTCGCCGCGCGCCGCGCCCCACCTCCTTCTCCATCTCATCCCCCTCCTCTCAGCTCCTTTTTTTTCGCAGGGAGCTCCACCGAAGGCGCCAGTGGCTGGGTTCACTTTGTGATCCGCCCCACTTCGCAGACACCTCATACGTTTCGTGGCCCCAGGGTGCTCAACTAACGGCCCCGTGGCTGGGGGTCACATGGTGACCCGCCCCATGTCGGCACACCTCTCACACGGTGACCCGCCCCATGTCGGCAAACCCCTCAAAATTTTCGTGGCCGCAGGGAGCTCCACCGAATTCCCCCGTGGCTGGGTTCACGTGGTGACCTGGCCCATTTCGGCACACATCTCACACGTTTTGTGGTCCACCAGGAGTTCAACCCAAGGCGCCAGTGGTTGGATTCATATCATGACCCGACCCGTTTTGGCAGACCCCTCACAAGCTTCGTGGCACCACAGGGAGCTCCACCGAAGGCCCCAGGGGCGCAGCCCGCATGCGTCTCCCCCACCCAGAACAGCGTTTCGTGGCCCCATTATGCGTTCCACCCAAGGTCCCAGGGGCGCAGCCCGCATGCGTTTCCCCCACCCAGTACAGCGTTTCGTGGCCCCATTATACGTTCCACCAGAGATCCCAGTGGCGCAGCTCCCCACCCCAGCACAGCGTGTCGTGGCCCCGTAGGGACCTCCACCGACGGTCCCAGCGGCGCAGCCCGCATGCGTCCCCCCCACCCAGTACAGCGCTTCGTGGCCCCATGGGGAGCTCCACCAAAGGTCACAGTGGCACAGCTCGCATGCGTCTCCCCCACCCAGTGCAGCTTTTCGTGGCACCGCAGGGAGCTCCACCGACGGTCCCAGGGGCGCAACCCGCATGCGTCTCCCCCACCCAGTGCAGCGCTTCGTGGCCCCATACGGAGCTCCACCAAAGGTCCCAGTGTCGCAGCCTGTATGCGTCTCCCCCACCCAGTACAGCTATTCGGGAGCTCCACCGAAGGTCCTAGTGTGGCAGTGTCGCAGCCCGCATGCGTCTCCCCCTCCCAGTACAGCGTTTCGTGGCCCCGTAGGGAGCTCCACCGACGGTCCCTGGGGCGCAGCCCGCATGCGTCTCCCCCACCGAGCACAGCGTTTTGTGGTCCTGTAGTGAGCTCCACGGAAGGTCCCAGTGTCGCAGCCCGCATGCGTCTCCCCCACCCGGTACAGCTATTCGTGGCCCCATCAAGAGCTCCACCGAGGGTTCCAGTGGCGCAGTCCGCATGCGTCTCCCCCGCCCGGTACAGCGTTTCGTGTTCCTATAAAGGGGGCTCCACCGAAGGATATACCTATAATTGCGGTATTTACAACTGCATATGGTTGGGTCCTTCACCAGGCTAATTTTGTTGGGGTCGGAACGTTCTGTTTTACAATTCGTGGGGTATTGATGTCTCCGACTGTTCCTTACGGTCCTCCTCCTCCTCCTCGTCTTCCTCATTCTTTATTAAGGTATCTTTTCCAAGGATTTTCCATCAAGGATTCCCTAGTGAGGGCTCTTGAATAAGGATCCTTTCGTTTCTAATGTATTGAGAATGATCCTTTACGAAGGACTCTTTAGTATTTTTTCCTTGCTCAGGAATATGTATTGAGGATTCTTGGTTAATTGCTCGGCAGGATGATTACCCTCAAGGCAACTTGGTTCAAGGCACTTTGGTTCAAGCCACCTTGGCCCGAGCCTCCGGTTCAATCGGTAGTACCTGACTTTCCAGATCGAGTGCCGCCCTGGATATTTTGGATGTTAGGCGCTTGGCCAGGATCTGGACCAGACGACTCTCCTTTCAAAGCGGCCGCAAAGAAGTCCGGAATGACAGAAAATTTGAGAGAAGCGCTGCAACTGTTCTGCGAGGCATCTAACAAACGTGTCAAGCACAGCCAGGGCTACTACGTTGCCACTATCAGCGCATGTCGAAAAGGACAGCAGTGGCAATGGGCATTATCTATTCTCAGCGAGATGGTTGCATCGACTGTTGAGGCCAACGTCATGGTCTACAACGCTGGGATCAGCGCTTGCGAGAAAGGTCAGCAGTGGCAGCGGGCCCTGTCGCTGCTCAGCCAGATGGTCGAGACGAAGCTGGAGCCCACTGTCATCAGCTACAGTGCTGGGATCAGCGCTTGCGAGAAAGGTAAGCAGTGGCAGCAGGCCCTGCCGCTGCTCAGCTATATGGTCGAGATGAAACTGGAGCCCGATACCATTATCTACAACGCTGGGATCAGCGCTTGCGAGAAAGGTCAGCAGTGGCAGCAGGCTCTGGCGCTGCTTAGCCAAATGATCGAGACGAAATTGGAGCCCACTGTCATCAGCTACAGTGCTGGGATCAGCGCTTGCGAGAAAGGTCAGCAGTGGCAGCAGGCCCTGCCGCTACTCAGCGATATGGTCGAGATGAAGCTGGAGCCCAATACCATTATCTACAACGCTGGGATCAGCGCTTGCGAGAAAGGTCAGCAGTGGCAGCAGGCTCTGACGCTGCTGAGCCAGATGGTCGAGACGAAACTGGAGCCCGATACCATCTATCCTACAATGCAGCGTTCACGGCTCCCCGGATTGGCGAGCAGAGGCAGCGAACCGGCTTCCTCTGGGGGCGCTTCGGGCCGTCCCGGGCGGCCCTCGTGGCCGCCGCCGAGCCTTCCGAGCGGCCCCGAGCGCGCAGCGGACGGTCCAAGACTGCCCCAGATCGACGCGGCACGCCCCGCGGAGGGCTCCAGGACGGCCCCAGACGCTCCCAAGCTGCTCCTTGAGGCCCCACGCGCCAACAAATCGCCCCATTCATTTCGGAAAACGTATATTTTTGGCAGACTCGCTTTGTGGGTCGGCAGAGCGTCCAAGACGGCCGGATGAGCCTCCAAGACCGCCCCTAACTCTGCCCCAGAGGCACCCAAGAGAGCCCCAAGACAGTCCAAGAGGGCCCCTAAGACGGCCCCAGGACAGCCCAAGACGGACCCCAAAGGGCACGAAAAGGCCCCCAGGAAAGCCCCGAGAGGGCCACAGGAGGCCCCCAAGAGAGCCCAAGACGACCCCACGAGGGCGCCAAGACAGCCCGAGCCTTCCAAAACGGCCCAGGAGGGCCCCAGGATGGCTCCTGCGACGGCCCAAAAGTGCCCCAAACGGAGCCTTCAAGAAGCTCCCCAGAGAGCCCCAAGTGGGCCACGGGAGGCGCCGCCAAGACGGCCCGAGTCACCCTGCCGATTACTGGGAGTTCGACGGCCGTCGCTTTCCGCCGTCCGCCGCCGCAGTCGCCAAAGGGGTTCCCCTCGAGGTCACGCGGTTTCCCGATATCCCTTAGAGTGTCCTCCAGAGTCTCCAGCCCCGAGAACCACCCAAGAGGTCCCCAACGATTTTCCTAGGGGCCCGCGCACAATCAGAATCGTAACAGGCGTTTGACGGCCAGAAATCCGGCCGGAAGGAAATTCGAAGAGGCCACGACAACTGCTGAAGGGTCTTAATCCGAGGTCGTCGTCGTCGTCGTCGTCGTCGTCGTCGTCGTCGTCGCCCCAGAACGACCCGAGAGGTCCCGATCGCCCCTAGAGTGTCCCCCAGAGTCTCTTGAGGCCTCCAGCAAGCTCCCCCGAGAGACGACGCAAGCACCGAGAACCACCCAAGAGGTCCCAAACGCTTTCCTAGGGGCCCGCGCACAATCCGAATCGTAACAGGCGTTTGACGGCGAGACGTCCGGCTGGAAGGAAATTCGAAGAGGCCACGACAACTGCTGAAGGGTCTTCATCCGAGGTCGTCGTCGTCGTCGTCGTCGTCGTCGTCGTCGTTGTCGTCGTCGTCGTCGTCGTCGTCGTCGTCGTCGTCGTCGTCGTCGTCCGAGAACCACCCCACAGGTCTTCGAAAGCTTCCTAGGGGCCCGCACGCAATCAGAGTCGTAACATGCGTTTGAAGGCCAGACGTCCGGCTGGAAGGAAATTCGAAGAGGCCACGACAACCGCTGAAGGGTCTTAATCCGAGGTCGTCGTCGTCGTCGTCGTCGTCGTCGTCGTCGTCGTCGCCCGAGAACCACCCAAGAGGTCCCCAGAAACTTCCCTAGGGGCCCACACACAATCATAATCGTAACAGACGTTTGAAGGCCAGACGTCCGGCTGGAAGGAACTTCGGAGAGGCCACGACATCCGCTGACGCCAGTGCAGCCCCAGAGGCTCCCAACACGGCCCCCGACGCGTGCGAGACGGCCCCAACGCTGCCCGAGGCGGCCCACGAGGCGGCCCAAGGAACCCCCAGGAGATCCCGAAGACAGTCCAACGAGATTCCCACACAGCCGCACTGGCTCCCAAGAGGCTTCCAAATGCTTCTGAACAGCAGGCCGTGGATTTTCCACGGGTTCACACTAGTCAGCTACAGTGCTGGGATTAGCGCGTGCGGGAACGCTAAGCAGTGGCAGCAGGCCCTGACGCTGCTCAGCCAGATGGTCGAGACGAAGCTGGAGCCCGATACCACCTATCCTACAATGCAGCGTTCACGGCTCCCCGGATTGGCGAGCAGTGGCAGCGAACCGGCTCCCTCTGGGCCGCTCCCAGCGGGCCCTCGGGCGCTTCGGGCCGCCCCGGGCGGCCCTCGGGGCTGCCGCCGAGCCTTCCGAGCGGCCCCGAGCGCGCAGCAGACGGTCCAAGACTGCCCCAGATCGACGCGGCACGCCCCGCGGACGGCTCCAGGACGGCCCCAGACGCTCCCAAGCTGCCCCCTGAAGCCCCCCAAAGGGCCCCCACCAGCCCTGAGGCCCCCCAAAGGGCACCCACCACTCCTGAAAACGTGCACTTTTGGCAGACTCGATTTGAGCGTCCAAGACGGTTTCATGAGCCTCCAAGACCGCCCCAACACTGCCCCAGAGGCACCCAAGAGAGCCCCAAGACGGTCCAAGAGGGCCCCTAAGCCCTAAGACGGCCCCAGGGAGCCCCAGGACAGCCCAAGACGGACCCCAAAAGGCACGAAAAGGCCCCCAGGAAAGCCCCGAGAGGGCCACAGGAGGCCCCCAGTAGAGCCCAAGACGACCCCACGAGGGCGCCAAGACAGCCCTGAGGGCCTCAGGACGGCTCCAGAGAGCCCTGCGACGGCCCAACGCTCCAGCCCTGCTCCAGTGAGACCTCCACGCTTGACCTCACGCGCGCCCCGTTCCAGGAGCTCCTGACGGTGGAGCAGTGGGACATGCTGCTGGCAGCAGACGCAGGCGCACTCCCGCGCCGTCGCCTTCGCCACCCGCCGCCGCCGTCGCCCAGGGATTCCCCTCGAGGTCACGTGGCTTTCCGATAGCCCCCAGAGTGTCCCCCAGAATCTCCCGAGGCCTCAAGCAAGCTCCCACGAGAACCGACGCGAGCCCCGAGACACACCCATGGGGCCCCCAAAAGCTTCTCAAGGGGCCCGCAGCGCCGCGCCGTCGCCTTCCGCCGCCCGCCGCCGCCGTCGCCAAGGGGTTCCCCTCGAGGTCGCGTGGCTTTCCCGATCGCTCTTAGAGTGCTTCCCGGAGTCTCCCGAGGCCTCCAGCGAGCTCCCACGAGAACCGACGCGGGCCCTAGGAGCCGCCCGAGAGGTGCCCGCGCACATTCATAATCGCAACAGGCGTTTGAAGGACAGACGCCCGGCTGGAAGGACAGTCGAAGAGGCCGCGACAACCGCTCAAGGGTCTTAGTCCGAGGTCGTCGTCGTCGTCGTCGTCGTCGTCGGCGTCGGCGTCGTCGTCGCCGTCGTCGTCGTTGTCGCCAGAGAACCGCCCGAGAGGTCCCGATAGCCCCTAAAGTGCCCCCCAGAGTCCCGAGGCCTCCAGCAAGCTCCCGCGAGAGTCGACGCGAGCCTCGAAACCCACCCGAGAGGTCCCCAAAAGCTTCCCTAGGGGCCCGCGCGCAGTCAGAATCGTAACAGGCGTTCGAAGGCCAGACGTCCGGCCAGAAAGATATTTGAAGAGGCCGCGACAACGGCTGAGTGGTCCTCATCCGACGTCGTCGTCGTCGTCGTCGTCGTCGTCGTCGTCGTCGTTCTCGCCGACCGAGAACTGCCAGTAGGTCCCCAAAAACATCCGTAGGGGCACGCGCGCAATCGGAATCGTGACAGGCGTCTGGAAGCCACATTCCCGGCCGGAGGGCAATTCGAAGAGGCCGCGACAACAGTTGAAGGGTCTATATCCGAGGTCGTCGTCGTCGTCGTCGTCGTCGTCGTCGTCGTCGTCGTTGTCGCCATCGTCGTCGTCGTCGTCGTCGTCGTCGTCGTCGTCGTCGTCTTCGTCGTCGTCGTCGTCGTCGTCGTCGTGGATCTAAAACCGCCCAAGAGGGCCCAAAAAGTTTCCCTAGTGGCCCACACGCAATTATAATCGTAACAATTGTTTCAAGGCCAGACGTCCGGCCGGAAGGAAATTCTTCACGCTTCGCGTGTATCCCCACCAGCCCATCTCAAAACAGCAACTCTTGCGAAGCATGCTGACAGTCGTGTTTTTCAGGCGTGTTTCCGCCTGCCCCCGCATATCTCCAGGCCTCTCGTCCTGGTGTGAGTCGTCGTGGTTTGAGTCGTTCGGGCTCTTCGTCCTGGCGTGAGTCGTTCGGGCTTCTCGTGGTGTGAGTTGTTCGGGCCCTTCGTCCTGGTGTGAGTCGTTCGGGCTCCTCCTCTTGGTGTGAGTCGTTCAGGCTCCTCGTGGTGTGAGTCGTTCGGGGCCCTCGTCCTGGTGTGAGTCGTTCGGGCGCCTCGTCTTGGTGTGAGTCGTTCGGGTCCTTCCTTGTGGTGTGACTCGTTCGGGCTCCTCGTGGTGTGAGTCGTTGGGGTCTCTCGTCCTGGTGTGAGTCGTTCGGGCTCCTCGTTGGGCCTGTTGGGGGCCTCTTGGAGCTCTTGGGGCGTCTTGGGGGCCTCTTGGGGGCCTCTTGGGGGCGTCTTGGGGGCCTCTTGGAGCCTCTTGGGGCCTCTTGGGGGCCTCTTGGGGGCCTCTTGGGGGCCTCCTGGAGGCTTCTTGGGAGACTCCTGGGGGCCTCTTGGGGCTATCTTGGGGCCTCTTGCGACCTCCTCAGAAGCGCAAATAAGCGCTGACCCCTGAGAAGGACAAAATGAGCCCAAAACCTTTGTAAATTCACTGATTTTGCTAAGAAGGAAGAGGAACGCGGCCCCCTCAGAAGGCCAAAATGGAGCCAACACCGTAGTAAAATCAATGTTTTTTGCTTCAACGACGAGCTGAGGCGCCAAACTGCCTCCCCCCCCTCGGGGCCAGAATCCTCGTGAGGGTCGTTGTTTTTTGGCCCTCCCAGGCGTCGAAAAAGACTCCCCTGACGACGCTCGGGACTCCCTCTCCAGGTCCAGGGGGAGGGGGTAGGGGGAGGGGTAAACCCCTCCCCGAAGGGGAAGAAGGGGGGTTGAGGACAGAGCGGGCTCTCTAAACCACTCACGCCCAAAGGGCTGGTGGGATTCGAAGAGGCCGCGACAACTGCCGAAGGGTCTTAATCCGAGGTCGTCGTCGTCGTCGTCGTCGTCGTCGTCGTCGTCGTCGTCGTCCCCGTCGTCGCCGTCGTCGTCGTCGTCGTCGTCGTCGTCGTCGTCGTCGTCGTCGTCGTCGTCGCCGTCGTCGTCGTCGTCGTCGCTGTCGTCGCCGTCGCCGTCGCCGTCGCCGTCGTCGTCGTCGTCGTCGCGGTCGTCGTCGTCGTCGTCGTCGTCGTCGTCGTCGTCGTCGTCGTCGTCGTCGTCGTCGTCGTCGTCGTCGTCGTCGTAGTCGTCGTCGGGCGTCGCCGCCATCGTCGTCGTCGTCGTCGTCGTCGTCGTCGTCGCCGTCGCAGTCCTGCTCGCTGTCGCCGCCGTCGCCGTGCTCAGCCACCTCGGACTCCACAGCCTTCCAAGACGCTTCACCGCCCGACGCCAAGATAACTCTAGAAGCGCGATGCCGCGGCATCCCCCTCAACGAAATTGTTGGGGACCCCCAGTAGCCCCCAAAGCCTCCCCGAGACACCCAGGAGGACCAGAAAAACCACAGGGGGACTCTAACAGCCCGCCAAACAGGCCCTTCGAGACGTCTCGGAGCTCCCTTCTGACGCCCCGCAAGTGTGTCTGCCAGCGACACGCCGAGGCATTCCTTTCTCGCCGACATATCTCGTGGCCCTCCCGATGGCCGTGGCCTGTCTCCGACATCCTTTCGAGGCTTCCCGCAAGCTTCCCGCAGCACACCGTGGATTTAATCCGCGCGGGTCCGCACTAGTCAGCTACAACGATGGGGTCAGCGCGCTCGACAAAGGCAACCAGTGGCAGCAGGCCTTGTCGCTGTTGAGCGAGATGCGGGAGGCGAAGGTGGAACCCAACGCCATCAGCTACATGGCTGGGATCAGTGCGTGCGAAAGGGGCGAAGAGTGGGACCAGGCTGTGTGGCTACTCTATGAGGCGAGGCAAGGAAATGTGAAATTAGACATTCTCCACTGCAACACTGCAATCAGGGCATGTGGGAAATCTAAGGAATGGCAAATATCGCTGTCATTGCTCAGAGAAATGCAGCACATGAACATAGAACCTGACAAATACAGTTTAACGGGTGTCACCATAGCGTGCGGTCGCCAGGGGGAGTGGCAACAAGCGTTGTCGGTTACGTTGGAGTTGTGGCAGTCCAGGCTGGAACCAGACACCTTCAGCCTCAGTGCAATGATCAAGGATCTTGTGCGGGGCATTTCCCGCCAAAAGACAACCGAACGAATTAAAGAAAGGAGTCTGCGAAGCCATGCCCACGCACTGGGTTTGGGGGTACTCTACCCGAAATCGACGTCAGTAGATGTAAGCAGGCTCATTTCAAACAGGCACAATCGGGTGTAGAATTTGCCCCCGAAGAGATGTGGGCGATCGCGGTTGTCGACAATATGCCAAGACTTCTGGGTGGTTGCAGTACGCGGGCAGTTGGAATGGTTTCGATTCGATATGTTGGACTTGGTGTCTACGTCATTGGCCGGAATGGCTGATCCAATTCGTCGCGCCTGGGTGCCGTGTCAATGCTGCGCACGGGCCCCGTAGTTGTTCACGGCCAGGCATGGAGCCGAACGGGCACGATGATTTGCTTAAGTCCTTCAATGGAATCTGTTTCGTTTCTGGCACTCTTGGTTCGACCAACATTAGCCTAGAGACGTGCCGAACGATATCAATGCCAATTGAAGGACTGGTCCCGAGAGGGTGCAAACACTATTGCTGTATATGTTGTGTGTGCGCCAGACATTGAACCTGCAGTATATTGGTAGATCGACGAAGAGTTAGCACACGTGGTCAGACATATGGATGTGTATGGGACGGCATTGTGTCAGAACTCCTTGCGACATGCAACATGATGGTTGCGGCTGGTTTGCATCATGCAACGAGCTTGCGCGTTGAGGAGCGGAAAGATGGGTCAGCGCAAGCCGTGAAATTCCCATCACCATCATCATCACCATCATCATCATCACCATCATTATCATCGTCATCGTCATTGCTATCGTCATCGTCGTCATCATTACCACCACCACCACCACCACCATCATCATCATCATCATCATCATCATCACTATCATCATCATCATCATTACTAGCATCGTCATCATCATATTCATTCATCGTCATCGTCATCACCATCATCATCACCACTATCATAACAATCATATCATCATCATAATCATCATCATCACCACCATCATCATCATCACCATCATCATCATCATCATCATCATCATCATCATCATCATCATCATCATCATCATCGTAATCATAATAATAGTAATAATAATAACAGTAATAATAATAATAATAATAATAATCATCATCACCCATCATCATCATCGTCATCATCATCACCATCATCATCATCATCATCATCATCATCATCATCATCATCATCATCATCATCATCATTCCTCCTCTCCCTCCTCCTCCTCCTCCTCCTTCCCCCCTTGGGGGCTGCTTGACTGCTGGAGGAGTCATGTCGTCGCTCGCTGCAGAGCTTTTGGCATCGGAGCGAAGTCTTTCTATTCAGGGCGCTCCAGCAGGAGCCCCTCCTTCGGCGCATCCTCGCTTCGGGCGGATGGCGGCGGAAAGTCGGGGGGAGCTGTCGGTAGTAAGCGGGCGGCGCCTCCGCTGGCGCAAGGTCGGCGACAGGCGGCGGAAACAAACGTGTGGCATCAATACTTTTTGTATTCACGGTTTCTCAGAGTAGGCCGCACGGGGTCTTCCAATCTGCCAGAGCTTTGCGGCCGTGCTCGCTGTCGGCCTCCAGTGGCGCCTGGCACGCGCGTGTGCGCGCTTTGCCCCTGCTCGAACCGACCGAGACGGAGCGCCCTTGCCGCCGCCGCCGCCGTCCTCCCCGCTGCCTCCTCTCCTCCTCTTCCTCCTCGTCCTCCTCCTCCTCCTCCTCCTCCTCCGCCTCCTCCTCCTCCTCCTCGTGGTGGCAGGGCCTATCGCGGAGTGTGCGCCTGCGCCGGGTGTGCATCGGAGGGCGCCGAGTGTGCGCCTGCGCCGGTCCCGGCCAGGCCCATCCTGGGCCCGAGCTCGGAGGGCGCATTCGGTCAGGGGCCTGGGCTCAGCGTGTCGGTGCGTCGGTTCTGGCCCACCACGCCTCGGCGCGGCACGCCATCCACCTCTGGCCCCCGAGCTTTTCCTGGCCTCCCGCCCCGCGGAGAGGAGCAACACGCTATCCGCTCGCACAGCATGTCGTGTTGCCCGGGCCGCCGGGGCGACACGCTAAGCAAGAGGTCCCGACCGTATTTACGTCGATCCTGGGCCCAGGATGAGCCTGGCCAGGATCGGTGCAGGTGGAAGCTTGGCGTCTGCCTGACTCTGGCTCCGTTGCGCCTGGACGCGGTAATATGCAGATTACGGGCACAACAATGTGCAAAACGACGTATTTCGCTCGCCCCTTGTCGCCCCTCAGATGCTGCGCAGAGATTATTGTCGTAGGAACAATTTCTTGGCGTCCTCTTGCTGCACGCGAGAGTCAGGAGAAAAAACACACAAGCTTGAGGGATCCACGAACCCGGCAAGGAGATGGAGTCAAACTTTCTTCTGACGCGCGTGCGACATTTTCCATTTGCTTGTCTGCGTCCGCTATCGCCTGCACGTCCTGCTTATCCTCCTCCTGCTCCTCCTGCTCCCCTTGCTCCTCCTGCTCCTCCTGCTCCTCCTGCTCGTGCTCCTCCTGCTCCTCTTGCTTCTCCTCCTCCTCCTCCTCCTCCTCCTCCTCCTCCTCTTGTTCTTCCTCCTGCTCCGCCTCCGCCTCCTCCTCCGCCTCCTCCTCCTCCTACCAACAGCCTCCTTCTCCTGCTCCTCCTCCTCCTCCTGTTCTTCCTCCTCCTCCTCCCACCCGCCTCCTCGTCCTCGTCGTCGTCCTCCTCCTCCTCCTCGTCCTCCTCCTCCTCCTCTTTCTCCTCCTCCTCCTCCTCCTTCTCCTTCTCCTTCTCCTCCTCCTCAGCTCTCATTCTTCCTCCTTTCTCCTTCCCCTCCTCATCAGCTTCCTGCCTCCACCTTCCTTATCGTGGTCCCCTCCTGCACGGCGACGCTTGTCACCCGTCAGGCGCATGTTGGCGCGCGTATTTTCACGCGCGACGAATTCTCCACCCGCAGGCTGGGCTCCTCGCCTGCGGCCCCGTCTTGGCCCGAAGCGTGTGGAAACACATGCCCCGCGCGCACGCGCCAGGCGCAATGCTGGCCCCACCCCCCGCGCGCGCGCCTTTTCACGTGAAAAGATCCTCCACCCCGAAGTTGGGTCCCCCTGGGGCCCCGTGGACACTTTTTTTGAGCTGCGGGGCGAGAGCGAACCTCTTCCGCTAAAAGCTAGGCGGGCTACGCACAGCTTTAATTACAGGGCCCCATGGACACGTGAAGACAGGTGCCCCGCGCGCACGCGCCAGGCGCAGGTTGGGCCTCCCCCTCCGGGCACGCGTGTGTGGAAGGCACAGAGTTCGGCACCCCCAAGGGTGGGTCCCTCGCTTGCGGCCCAGTCGTGGCCCGAAGCGCATGAGAACACGTGCCCCGCGGGTATCCGCCAGGCGCATGTTGCCCCCCTCCCCCCCCCTCCCTTCTTCCCCTCCTGCGGTCATGTAATTTTACGTGTTCGACAACTCGCCAACCCCAAGTTGGGTCCCCCTTGGGCCCCGTGGACGCGTGAAAGCGCGTGCCCCGCGCGCGCGCCAGGGGCATGCTGGGCCCCCCTCCCCTCCGCGCGCGTATTTCTGCGTGCTAGACAGCTCGGCACCTGCAAGCTGGGTCCCTCGCTTGCGGCCCCGTCGTGGCCCGAAACGCGTGAAATGCTCCGCGCGCACGCGCCAAGCGCATGTTGGGCCCCCCTCCGTCGCCCCCCCGGCCGCGCACGCATTTTGACGCGCGAGAACTTCGACACCCCCAAGTTGGTTCCCTCTGGGGCCCCGCGGACGCGTGAGAACACGGGCCCTGCGCGCGCGCCAGGGGCATGCCGGGCCCGCTCGCGGCCCCTGTCGTGGCCCGAAACGAAAGAAACACATGCTCCGCGCGCGCGCCAGGCGCATGTTGGGCCTTCCCTCCGTTGGGCCCCCCCCCCCGCCCCCCACCCCCTTCCGTGCGCGTAGTTTTCCATGCGTCGACGTCGCCACCCTCAAGTTGGGTCCCGCTTGGGCCCCGTTGACGCGCAAAAGCATGGCCGCGCTCGCACGTGCCAGGGGCATGCTGGGCTCCCCCCCCCTCCGCGCACGTATTTTTGCATCAGGGTTTCGCGACCTGCAAGCTGGGTCCCTCGGTTGCGGCTTAGTCGTGGCCCGAAACGCGTGAGAACGCGTGCCGAACGCAAGCGTGCCGAGACTCGTGTTGGAGATGCCCCTTTCCGCACACGTATTTTTATGTGTCCTGTCCAATTCCGGCGCCTATTGCTCGACACCCTTCTGGTACAGGGCCTTTGGTCCGCAAACTAAAACATAACCCTGGGCCGGAGCCCTTGCGTGGAATAGTCGTCGATTCCAATGAAAATGCAGGAAAATATGGGAAGTGGCGGGGAAGACGAACACCTAGAAAGTAGGGAAAAGTATGGGGGAATCCTGGGATTTGCGTCAGTTTATTTGTGTGTCCCTGGGCCCTTTCAGGCCCGCGCCCTTGGGCTCGCAGGCGCGCGTCCGTTGAGTGTCTCTCCCCGTGGGGCCTCGAGACGGGGGTCGATGCAAAAGGGGTCAGTCAGAGCGCCGGGCCTTGGATCCTGCAGAGCCAGGGGTGCACTGACCCAGGTTAGCGTGTAGGATCCCGCAGGGTCCTGCAGGATCCTGCATGGCCTGATTGACTCGGGCTTGGACTGGCCCGGGTCTCGGAGGAGGACAGCGATGCAGATCCGCCTCGTTCCCTCCCCATCCCCTCTCCGAGGAGGGATGAAACCAATCACAGGAGGAGGGGGGAACCCAGACATCTGGCTGCTCCAATTTTTTTGGTTTGTGGGCCCCGGAGGTCCAGATCACTTCCCCGGGACCGTTTTTTTGTCCCGAGTCGATTTTTGTCGCTCCCGAGGCCCTGTGAGGGCCCCCGGAGGCCGAACACGGCCAAAAACCGCCTGCTCCAATTTCTTGGAGCGTTTCAGGGAAGGGAAAAGGGAGGTGGGCCTGCGCAAGTGCCCGTTTCCCAGGGCCAGCAGTTCCCCGAGCCTCGCCCCCGCGGGGCCTCCCTGCCCGGGTGCCCGTGCGCGGGCCGCGCCCCGCCTTGGCCGCCGAGGGGGGTGGCCTGCGGCAGCGGGCAGGGCTTCGGCCGCGGTTGGCAGCGAAGTCCGACGTGTGCCTCTGTGGGGGGGCCCAAGAATATACACTACCACCACCTCCCTCACCCCCTCCCTCTCCCAGGGAAGAGGGGAGGAAGAGGAGAGTAGAGGAGAGAGGGGGAATCGGCGTGGTGGTGGTGTATATTCTTTGGGTCCCCCTCGGTTCTGTCCGCCTCGGCGAGGGCCATCGCGGAGCACCGAGGGTCATCTTGCGAAAAATGCTGCGCACCGAACCGCGACGTGCACCGAGAATGGGCGGCCAGGCGCTGGCAGGGGCTTCGGGACCACGCGTCAGCTGGCCACGCAGAGGGCATGAGCCCGCTGGCAGCAGGCCCAGCACGATGCCGCCAGTGTGCTCGGCCACGTGTGCTTCAGTCGGGGCCGCTTCCAGGTTCCGCGACACGGTCGCACCGCTGCCCCCGCCAATCAACGATTCAAGCAACTCGATGTGCGGCGGGGGCAGGGTTCGGAACTTGTCGAAGGCGTAGCGAGATCCGAGCCCTGCCTCCGCCTCCCATCGGTGCAGGAGAATCGATGTTTCGAGTAGGGGATCGACGACAGAATTGATTCACCCCAAACTTGATTTGTCCGTCGAATCTACGAAGATAGGTAGAGTGATCCGTGTATCTACGAACATTCTGCGTATTTGTTTCGTGAATTCGACGCGAAAATCAAGTTAGGGGTAAATCAATTCTGTAGTGGATTCCTTATTCGAGTGGTTGGTGGGGGTAGGCTGCGCGTGTCGCCATTTAGATGTTAGGAGTAACGCCAGGGGTGCCCAGTCCTTGCAGAACGGGCGTACCCCTCTTGCACCCGGGCGTTCCCCATCCCCGGCGCACCCTCAGCCCCACCCTTGCAGAGGTGAGCCTGGGCGTACCCCCCCAGCCCCGACAAGGGGGGGGAGGGGGGGATAGCTTCGGAAGCACCCCCTCCGCTTGACCTGCGACCCCGTGCTTCGCGCAGAGGGAGGGGGGATGGGCCCCCAGTGGGGGAGGGGGGGAGACGTCGGCCCAGGTGGGGGGCCGAGCGGGGCCCGGGCCCCCCCCCACCCCGCCCGGGAGAGCGCGCGGCTCCGCTACATCGGGGCACTGACTGCCCCGCGGACCCGCGTGTCGTCGAGTTCTGGGTCACTGCTTCTACGCTTCCCAGATGGGGTCGGAGTAGACCCAGCGATCCAGCGTATGGAAGACAAATCAAGACCAGTTTTCTTCCACCGGTTTCGGCCTCCGGAGGCCCTCGCCTGACCCCCGGACCGTCAAAAGACGAGTCGGGATGAAAAACTGGTGCTGGGGAACTGGTCGGGACTTCCGGAGGCCCCGCCTTGAAAAAATCACGACATCGGATCTCTGGGGATGAGGTCGAAGGATCGCGCCGCATCGCCGATGCATCGGCGATGCGGCTCGATGCGGAGCCCGACTTTCGCTACGCCGACGGCGCCAATGCATCGCCGACATTGCCGGTGCGTCGCCAACGCATCGCCAATGCATTGTCCGATGCGATGCGGCGCGATCCTTCGATCCCATCTACTCCGACCCCATCCAGGAGGCCTCCATTGTTTCCCCCCTGAGCTGTGCTGTGCCGTGCTGCGGCTTCTGATTGCTGAGGTGTGATGCCCGTTCTGTATGAATGATCGTTCGGATCATTGGGGAATGTACTCACAGCTGATCCATACATCTATTCGTTCTCCTCCCGCTCCTCTTCTCGTCTCATTCGGCTCGTGATGCAAACGGCACGCGTGCGAGCTAGCACCATGCTGATGTGATTGTCTTCGGGGGAATCAATGGTTCCCCCCTGTGAGCCAGTCCCCCCTTTGGACTCCCTTCGCGAAGGCATCCAGGGAGTCGAGACGCGGACGGCGTCGGCGTCTGTTCCACCATTCTTGTGCCATTCGTGTGCATCGGCCTGCCTGCTTGCATCATCGAGCAGTTTGTTCGAAGCTGTTGATGCAGTATGTGCCACAGCGTCTCCAGAAAGGTTTGCGCCCAACTCGCCAGGCCCAACAGGGTAGATCTCATCAACATGTTGTCTTGCTCACATCTGCCATCGGAGATCGCGGAAGTGCGCGGCAGTGGGCTGCAGCGCTGCACATACTCCACGATGCGTTGGGATCGCGTGCGCAAGTCTGTACCGTTTGTTATAATTCTGCGATCAGTGCTTGCGGGAAAAGCGGACAGTGGCAGCGTGCACTAGCGCTGCTCAGCGAAATTGTGGAAGTAACATTGGATCCAGACATTGTCAGCTATAGTGCTGGAGCCAGCGCGTGCGAGAGAGCGGGGAAGTGGGAGCAGGCACTGTCGTTATTGAGCTCATTACGCCAAGGTGCAGTGGAGCCTAACAGGTTTACCTACACGTCTGGCATCAGTTCTTGTACTAAGGCCAGGCAGTGGCAGCGGGCTTTACTGTTATTCAGCGAGATGCGGGACTTGGAGGTGGAGCCAAACCTCGTCAGTTGCAACAGCGGAATCAGTGCCTGCGAGAAAGGCGGGCGTTGGCAGGAAGCGTTGTTTTTGCTTAGCGAGATGCAGCAAGTGGAGCTGGAGCTGGATGGCATCAGTTACAGTGCTGCAGTTCGTGCTTGTGACAAAGGGCTGGAGTGGCAACACGCTCTGTTATTATTCGACGAGCTGTGTCAGGCGACTTTGGAACTGAACGTAATCAGCGTTAATGCTGGCATTAGTGCATGTGCTAGAAGCGGGCAGTGGGAGCAGGTGTTATCCTTGTTGGTCGCTTTGGCGGAAGTGAAACTGGAACCTGACGTGGTCAGCTATAGCGCCGGGGTACGCGCATGTCATGTAGCTGGGGATTGGCAGCAAGCTCTGTCATTCGTGAGCAAGGCGTCGGACGACCATGTCCAATTTGACGTGATCACTTATGCCGAGGCAATGAGTGTGTGTGAGAAGAGCCGCCAGTGGCAACACGCCTTATCTTTATTGACCGAAGTCTGTGACGCGTCACTGGAGCCAGACGTTGTCACGTACAGTGCTGCAGTCAGTGCGTGCGCAAAATGTGGCGAGTGGCAGCAGGCGTTGTCGCTCTTATGGGGATTGTTGGAAGTGGAGGTGGAGCTTGATGTTACCAGTTACGCCACAGGAATCGATGCTTGCAAACGAAGCGGGCAATGGGAGCAGGCACTCTCTTTGTTAAGGCAATCAGGTCACGTCAAGTTGGAGCTGGACGTCATCAGCTACAGTGCTGCCATGGGCGCATGCCGAAGACCTATACAGTGGCAATGTGCGTTAGCGCTGCTGAGCGAAATGCTTGAAGTGAAGCTGGAGCCGAGCATGGCTGCATATAATGCTGCTGCCAGCGCTTGTGAGAAAGCCCGGCAGTGGAAGCAGGTGTTGCTAATATTCAGTGAAGCGCTTCATTCTAAATTGCAGCCCAATGTCCTCAGCTACTCTGTTGCGATCGACGCGTGCGAGAAAAACGCACATTTGTAGCGGGCACTTGCGTTGCGGAACGGATGAGTAACGTGAAGTTGAAGCCGGCTGTGAAATCAGCGCGTGTCAGAGAAACGGGGTAGTCAAGGCTAGTCTTGTGGGCTTTGAGTGATGAGGACGGGATGGGCTTGGAGTTTGGCCTTGGGGGCAGTTGCTTTGGGCTCAGAACTCGTCGGTGCCACAGCCGGCGACGGCAGCTTACAGCCCCTTCCCCAAATCACCGAGCCAGGAGCGGGAAGCGGGAAGGTGCAGCCAGGCGTCGCTGGGCTGTGTCAGAGCGAGCACCTTCGGAAGCATGCTGGAGTCGCGACTCCGCGCCTCTGCATCGAGACGGATGGTTGGCGGTCGGAGCCGACAGTGCACCGAGTGAATATTGGAGTTGCAGGCTGATCTGGACGCTATTGCTTGCAGGTTTGGAGCTAGCGCGTGCAAGCGAGGCCGTCGGTCGCAGCGGTCATGAACTCAGTGAGGCGAGAATTGCTACAGGGACCCTTGCTTGTTTCTTGGGGCGTGACGTCGCCCTTGGTGCTGTGAGGCGCTGGTGAGCAGCATCTCCAGTATCTTTGCCATATGCCCGACAAGGGAAAGCACTGTGGCCTGTACTGCGCTGAAAGGTAGGGGTCGATAGCATAGAGCACTGTAAGCGCCATCTGGTGATTTATGTCGTTCACCTCAGACTACACGGCATATGTTGATCGGAATCGTATTCTTGACAGTGCATCAGTGCTTTCTAGATGTTGGTGGTGTGAGTCAGTGTCGAACCGGTTGCCCCGAGGGAAAAAGAGTGGTAGCATTACAGGGGGTCGCAGTTTGACCTTAAGGCGGGTCTTGACTACTGCACCCATGCCATGGTTCGTGGCCGGTAGGCTTGGAAAAGAGTCAGCCGCCGCAGACCATGGCTACATTGGCCCACACCGTAATCGAATTGCTGATCGTTCTTTCACGTACCATGGCCGTGCATCATACCTGGCATGTCTACCTCGTGTGTATGTCTTTGTATCCAAACCACACTCGCTTGGTATCGACCTTGCTTCCATCTCAAAGCTAACCCGTAGCTTCACACATCACCTCCATTTTTACCTTCACAGAAGCATCCTGGCTTTGCCATCCCCTCTCGCCCATGTGTTGGGCCTACCCAGAAGCTTTCCGTACCAAGTGCGAGTGCTGTCTCATGTCTACCATCACGTGTGTACCAGGCCACCTCACGGGTACCGCTCCTGGTGCGCTCGCACCCCTCTGGTAGACTGCGCGCCCTGGCAGCCTCTCAGGGCCAGCCAGCTCGCCTGCGCGTCAGGGGAGACACGGTGAGGATGGGAAGACGGCGACACAGCGCCCAAAGCCTGCCGAAGGCGTAGTTCCTTCGGCTCCTCTCTGGTTTCACAACTTCTCCCACTGGGGCGGTAGCTCTGGCCGTGCCCTTCACAGCCGACCAATGTGGAGACCATCCTGAAGACACATCTCGGTGGCGAAATCCGAACCTTGCCCTCGACGGTCAACGATTCAGGCAGGTCAATGGGCGGCGGGGGTAGAGCCCGGAATTCGTTGAACACGTGGCGAAGTCCGAACCCTACCCGCGCCTCCCATCGATGGGGAAAAATCGACGGTGGGCGGGGGTAGGGTTCGGATTCGCAGGCCTAGAGGTTGACACCAACACCAAGATCGGCGGTGTGCCTCCACCGAGGGAAGACGATGCCGATCTCGGTGATGGTGGTCATATTCTGGCTGCCAAGGTAACCGAAATATTACCACCAGCACCGAAATCTAGGATCATCTTCCCCCTGTGGAGGCAACGCCTTGTGTTGGTGTTGGTGCCCATTTCTAGGCCTCCAACGGATGTCGCCACCCAGCGCCTCCGCTGCGGGAGCCACGGCTGCTGTCGCTCCCCCTGGGGGGCGGCCCGACGGACGGCCAGCGGCATCGCAGAGCTGCTAGAGCTCTGGGGGGGGGGGGGGGGGCTGGCCCCGCGGGGCCCGCCTCTGGGTCGAGCTTGAAGTCGGGCCTGTCCCTCTACAGCAGGAATGCTCAAACATAGCCCAGAAATAGTATGGGGACGATCTTTGGATCATTGTTTTTTTTGGGGGGGGGGGCGGGGGGGGGCTATCTTAAATTTTTCGTCAATCTTTTGGGGACTCCTTCAGAGTCTTCGTCCACAGAATCCGCCTGCCCGACCGTCGACCGGAGTCGAGCTGCTGGCGCCCACCCTGCTCGCGCCCGCCGTGGGCGCACGGGGCCCCACGGGGAGAGCGGGCCCCGACGCCCCTGGACCGCCCTGGGGGCCGCCCCCCGTGGGCCCTCCACGGGTCGGGGGGCAACGCTGGTCGGGGGCGGCCAAGAGGGGGGTGATGCCCAGGGTTTTATGTCGGGCCTGTCCCATCCGCAGGAGGAATAGTCAAGAATAGTCAAAACATAGCCTGGGGACGCTTTTGTGACTCTTGCTGTCCATGTTGGAGCATTTTTTTTTGTGTTTTCTCTTTTTTTTAGTTTTCCGCCAAAATCTGCCTGTAGGGGGACTTGATATCATGGCGAGGGCCATGACGTCTCTCCAGATTTCATGGCGCCTCTTTTTGTTTCAATGCGTCCGCGGCCCCCCCTGGGCCGCGCACGCGCCGCCAGCCATGATTTGCGCCCCCCCCCTCCTGGACGCCCCCCTCTTGGCCGCCCCCGAGCTGGGAGGGGGGCGGGCTCAGGGGGGGATCCATCGACCCCCAATCACCCGTTGGCCTCGGCCACGCGCAGAGGGGGGTTAGGGGAGAGGGGGGGGGAGGCTTACCAGAAGCACCCCTGCTTCTCAGAAGGCGCGGGCCTTGTCTGCAGATGTGAGGCCCGGCGCCTTCCAAGAAGCCTTCCCCCCTCCCCCTATCCTTAGGTCGGGTATGTCCCCCTACAGGCAGATTTTGGAGGACAAATGAAAAGTAGTAAATAAATGCTCCGACATTTACAAAAATAGTCAAAAGATCGTCGCCATATTATTTTTTGTCTGTTTTTGAATATTCCTTCTGTCGAGGGACAGGCCCGACTTACAAAGAAGCAGCCTCCTTCCAAGAAGCCTTCCCTCCTCCCCCTATCCCCCGGTGCGCGCCAC
>CAUYUJ010002812.1:24964-49964 GCA_963575745.1 Prorocentrum cordatum | reverse complement strand
TCGGGCTTTCTTGGGCCCTTCTTGGAGCTATCTTGAGCCATCTTGGAGCTATCTTGACGCCTCGGGTGGGCATCGGAAGCGAAAGCGCGAGAACGCCAAAACATTGATTTTCCCTAGGGTTTTGAAACATTTTGGCTTCTTGGGGGCATCCGAGGGGAGCTCTAGTGGACACTTAGAGCCGTCTTGGGGCGGTCTTGGAGCGTCTTGGAGCATCTTCGGAACCATCTTGAGGCATCTTGCGCTATCTTGAACCATCTTGGAGGCGATCTTGGGCTCCCTGAGGCCCTCTTGGAGTCGTCTTGGCTCATCTTGGACGCTCCAACGCGTCGCGGCCCCCCCTGTCCATGTCAGTGGGGAGGGGGTAGGGGGAGGGGTAAACCCCTCCCCGAAGGGGAAGAAGGAGGGGTGGAAGAGGAAACGCTCTAAACCACCAACGCCCAGAGGGCTGGTGGGATTCCGAGATGCAGGATCATACATGATGAGGAAGTCTCAGGCGAACCAGCCGGCCCGCCCAGCCGACGCGTCTTGGGGTGCGATAGGGAGGGGATAAGGGAAAACGGATAGGAGGAAGATGAGACGACGGAGGAGGAGGAGGAGAAGGAGGAGGAGGAGGAGGAGGAGGAGGAGAAGGAGGAGAAGGACGAGGACGTGTGCGAGGAGGAGGAGGATGATGATGAGGAGGAGGAGGAGGAGGAGGAGGACGAGGAGGAGGAGGAGGAGGAGGAGGAGGAGGAGGAGGAGGAAGACTACTACTACCACTGGGTCAGGGGCTGCGGCTCGCAGGCCGGAGGGAGTTTAAGCGCGCTAGATGCGCAGCTTTTTCTGAAGCTGCTGCTGATCCAACGCTTCTTCCCGGGGCGCTGTCGTAGTTTTTTTGCCATCCCTCCATTCACGTCAGCGTTTCTTAATCGTAGGTCACCGTGGGCCACTTTAAGGTATATAACTCTGCTCCCGTCACGTGGTACCCTCTACCTCCTCCTCCGCCTCCTCCTCCTCCTCCCCAGGATCTGCCGGCCACTGACTCCTCTCGGGGCGAATCTCCTGAGCTGATTTGAAGTCACCCTAGGAACGACTTACGGCCGAGATTTTGGGCTTTCAGCCCACCCATCGGTTTCCTGGGTTTCGGAACCTAAACCTACCGACCACGACCCCTCGCAACACGAGGGGAAAGGGGAGAAGCCAGCGAGACAAGAGCCATCACGCAGGCAACACAGCGGAGGAACCCCAGCGAACGCGAGAGGGAAGGCGAGAGGAGGGAGCCAGCAAGAGCGCGCAGCACAGCAGCAGCAGCAGGGAGGTGTGGCCCACTCCTACTGTCACTTGCCACGAGGGCGTTTGACCGATAAAAGATTTGGAATCGAAATGCTCAGCGCGTCCCCCCCACCCGGGATTCCGAACACCTCCCTGGATTTCCTCAGGATCGCTGGGGGGGCCGGGGGGCGCTTCCTAGTCTCGCAGCGTCCAGGCCTTCTCGGGGGCAGGTGGAGGCTCGTCGGAGGCGGAGGTGGGAGAGGCTTCGCAGGCCTGGGCGCTGCGGCAGAGGCGGGCAGCCTGCTCAGACCCTGTTCGGTGTGTGCTCCACGGCCATCGCAGTCGTGATCCCAGCAGCTGGCGCTCTAGCCTCTGGGCGCACGCGCTCGGGCTGTTCAGAAGGCTGGTCGGCTGCATCTGGTACTTTGTCTGCGTCACGACCGTCCACTGCGGCAGCAGCTCGCGCTCTCGATTCCCCATCGGAGTGGTCGCATGCGTTGGTGCCTCCCTCGGTGCAGTGTCATCGTGGCGACCCGAAGCTCCCTCCCCTCCTTCAAGACTGGTCTTCGATTTTCCTTCCGACCCGATGTCGGGCTCCTTCCGACCCGTCAAAACTGGTCTTCGAATTTCGTTCTGGCCCGAGTCGGTCACACATCTTCCAGGTACGTGTTGAGGATCCTCTCGAGGTGGCTCATCGGCGCCACTCCCTGTTTCAGCACCCCGCTGAGCTACTCCAAGCAGGCGAAGAGCGGTCCGAGCTCGGGCACCTTCCCGATCGTCAACTTCGCGTTCGACTTCTTGAATGTCGTCTGCACCTTCACGAGCGACAACTTGTCCGCCGTCATGCGTGTCGTCATGTCTCCGATTGCCTTCTTCAGCGCTGCCAGGTCCTCCATGTTGATGCGGCCGACCTCGACCCCTGCCTCGTCGCAGCACTCGAAGATGCCGACCAGCGCCGCGCACGAGATCGTGCTGAGCTTCGTCTCGATCTCGTCCTCCTTCTTCCTGAACCTCATCTCCTGCGCCTGCTCGATCCACGCCTTGACCCTGGCCCTCGCGCGTACCACTGGCAAGCTGTTGGCCCCGATGATCATCGTCACGAGCGTCACCGCCTCCACCTGCATGGTCCGCATCGCGAGGTTGAGAACCATCTTGGTAAGTGCTGGGACCAGGGTGCGCAGCCGCTCCACGTCCATCTTCTCGAGGCCGTCGAGCTCCTCCTGCGGCACCACGCGGCTGTTCTGGTTGCGCCCTCGCGTCCTGCCCCTGCCGGCTGCCGGCCCGCGCCCTGTTGGCGCCTCTGCCTCCGCGGGGCCTGCCACGCCCGGGGAGGAGGGAGAGGAGGCGCAAGAAAGAGGAGCAACCATGGCAGAGAGGATGAGGAGGACCTGTCAACCATCGCCTGCGGACTGCCGAGCCAGATGTGAGCGCTGGGGTGGCGGGGTACGCTTCCCGATTTCGTTGGTTACGCAAGCGCGGGGGTGTCACGATCGAGAGTCGGACATCGTTTGGACCAGCGGCCACAGTTTTGCTTGGTATGTCCACCGAAATTGCAACTCTGCTACGGAAGAGGGCCCCGTGACGATTTCGTCGAGGCACGGTGGGGGAAAGAGCTTACTCTGTCAAGGGGAGTTTTCTCCTCGCTTTCTTGTCCTCATTCTCGTCTTCGCTGTCGTCGTCATTCTGCTCTCCTGCCTCCTGGTCTCCTCCTCTCCCTTGTGCGTCGTCGTCGTCGTCGTCTTCCTCCTCCTCCTCTTCCTTCATCTGCGCGCCCTTGGGGGCACTCAGCCCGTTGCGGATCGTCTTCCATCCGCACATTTGCACAAGGTGCTCCAAGAATTTTGCGTACACGAACTCGACGATGCGGCTGGCGGAGGTGCACTCTGCATGCGGCACGGCCAGCGCCTCCAGAAGATCAGGCTTGGGAAGGGGTCATCACAGGATCTCGCCCGAGGGCACCTGGCACGCGAAGGCTCCATGTCTGGAAGTTTGTGTCAGGATGGTGCCCGATGATCTTCGGTATCAAGTCGTGGGGGCCTACAGTGCCCTCTCAACTCCGTTTCTGGCGTCGATCAGCGTCGATTTGCGTCTGGAAGCTGGTGGGATAGCGCCGATTCGGCGCCAGCTCGCGTCGATCAGCATCGACTTAGGGTCGATCGGCGCCGATTTGGCGTCGACTCGCGAGAGCCGACAAGACGGTGCGGGAGGCTCCCACGGGTGGCCACCGAAGAGGGGACCTTCGAGCGTCTCTGGGCCCCTGGCCCCGAAGGCGTGCGTGGCCCCTGGAGGGGGGCACGCTCCCCCGTCGTCAGGCCCTGGAGCCCGAGGGAGGCCCCCCCCCCGAGGGGCGCAGGCCTCGGCCAACCTCCTCCGCGGGGCCTCGAGGCGACCGGCCGACACCGCTCCCTCCACAATTACACAATATGAAAATACTCTCCCACTTCCCCTGATGGCGTCCCGAAGATGGCCGACCCCCCCCCCGCGTACTGTTTTTTTACACACAGGATTCCCGGGAAACGGGATTTCGCATGCGTTTTTTTTCAAAATGCTGCTCTCGCTGAGGCGCCGGCCTCATTTCTGCTCCTGAATCGTTCCGAATCGTGCTCCCGCTGCAGCGTGGGCCTCATTTTCGGATCGGCGTTTGGCCTCCGTCGTTCAGGATGGCGTTCTCGCCCCAGCGCGGGCCTCTTTCTCGCGCGCCCATCCGCCCGCCACCACCGCGCCGCACTACCCACCACCACCACCACCACCACCACCACCACCACCACCACCACCACCACCACCACCACCACCACCACCACACACCACCACCACCACCACCACCACCACCACCACCACCCACACCACCACCACCACCACCACCACCACCACCACCACCACCCCACCACCACCACCACCACCACCACCACCACCACCACCACCACACCACCACCACCACCACCACAACCACCACCACCCCACCACCACCACCACCACCAACCACCACCACCACCACCACCACAACCACCACCAGCACCACTAGCACCACCACCAGCACCACCATCACCACCACCACCACGCACGCACGCACGCACGCACGCACGCACGCACGCACGCACGCACGCACGCACGCACGCACGCACGCACGCACGCACGCACGCACGCACGCACGCACGCACGCACGCACGCACGCACGCACGCACGCACGCACGCACGCGCACCACCACCCACTACGCACGCGCGCGCGGAGCCACAGGTCCGCTACGACACGCGTCCGCGGATAGAGAAAATCAGCGCCATGGTAAGGGATGGGAGGGAGGGGTAGGACGTCAGATATGACGCGAGCGCACCTAGCTTGCCTCTCTCCCCCTCCCCCCCTTCCCCTCCCCGCTCCCCCTGCCCCCCTCCTCAGACTCCCCTCCTCCTCTCCTCCTCGTCCTCCTCTCCTCCTCCTCCTCCTCCTCCTCCTCCTCCTCCTCCTCCTCCTCCTCCTCCTCCTCCCTCTCCTCCTCCTCCTCCTCCTCCTCCTCCTCCTCCTTCCTCCTCCTCCTCCTCCTCCATCCTCCTCCTCCTCCTCCTCCTCCTCCTCCTCCTCCTCCTCCTCCTCCTCCTCCTCCCTCCTCTCCCTCCTCCTCCTCCTCCTCCTCCTCCTCCTCCTCCTCCTCCTCCTCCTCCTCCTCCTCCTCCTCCTCCCCTCCTCCTCCTCCTCCCTCCTCCTCCTCCTCCTCCTCCTCCTCCTCCTCCTCCTCCTCTCCTCCTCCTCCTCCTCCTCCTCCTCCTCCTCCTCCTCCTCCTCCTCCTCCTCCTCCTCCTCCTCCTCCTCCTCCTCCTCCTCCTCCTCCTCCTCCCCCCGCGTTTCTGCGTTTTTCGCTCCGAGCAGCGTCTCGCATGCGCCCGGAGCGCGGAGCGCGCCACAGCAGCGCACGAGGGCCGTGCGGGCACTCAGACGACGGCCCCAGGAACCCGACCTCGAGTAAAGAGAGAGGACCAGGGACCAATAAATACCTCGGAGGAGGAGGGGGGGAGAGGCCGGGTTCAAAAATAGGAGGCCCGAAAGGGCCCTTGAACGGGCGCCGCGCGCGCCCTCGCCCGCGGGCGTCAGGCAGCGCCCGCGGCGCGGCGCTCGGCCTGGCCTTCGGCCTCTTCGTGGGCCGGGGCCAGGCTGGCCGCTGGGCTGCGGCTGGGCTCCCTTTGGCGCCGAGCGCTGAGCCCAGCCGCTGAGGAGGAGCCCCCTTCTCGGCTGGGCTTGGGTGTGTGGTCCCTGCTCTTGACCACCTTTCCCCAGGTCCAGAGGGGTGTGTGGGAGTGGCTCTCCTGCCCACCCTTCCCCGTCTCCTCACGGGACTCGAGGTCTGTGGTCCCTGCTCCTGACCACCTTTCCCTCGAGCCCGCTTCGGCCTGGCTGGCCTCTCAGCGACACCTGGGCTCCCTTCGGCGCCTCGCGCTGAGCCCAGGGTCGGGGCAGGCTGCCCCTTGGCGTTAGAACAGAGTGTGTGGTACTTGGGCCTGACTATCTTTCCCCGTCCTCTGCCATCGTTGGTCACTAGGTGTGTGGTCCCTGCTCCTGACCACCTTCCCCTAGAGCTCACTGCTTAGTTAACTTCATCTTCGTGTGCCCCGGTGTGTGACCCCTGCTCCTGGTCACCTTTCCCCAGGTCCTCGCGCGTCTCTGGCGTTGTGGACCCTGCTCCTGTCCTTCTTTTTAGCTGTGTTTTCGTGGGGCTCGAGGTGTGTGGTCCCTGCTCCTGATCACCTTTCCCTCGGGCTCCCATGTGTCTTGTCCTTTTTATGCGTCTAATCGTCCTGCGTGATTTCCAGCTCCCTGCGCTGCTGCGTGTAGCCAGGTTGCTACAGTCGTGCCGCTGTGGTGGCTCCACCTTTCTCGCACTCTGTCGTCGTTTGTGGTATCATGTTGGAGTGTGTGGGCGTATGGGTAGGGCTCGCACCTGTTGGCCTCCATGCACCGACTTCAAGTGGGGGTCGTGGCTGTCCCACCTCGTACCGCTATGGCTAGGGGTCACTGTGCCCTCGGTGGGGGCGAACCCCAGGCCTGGTGCTGTTGTGGTCGTAGTGGGGTGACCGCGCTTGCTCTCTGCTCCGTCATGTCGGTGTACGGGTGAGGATTCCTCCGTCGTGGGGATGGTGGGAGTGGCGAGCCAGGGCGGACCGCGAGGGCGTGGGTAGTGGCCGTCCTACCCCCCTCCTGCCCCTCACCATCCCCCCTGGTGTGCGCGGGCAGCACTCGTCCTGCCCACCCGCCCTTCGAGCCCGTCTCGAAGTTTGATCCTCGCCTCACCAGAGCAGCGTGGACTTATGACGTTGTGTTTGGGGCTGTCTTAGGGTCGCTGGTGGTGGTTGGTCGCAGGTGCTGGGCGGCCGCTGATGTCGTCTGCAGTCTGGGTTGCTGGTGGCCGCTAACGTGCGTGCGTGCCCGCACTGCGTGCTTCTGTGCTGCTAAACGTGTCGACTTGTGTCTGGGGTGTTCCCTCGCATTCGGGGCTTCCCCAGGACTTGCGTCCTGACGCCTCCAGCAACGCGTGGCAACGCTGCCTGAGGTGTTCCCACGCACTCGGGGCTTCCTCAGGACTTGCGTCCTAGCGCCGTTAGGATAGTTGTCGGAGGGGTTTGCGCATTGGGTCACGAGCTTGTGTGGTGTTGTGTCTGGCTGCGAGGGTTGCTGCACGTAGTGCGGATGGCGTCGGTGTGTCGCAGCCGTGGTGCTGTCGGTCTGGTAGCTGTAGGTCTGGTAGCTGGAATTGTTGGGGATGGTGTGGGTGCGGTGTGTAGTGAGTTCGGCCGCTTGTATGTACCATCATGCGCGGCCTGTGTCTGTGCCTATGAGCGCCCTCGGGTTCCCCACTTCCTGTGGCAGTCGTGGCCCAGCTCTGCAGTCTCTGCGTAATAGTCCAGTGGTGCGTAGAAGTTGTGATGCTCCTCGTCGTCCATGGCCCATGGTGCATTGTCGTCTGCCAGCTGTCCCCATCTAGCCGCGAAAGCCGCCGCCATGGATCTGCACAGCTTCGACGGGTATTCTTTGAGTGGTGCCGTCTTCCATCCGCCTCTGTCATCACGTCCGTAAGCTCGGCCATGTCCGTTGTGAGTACATGTCTGCCCCCAGGGTACTGCCAGTAGCTCTTGTCGTAATTCGCGTAGATATGCTGCAAGTAGGCATGTTGGTTTCTGCGCTACCTGTCCGAACTGGCACTAGTCGATATAGTGGAGTTCCGTGCTTTGTTGTTCCGATAGCCACTCGGGCTCCGCTCTGTGCCAGCTGCTCGGTGCTTGCTGGCACCAGGTGGCAGGTGCTGGATGCTCGAGTATGGCTGACACTGCGAACTTCAGACCCGTCGTGATGAGTGAGTTGGCCGTTCTGTAGAGGTCCTTGCCTAGTGCAAGCTGTTGTAGTTCTGTCTGGCTGGCTGCCAGTATACCCCACGGGTTTTCGTGGGTTCTGAGGGGTCGCGGTGCTCTTCCCTCGAGGGCGTGCCACCTTGAAGAACACCACGTCTCACGGGGTGGTCCAGCCAGGATGCCGAAGATCTTGCCAGCCCTTTAGCGTTGACCCAGAAAGCCAGCGCGTCCTGCTTGGTTAAGTCGCCTTTGACGGGGTCGAGCTGCACGTCGATGGAGAGCACCACCAGGTTGCAGCAGGCTACGTGCATCTCGAAGTGGTGTTGGAAGTCCTCCACCCGTCTTCTTCCCGAGAAGAGGTGCAGCAGGAACATGGTTGTCGTAACCAGCGTTCTTGATGTAGTGAACGCTGTAGGTACAGGCGCCTCGGGCTCGATGCTCGTGGCTTATGGTGGAAGTGGTGATCTCGGCAACTGGTCTTGGTCGATGAGGTCAGCGAGCTTCAGGCGTAGAACTTGGACTGGTACGAGTGCATTTGTCGCCCCGCGCCCTTGTACCTTTCTCGCGGCCACTTGGAGCTGTTCCTCTTCTCGTCGGTCAGCCGCTTCTTCTGGGCCCATTGGTATTTCTATCGCTTGTAGCACCGCGAGGCACTTGGGACATCTCCTGAGGTGCTTCAGGATGCGCGACCTCGTGATGCAATCTTTACCGCACCCAGGGCAGCTAGTGGATCTGGCCAGGCGCTCAGCGAGGTCGTAGCCAACGTGCTCCATAGTGATATGCCGCTTCCACGCGCCCTTGGTCATCAGAACCCTGCCGCATTCGTAACAGACGTATCCCTGGCGCTCTTCTGCTGGTCTGCCTTCGAAGTTGGACATGGTCAGGCCGTACTGGCGGGCCAGCTGGTGTAGCTGCCGTTGCCAAGCTCAGTGTCTTTGTATATATATATATATATACAGATATAAATACATATATATATGTATCATGCTGCCACTGACGGTATCTGAACCACGCTCGCGCAATCAGTGCCTGTGCTGCATGTTCGGGCTGGCCTCGTGCCCATTCCGCGAATCCTCGAAGGTCAGCCCCGATCCCTTCATCAGCCCGCCGAAATTGCTCGAACCAGTCAATGTCCTCCTCTATTGGAGTATTCCATGCCTTCGGGTCGCCCCACAGTTCGTCGACCAATCTGTGCAAGTACGGCGTGTCCGCATGGAGCATCCTCACGAAGTATGCAATCTCCGCCTCCGAATGGACATGTGGATCGGCTTTTCGTCGCACTTGAGATAGATGTCGTCGTCAGTGGTATGGTTGGCTGATCGTACATACTGTGGCTGTCTTACCACTGCTCTCAGGCTGGTCATGTGTCGGCTCTGGAGCTGTTGTCGTTGTTGCGCTGTCAACGGCCCCCAGACCTCGCTGTCGTTTTTGAGCTTGCTGTAAGCCAATGCCGCCAGGTAGGTCTTGGCCTTGATATTCACCTGTTGTAGCCGGAAGACTGTCTTCTTCAGGGGCCCTTCGGCCGGGCGGTGGTCGACGATTCTTCGCATTAGGTTCGGTCCTTCGCTGCCGTCGGCTGTAACCACATTTCCCAGTGTGACCTCTTGTGTGGTGACCTCGGCCGTGTTGGCTTCCGTGCTGGTCGGGTCCTGCCCCTGGTCGTTCTGCAACGTGATCGGGTTACTCTTGAATATCCTGGCTTTGGTGTGTTGCTTGGCCTTCTCTTCGATCTGCAGCACTGCCTTCGGTTTCTTTGGATGTAGTTCGTGTCCGAATATCTTTGGCCGCTTCTTGATGATGGACAGTGTGCTGAAGATGTCGCTCTCTACGCGTGCATTGTCGCGCAGCACGCAGAGGAAGGTGGCGTCGTTCATGAAGGATACTTCTGGCAGCGAACGTTCAGTATCTTTGAGCGGCCCTCTGGTCAGGATGGCTTGTTGTCCAAGCGGTTGGAGGTCCAGGGCGTATCCTCCGTCTTGTAGCTCGATATCCAGCGGGCCCAGCGCTTGGGCGAAGCTGATGTTGAAGATGAGGTCCGCCAGCCCATTCCCTGGTCTGGTACCCTTCAGGCTCTGCGCGCATAGCTCGTCTCCCCTCACCTGGAAGAACGTCGTGTCGCGGGCCTCTTCCAGCTGGTAGCGCAGGTTCTCGTCGACTTCGTGCGAGGCCATATACCCTGGCGCGTTGACCAGGTGTTGGATTGCCGGCATGAGCCATTCAGGAGGGTGACATCTTGCTATGACTCGGCTGAGCTCAGGTTTCTCGCCTCCCTTCCCTAGTACGGACTCGCGGATGACGGAGTAGAAGGCCTGCAGCAGTATGGCTACGGCGGTGAGGCCCTCGCGCTTGCAGATCCTGAAGAAGGCCTTGATGGTGTGAGTCGAGTAGGCGCCTGACTTCTTCGGTATGTTGCCGTGCTGCGAGGTTCGTACCAAGCTGCCGCAGAGCTGCAGCGTGATGGCTCTAAGCCACTTGTGGTAGTGCTTGGCCACGGTGTTCTAATAACGATCTGGTGCCGCTGCACTTGTACAGTTTCACCGCGATGCCCGCCTTGAATTGAATAGGCTCCCTGCCTCGCATGACCGCCTTCATGATGACTGGGTGCCAGTCCCTCGCCGTCTCTTCGAGCACCAGCTTGAGGATGTCGTCTAGGTTGCCGTCGGGCCCTGCAGCCCTGCCCGTCTTGCTGTCCGCGAAGCTTTCCACTAGCGTGTTGAGCGGCATGATCAGGCAGTGCGACACCTCGTCTGGTGGCTTTCTGTCGCCGTGGCTGCGGTTGTATGCATCTGTGAGGTCGTACTTGTCCGTGATGTCCGCGCACTCTATGCTCGCGAAGTGCTTGAGGGTGGCCCTGCTGACCTCGCACTGCGTGGCCATGACTGAGCCGTCGGTGTGCTTGTAAGTGGGCAGGGCATTCTCGTACTTAGGCTTCCTCCCACCGTGTACCAGGATCCTCTTAGCGGTTTGCCATTCTGTCCTAGCGTCCTTCGCGCTTCGACCATCGGCCAGTTTGGCAGCTAGGTTGGTGAAGTACTTGTTGCGGTCGCTGCTGAGTTGATGCTTGAACATGTCTGTTGTGCTGGCAATGAATGCCCTGGCTGCGTCGTGCGCTATGCCCAGGCAGTCCGTGTCCGTCATCAGCTCGCAAGCTTTTGCCAGCACCCCCGCCGCGTAGTACCAGCTGTCCTCGGGGTGCGCATACAGCAGGACCTCGTGGCACATCTTCTTCCTGAGAACTTCCAGTGGTGCTTGATCGCCTTTTTCAGCATAGTTACGTGTTGAGCTCTCAGCGGATCTGCGCAATCTCAAAAGACGCATGCTTGCCTCCGTGGTAGTGGCATTGCAGGGCGTGAGTGGTCCCCTCCCGAAGTGTTTTCTGGTCCTGTCGGCGATGAGCTCGGAGGTCTCGTGGTAATGGTCGTTCACGTCCAGGTTCCAGTTTGGTAGATATACCTTGTTGAGGTCCTCTTTGAAGGCGTTGATACTGTCGGCGTTCTTAACATCTTGTTGCTGTCGACTTGTATATTGCCGTTCATGCTCCGGTGTCGGCTTGTTATATGACCTTCGATCTACACGAGGACTGGCAGGTGGTCGGTGTTGTGCTGCTCTCTGTTCGTTGTGTTGTTAGCCCTGTTTTTCGCGTGCTGCTTGATGTTCGGCTTCACGAAGTCTTTTAGAATACTACATGTGGTCACACAGCGAAATAGGCTTGGGGCCATTGCCACGTAGTCGATGCGGTTGGAGACCCCGTCCTTGTGGTACGTGAAGTCGTCCGCCTCCCCGTAGAACGTGTTGACGATATGTATGTTTCCGTTAGCCGCTGTTTCGTATAGCTGCTGTCCATTGCTGTCGGTCTTCTGGTCGGGGCCACGCTGTCCGATCCACGTGGGGTCTTCCCCGTCCTTGTGGCTCAGCTTTGCATTCGCGTCGATGAGGAGTACGTCTGGCTTCCAAAGGTCGCACTGCTCCCTGAACTCCTCCCATCATCCACTGAGGTCTTTCGCTTTTTGATTCGGCGCGTGCGCTACTGCAATAACATGTTGGAAAAGAGATGCCTGTATTCTCACGATAGCACCCTGGCCGTGGAGTGCAGCCTCGTCAGCTGGGACTGCTTGAAGTATAGCTCTTTGCCTTTGAGCTGCCCGTAGGGTATCTCAGCATTCAGGAGTAGCGCGCATCCCCAGTTGCCGTCCGTGGAGCTGCTCTGTATGTTGATGAACCCTTGTCCCGTCCAGATTGCATCCTTGCACCTCGTTTCTTGCAAGCCGGCGATGTGTACTTTGCGCTCCGTGAGTTGTGCTCGCACTAGAGCACCCTGGGTGGAGATGTCCAGGTGTATGTCGGTCTTGGTGAAGTCTCCGACCATCGACTGGGCGTTGTACTGCACTATGTTGATGTTCATGGAGCGTTTGTTGCAGCTGTCAGCCGTCAGGTCTGGGATGTAGTCCACGTTCGCGACTTGGGGTTTCACCATCTCCTCGAAGAGCTCCTGTCTTCTGTGCGGGTAGGCGTGGGGGTCCCGAAACGTGGGATTCTCCATCCAGGCCCACTCCAGCTCTGTGTTGTACTCTATAAGCTCTACTAGGGCGGAGCTTGGCGGCTGTGGAGGTGGTTGCATGTTTGGCCAGTATGTCAGCCGCCTCGTTCCACGGTGCATCTCTGTGGGCGCTGGTGTGCTCGAAAATTATCTTCTTACTGTGGCTGAACTGCTCAACCAAGATCCTGACAAAGCGTGCACGCTCTCTATTCTTTTTGGATCTTTCTCTTGTGGTTCCTGCTGCTCCCCCCAGGGCCGCCGTGTTGTCGCCAACAATGACGATCTCCTCAGTGTCGTCTTACAGGATGCTGGCGATGACCGCCCATGGGATAGCTCCAAGCTCGGTACTTGTGCTGGATGTAATACTATCGGCCATGTCCTTGCTCACTGAAAGTGCGTGGTTCGAGTATGTATGCTGGTAGTAAGCAATGCCGCGATCATCTTCTTGTAGGTGAACCACTGCCCAAGCTGAGGTGCTGGGCGCGCTAGCATGGTATGATGCGTCTGTGAAGAAGTAGGCTCTCTTCACTCTCCCCATGGTTCTGCTTGGTGCCAGCTGTTCCAGCGCCGTGCGAGTGAACTCGTGGAGGTCGTGCGCCTCCAGGTCGTAATACCATTTCAGTGTGTGTACTTGCTGCTGGAACCGTTTCGGTAGGAAATGTGGTGCCGAGATGTGTGCTGTTCTTGTCTGCTGCTCGTTGGTGGTGGTCGGTTGGGTCGAGGTCGTCGTTCGCAGATGCCTGTCGGGTCTCCTTCGCTTGCCTCTTCTCTTTCGCTTTAGTTCGCAATGCTGGTAGTCTTCGCTGTAGTCGCTGACATGGTCGGATGCGGTGTCTTGTTTGAATGCTTGGTTGTTGGAAGTCGCGTTTGCTCTCATTCTGAGGAATGGGTACACAGCTGCTGTCTTTTTGTGGTGGTCGAGATGGTGCTCCTGTGCGCAGCTGTCGTGTTCAGTCTCATGTCTTGTGGTGATCATGCCAGTATCGTCGGAACGCTTTGGCAGTCGTCTGAAGGCTAGCATGGCTGTGTGCGTCTTGTTGCGAGGGTGGTTAGTCGATGTCGCTCCCCTTGTGTGGTCATATGGGTGGTTAGTCGGTGCTGGTGGTGGTACTATGTGAGTGCTGGGGCGTCCGTGGGTGTCGGTGCCCTGGGAGTGTGTCAGGGCTGCCGACCTTTGGCAGTATTGGGTGGTTGCGTTGGTGCTAGCTCCACGTTGATGAGTGGTGCGAAGCGGTTAGCTGTGGGGATGGGCGTCTTGGGCGTCAAGGTGGTTTCGATTCGACCCTCGCGTCTCGCTCGTCGCCTCTTCCGTGCCAGTCGTCTTCGTGTTGCTGCAGACACATCGTCGTTGGGATTCGGTACACCTTCGATGCTGTACGTTTGGTGGTATGGGCTGTCCAGGAAGGTCTCCTCGATGTCGTCAATGCTATCGCATGCAATCGGACCTCCAGTTGTGTGTCGCGCAGGGTGCTTGCTTGAGTGAATCCGAGCCTGGGGACTGTACGTCAAGTGTGCCCTTGCTTCGTCGCCCTGCTCGGTGCATGTGGGTGCAGTGAATTTGGCCGCCTCGGGTGGACGGGCTTGCCCCATTTGGGGTGTAGAGGCAGGCTTTTTTTGCCCCACCTCTGAGCCAAAATGGCTGGTCGGTTGTCTGGATGCCGTGGGAGAAGGTCTCTCTGGAGTAACTGTTGCCTCCTTCTCAGAGTCGCTCCTCACAGGTGTTGTCGGGTGCAGGCGAGGCCGCCATTCCCCATGGGGTTCTTGTTCTGGCTGCTCGCCGAGGTATCCCGTACTCGTGTCGACTCTGGCTCTATGCTCCGCGCCAAGTGTCGTGGGGCCTAGAGCCGAGAGGTCTTCCTGGGGTTGACTCCCGGGTTGACCCAGCCTGGTCTGTCGTAGTCGCTCATGCTGGCGGTTGGTGGGTCTGGCGCGTGGCGCCGCACGGGCCGCTGTCGCCTTCTGAAGTGGGCCGCTGTCATGCCCAGAGAGGTCCGGTGGTGCTTTCCTTGGCACCTCCGCGATGTTCGAGCGTATGCCGCTGTGAGAGTAGCTTCCCCGCTCTTGCTGTGTCGGGCACGCGCTGCTTGGTTGGTGCTTGCTAGGTTTGGTGTCGCTGACGGCCTGGGGGAGTCTCCCCGGTCCGCCTGCGGGCTTGTTGCTGCGCGCGCCATGCGAGTAGAATACCCACTCTTGCTCAGGCGTTGTTCTGAAGCCTCTTGGGCAGTCGTGTCGGCGTGGGTCGTTGGTAGCTTGGCTCCCTACTAATGGAGCGGTACTGCTGGGAAGTGTGTGAAAGCTTGGTGGGTTGGGCTCCCTAGTGGAGCGGGTTTGCTGAGCCGCTGGTGTGCCATCCCCTCGACTGTCATCAGTGCGGCGTGTGCTAATTTGTGTGGTCCCGTTGGCTGCATGTCGCTGCTTCTGTCCCGTCGTGGCCTGTGGTGTGTGGACTTTTGGCGTAGCCTCCTCACTGCACGAGTCTCGGTGGCTGGGCCAGTGTTGCCCTCTGTCGTCTGGTGTGTGTGTGTGTGATGCATCGCATGCCTGAGCCAGCTGCCCCTCAGGCAGCGGGTGCTTGATCAGTTTTTTGGCAGGCGACCCGCGTCGAGGTCGCCGTCGCCGCTCTCCAGGAAGGCCGCCACTCTGTCGGAGGGGTCTGCATAGCCGTCCCCTGTGTCGTAGATGCGCACCTTTCTGGGTTGACTCCTCGACTTCCTGCCCTCGTCAGGCCTTCTCAGTCCTCCGCGTGCTGGGGGTGCCGATGTAGCCCTGTCGGGCGTGCCCATGTGGAATCGTGGTGGCGGTGACTGTGGCACATGCGGTACCGTGGGTGTGATGTCATCGATGGGGATTCGCTGTGGGGTAGCCGGTGATGCGTCGTCCTCACTGCTCAAGTCCATCAGTAGTCGTGTCGTGGGTGCTCTCTTGAGTATTGGGATCGGCGTGCTGCTTGGGGGCATGGGAGTGACAGGCGGGAAACTGTTGGGGTATAAAGGGGTGGGTTGTTCTGTTGGGATTGGCGAGTCTGCTGCTGGCGTGGGCGTTCGAGGAGGTGCTGTGTCCGTGGGGACTGCTTCGTCGTCGTCGCCGCCGCCCTCTCGGCTCCCCCCGTCCTCTCGCGGGTCGGCGTCGTCTGACTCCTCGAGTGGGATATGCGCAGCATCGTCTGCAGGGCCTCCCTTCGGGTCCTCGCCGAACGTGAGAAGGTCCTCCAAGGGTGCTGGCGGTGGTGCTCCAGCTGGGCCTTGAGCATGTGGTGGCCCATCCACTGCATGCATCGGTGCGCAAGCCAGTTCCTGTATGCTGAAATCGCTGTCGAGTGTCGGGCTCGGAGTATCGTGGGACGGTCTCGATGAGGTATGCGACGAGTGCCCGAACTCGAGAGCCGCAAGCTCGTGCAAGTAAGCTGCGGTATCAGACTGCGGAGTCTGTTGTTCATGCTCGGGTAGAAAGTTCGAGAGGTGCCCCTCGAGTTGTTCGAGCTGGTGACGTTCCTCCTGCTGCGCCATAGCCTGGTCCCTGTTGTGGGTCTCCATGTCGTCCTGGATGTTGATGGCCATCTCGCCCAGGATGTCTATGTCGATCATCAGGGCTTCTTGGAGTTCTGCTGTGTGTCGCCCATGCTGCCGCTCGATGGCTTGGATCTGCTGCTGGTGCTGCATGGCGTACTGGTGCTGCAGGATGCCGTGTTGCTGCTGGATATTCTGCGTCTCGTGGCGGTACTGCTGTTTGATGGCCTGCGGCTCGAGATGTGCTGCCTCCTGCTTCTCCCTGGCGTGCAGCTCCTCGCGTCTAGCCTGCGCTGCGGCCTCCTCATGCCCTCTTTGCAGCATCTCGTCCCGTTGCCTCAGACATTGGGTCTGCGCTTGCTGCTCGCCGTACGGGCTCCAGGCACCTTGCCTGTTCCACTTGCCACGCCTGCGCGACCCTACCCGTCTCAGCGTGCTCCTGTGCAGTGTTCCCATGGCCTGGTTGGTACATTCTGTCAAGGGCATAAAAGCGCCCCTACCCTGGTTTACGAGGCGCTGTGCGCTGAAACTCCTGTGGGCTGACAGGGTAAACTCTGCGTGATGTGCCGCGTCCTGGCGGCTCTAGGCTTTGGGGGTTCCCAGGAGGTTTACAGACCACGCACTTGTAACCCAGGGTAGGTCGTTTTTTCATCCCTCAAATCTGAGCATTCTTTCACTTGCGGCAGCACTAGGTTGTTGTTCTCCTCGGTGCACACCGTGCTTTGCCCTGGAGTGCTCCTGCTCGGCGTGGCTCATTCGGTTCCTGGCGTGTTCTGCTTCTCCTCGCCCTAATGCATGCCTCTGTGCTTCTTGGGCTGAAGGCAGTTGCCCGAGCTTTACCTCCTCCATGCCTCGCTTTCTCCACCTGCTGCGTGAGGACGGCAGCCCTCTTCTCGTCCTCCTGGTGCAGCTCCTGCTGCAGCTTCAGGTTCTCCTGCTCCAGGTGGTCTCCCACGGCGTTCATCATGGCCAGCGCTCTTTCCTCCTGGGTTCATTTGCTGCCTCTTTCAGCTTCGTATGCATTGGCCTCCATTTCTTCCACCTTGGCGTTGAACCTCTTCGCGAGCATGTCCATCTCCCACTGCGGGGCCCCTTCCTGGATCTTTAGCTGCTTTTTGTACGTCTTCTCGGCGCTCCTGAGCTGCTGCCTCTCCTTTTCTGTGTCCTGCTCCTGCTTCTTGGAAGCCTCCTCCATGGCATGCTCCTTTCTGCTCCATTCGGCGGCTTGCTCTTGTTGCTTGTGCTGCGTCCTTTGGTGCAGATGGTCGAGGCGCTCGTTGATCTTTCTGAGAGCTTCCCTGACGTCCTCCTCATTATCCTTCGGCTTCTCGTACTCGCGGGTTGGTGTGGCTGCCTTGCCCGTGGGAGCTTGCCTCGATCTGGCCGCAGGGTATGGCGTTCGCCCTCTCCTGGGTACTGCGCTGGTGTCCTCATCCGAAGTCTCCGCCTTGATTCCAGCTTCTTTAGCCATCTGGTCCCTCGTCTCCTTCATCAGTGTTTTGTAGACCTTGATGGAGTTCGATGCTCTGGCTTCCTGATCTAGCATCTGGTTGAGATGCTTCTCCAGGCACGCGTGCTCCTCCTCTAGTCTTTCCAGGGTGCTTCTCAGCTGCTTTATCCTCTCCTTCGGTGGGGGGACGAAAGAGACGTTCGTTGCTGTGATGGCTGCCTCTTGTTCTAACTTTTCGGTATCAAGCCCAGCGCTTCTGGCCCCCACTACATTCTCAGCCAGTCGCGCCAGCCGCTGGCACTTCGTCTTATACCATATGGACATCATCTCCTCGTCGGTGGGGGGCGTACTCCAGCTCTCGTGCTCCATCGCGGTCGTAAACGGCACTGGGGTGATGCCGTTCAGCACGTTCTTCTGCCGTTGGGTGTACTGGAAATTGCCGACGTGCTCTGAACTGCGGGTCTCCTGCTGGTTCCTCTTCCTGCTCCTGCTGCCCGTTCTTTTGGCCGAGCCGCTCCTCCAAGGGGCCCTGTCCTTCCAGCTGTGCTGCTGCTCGTTCTTCCAGTCTCCAGGACGCCCTCCAACGGGTCCCTGTTGAGCACCGACCGGGGGGGCTGGGTGTGGGGTCCCTGCTCCCGACCACCTCTCCCCAGAGTCCCGAGCGGAGCTTGGGCGGGTGGACCCTGCTCCTGCCCACCTTTTCCCAGCTCTGCTCGTGCGGGGCTCGAGGTGTGTGGTCCCCGCTCCTGACCACCTTTCCTCCGAGCTCCCGCGGCGCTGCCAGCTTCCCTCCTGCGACACCTCGCCCTCCAGGTGCCGCTGCCTCTGCGCCCTGTGGTGGCCGTGGAGACGACTTGCTGCTGCCACCGCTCGCATCGGCAGTCGCTCCTGTCCTCTTTGGGCGCGTAGACGTCGATACCAAGACCCCTCCCGCCCTCTGCGAATGCAACCGGCTTTCGCGTTACCGGCTTTCAAATGCAACCGGCTTTCGCGTTACGACGGTGGTTCTTGAATCTTGCGGTCCGCTCCCATCTTCTCCCTCCCCCCCCAAACAAAAAATAAAAAGAAAAAAAGAGACTCCTCCCGCCCTCTGGGCGTCTTTGGAGCCTTGGGTCGCTTGTCGCCGCAGGCTTCTTCTCTTCGACGGCCCGCGCGCGCGAGCCACGGCTGGCGGGGCGACCGACGCTGCACGACGGTCCCGCTCCTCCTCGGCAGGATGGCTTCCTCCTCCCCCTCCCCCTCCTCCCCCTCCCCCTCCTCCTCCTCCTCCTCCTCCTCCTCCTCCTCCTCCTCCTCCTCCTCCTCCTCCTCCTCCTCCTCCTCCTCCTCCTCCTCCTCCTCCTCCCCCTCCCCCTCCTCCTCCTCCTCCTCCTCCCTCCCCTCTTCTTTTTCATGCGTCCTCCCCGTTCTGCGCCCGCACGAGGTCACGAGGAGGGCGGGATGATGATGATGGGGATGGGGGAGGGAAGAGATGGAGGATCGAGGAGGATCTTGATGGTGGTGAGCGCGAGGAGGCGAGGACGAGGACGTGAGGGGGAGGAAGATGATGAGGATGATGAAGATGAGGAGGATGATGGGGATGGGGAGGGGATGGGAGGGAGGGGGATGCTGAATCTGCTTATGATGGGATGGATGGGGATGACGACGACGACGATGATGGTTGTGATGATGCTGATGCTGCTGATGATGATGCTGATGATGATGATGCTGAGGATGATGCTGATGATATTGATATTGTTGTTGGTGGTGGTGCTGCTGATGAATACGATGCTGATCTGATGTTGACGCTGGTGCCACTGTGATTAAAGACGGTGACGGCGATTGTTATGATGATGATGATGACAATGGCAGTGGCGACGATGACGAAGGATGATGTTGATTCTGCTGATTGTGGCGATGATGATGACTATGCTGTTGATGGCGATGATCATTGTTACGACGACGATTATGATGACTGTAATGACGATGATGATGATGACGACGAGGATGATACTGATGACGATGACGATGACGATGACGACGATGATGATGATGCTGCTGCTGATGATGATGATGCTGATGATGATGATGATGATGGTGCTGCTGCTAATGATGCTGATGATGATGACGATCATGATGATGGTGATGATGATGATGCTTCTGATGATGATGATGACGATCATGATGACGGTGCTGATGATGTTGATGATGATGATGGTGATGATGATGATGATGATGATGATAATGATGATGCTGATGATGATGATGGTGATGATGATGATGATGATGTTGATGATGATGATGATGATGATGATGACGACGACGATGATGATGATGATGATGATGATGATGATGATGATGATGGTGGTGGTGGTGGTGGTGGTGATGATGATGATGATGATGATGATGATGATGATGATGCTGCTGCTGCTGCTGCTGCTGATGATGATGATGATGATGATGATGATGATGATGATGATGATGATGATGCTGATGATGGTGCTGCTGCTGCTGATGATGATGAGGAGGAGTAGGAGGAGGAGCAGGAGGATGAGGAGGAGGAGGAGGACGAGGAGGAGTTCGACGTCGACGACGATAATTACAAACATGGTCAGCATGAGGAGTATGATGGGTAGGAGGAGTAGGAGGAGTAGGAGGAGGGAGGGAGGAGGGATGAGGGACAAGAAGCAGGAGGTTACGCCGACGTGCCTGTCGTCCTCCGTCGAGGGGCGCCAGCCGGAATCCACAGCCCGCAGCCCTGCGAGCGGTGTGGCGGCTACAGGCCGCTCGTGGACAGGACGGGCGCGGAGGGGGACCGCAGCGGTTTGGGCGGGCGAGCATCGGCAGCGTGCAGAAGAGGGTGGAGCGAGGGGAGGGGTGGTTGTTCTGACAAGGCAGGGTGCCTCTTAGAAGCCTTCCTACGAAGCCTTTTCGAGAAGCCTTTCCACGAAGCCTTTCTACGAAGCCTTCTCTCTAGAAGCCTTCTCTCCAGAAGCCTTCTCGAGAAGCCTTTTACGAAGCCTTCTCGAGAAGCCTTTCTGCGTTGCCTTCTCGGGAAGTCTTTCCGCGGCGCCTTTTCGAGAAGCCTATCTGCGAAGCCTTCTCCAGAAGCCCCCAGGCCCTTCTGATCAGCCTCCCGCCTGCTCAGCACGCCGACCCCCTCGCACCACGCCCCGGGGCGCGTCGCCAAGAACAGCCCAGGCCGCATAGATGTTGTCGCAGATGCTGTGCTGGTTCTCGGAGGTTTTCGGGCCCCAGCATGTCTTTCAGCAGCCGCGCCTCGCCCGTGGGTGTCTGCAACCGTCCCGAGTGGCCCTCCCTGCCCCGGCCTGAGACCCCTCCAAATCACCGCCGTCAGAATCATCCCGGCCCCTACTGGGACAGGGTGAAGTGCTGGAGGGTTCCAAAGGAGGTTTTTGGGGAGGCCTCGGAACCTCGTCAAAATAAAGGGGTGCGCTGCCCCTGGGGGACCCCTCCTGGAACCCCCCTCCCCCCAAACCCCCTTTGGAACCCTCGGGAAGTGGCTCTTCCAGCGTGCCGGCTCTATGCGGGGAGGGGTGCTGCGAGATCCGAAGGAGCAGGAGCGGAAGGCGAGCGCACGCGCGTGCATTCATCCATCGTTGGTCTCGAAAGTGTACGCCTGGCGCGCTCGCTCGTAAAACGCGGCTGGCCTCGCGGATTGGGGGGCCGTACTCATGTACGTGGCTGGGCGCGTATTTCTTGTGTTGGCTTTTTAGGTGAAGTGACTTTTCCAGCGTGCTGGCTCTGGGTGTGGATATGGATGCTGTGAGACTCGAGGGAGACGACGGCACCCGTGCCCACCCGGGGCGGTAAGTACTCAAGAGTTTCTTAATGGGCGTCGGGGGGGGCGCCACCCCCGCCGACAGCCCCACATCGACCCCCCTCGCGGGCAGCCACCGCGCGCCGAAGGCGCTCCGACCCCCGTCGCGGCGCGACGACGAGGCGAGGTTGACCCCCGTCGGGGGGGTACCCCCCCACGCTTATTAAGAAACCCAGGCTGGGTGGAGTGACTCTTCCAGCGTGCCGGCTCTGGGTGGGGATATGGGTGCTGCGAGACTCGAGGGAGACGACGGCACCCGTGCCCACCCGGGGCGGTAAGTGGGCCCGACAGAGGAGCCAAGGCTCCCCGGCGGGAGTGTCTAGGCCTCCCAGATGGGGCCGGAGTAAACGGGGTCGGATGATTGCGCCGCATCGTCGATGCGGCTCGATGCGGAGCCCGATTTTCTCCACGCTGGCGTCGCCGATGCGTCGCCGACGTCGCCGATGCATCGCCGATACATCGGCGATGCATTGACGATGCGGCGCGATCCTTCGACCCCATTTACTCGGACCCCACCTGGGAGGCCTCTAGAGTGGGAACGGTTCTTGTGTGTCCTGGTTGAGGGTCACCTCCTCCAGGAGGAGATCCTCATCATCGTCTCCATCCTACGGACCTGGGGTGGCTCCTTCCCAGAGACCCGACGCTCCAAACAGATAGGAGTAGGTGTTTTTTGGCCATTTCCGGCGCTGGGACCCCGGGGGCGTCAAAGAACGACACAGGATGAAAAACCGGGCCCATGGAAGTGGTCTGGACCTCTGGGGCCCACGCATCCAACAAAATTAGACCTCCGTGGCCCCATCCCCCCGAACGCACGTCCAGACAGAAGGCCCCAGACCGTTTCAGAAGAAGCCGCACCTCGGGCCCAGGGCTGCGCAGGGCAGCTGCCCGCGCGGCACGCGCAGCCGCGAGGAGCCCGCACGAGTGCACGGGTGTGCTGGCGCCGAGTGCTCCCGAAACCCGCGTGCGCTGGCGGATTGTCTCCCAGGCGCATCCTGAAGCTCTGCACGATCTGAGGGCTCCCTGGCCGTCGCGCGGCCCTCCTTCTCCTCGCCCCTCGCCCGCCTGTGCCCCCGTGCCTCCATCCGCAGCTGATGCGCCCCGCCGTATGATTACTCGACCGCCTGTTGGCCCCAGAGCGCCGCCGACCGAACATTGCAGGCGGAACCAGGTCGTGGGGGGTCCGGGCGGTGAGGGGCCGACGGCCCACCAGCACCAGAAACTGCGGCGCAGAGTCTCGGAGCCCAGGTGCGCACCACCGCTGGGCCCTTGCAGCCCTGCTTCGGGCGCGGCGGACCCGGTCGGTCTACGGCCGCCTGGCCTGGCAGGGAGGGTGTGTGCACCATCTTTGGGCACAAGCTGGGCTTGAGCTGGCCCGGTGGTGGTGGCGTGGACGGTCCTGCGGCAGGTTTGCCTGCGGCAGGTTTGCTGTGGACATTGCGGGAGTCCTCTGCAGCCGCCCCGGCCCAAGCCCGGGGGTGGGTGGGGGGTGTGGCGGACGCGCCCGGCCACGCGCGCGGAGGAGGAAGGGAGGGAGGGAGGGGGGAGGGAGGGGGGGAGGGAGGGAAGGGGGGAGGGAGCGAGGGGAGGAGTAGGAGGGAGGAGGAGGAGGTGGAGGAGGAGGAGGAAGAGAGAGGAGGAGGAGGCGGAGGAGGAGGAGGAGGAGGAGGAGGAGAGAGGAGGAGGAGGAGGAGGAGTGGAGAGGAGGGGAGGGGGAGGGGAGGAGGAGGAGGAGGAGGAAAGGGAGAATGAGGAAAAAGAAGAGGAGGACAGGAGGAGGAGGAGGAGGAAGAGCAGGAGTAGGAGGAGGAGGATGATGATGAGAAGGATGATGATGATGATAATGACGATTCTGATGATGATGCTGATTCTGATGATGATGCTGATGACGATGCTGCTGATGATGCTGATGATGATGCTACTGATGCTGATGATGCTGCTGATGCTGATGATGATGATGACGAGGAGGAGGAGGAAGAGGAATCGGAGGATGAGGAGGAGGAGGAAGAGGAGGATAAGGAGGATAAGGAGGATACTGATGATGATGATGATGATGATGCTGATGCTGATGATGATGATGATGCTGATGCTGATGATGATGATGATGATGATGATGATGATGAGAAGGATGGTGATGATGATGACGAGGAGGAGGAGGAGGAGGAGGGGGAGGAGGAGGAGGAGGAGGAGGAGGCAGAGCAGAAACAACACGATCATAATATTACGCGTAATAGCCATCGTACGAAAAAACGAGACGAATACTAGTATGAACATCAATACAACGAATACTACTACCACTACTACCACTACTACTACTGCTGCTACTACTACTACTACTACTACTTGTATTACTGCTACTACCTACTACTACGACTACTACTACTACTACTACTACTACTACTACTACTACTACTACTACCACTATTACTACTACTACTACTACTACTACCACCACCTACTACTACTACTACTTACTACTACTACCTGCTGCTGCTGCTACTACTACTACTACTACAACTACTACCATTACTTACTACTACTACTCCTACAACTACTACTACTACTACTACTACTACTACTACTACTACTACTACTACTACTACTACTACTACTACTACTACTACTACTACTACTACTACTACTACTACTACTACTACTACTGCTACTACTACTACTACTACACACTACTACTACTACTACTACTTCTACTACTACTACTACTACTACTACTACTACTACTACTACTACTACTACTACTACTACTACTACTACTACTACTACTACTACTACTACTACTACTACTACTACTACTACTACTACTACTACTAGTAATAGTACGAATGCTCCGCATGAGAAGCAGGCGAATCACACGCCGAGTAGTATTACCATTAGTAGCACTAATCATTTCATCACAAATAGCATACCCGTACTAATACTACTTATTGTACCAATACTAGAAATAACCATGATACGGATACGAAGGACTCTACTACTCAGCCGGAGAGCAATATCATTTATACCGGCAAAAATACGTATACTAGAATCGTAACACACAAACAGGAAGACGGGTAATAGTAAGACAGCTGAATATACCGATAATGCGAATTCTATTACTGATAGTAGCACTAAGACAAGGAGGACGAGGAGGACGAGGAGGAGGAGGAGAATGAGGAGGATGAGGAGGAGGAGGAAGAGAAGGAGGAGGAGCAGGAGGAGGAGGAGGATGACGGTAAGGATGAGGAGGAGGAGCAGAAGGAGAAGGAAGAGGAGGAGGAGGATGAGGAGGAAGAAATGGAGGAGGAGGAGGAGGAGCAGGAATAGGAGGAGGAGGAGAAGGGGGAGGAGGAGGAGGAGGCGGAGGAGGAGGAGGAGGACCAGGAGCATGAGGAGGAGGAGGAGGAGGGGGAGGAGGAGGAGACGGTGGAGGAGGAGGAGGATGAGGATGATGATGAGGAGGAGGAGGAGGAATGAGAGTTGGAGAAGGAGGCTGGGGAGGAGGATGAGGATGAGGATAAGTATGATATTGAAAATGATGATGATGATCCTGATGATGATGATGATGCTGATGCTGCTGATGATGATGCTGCTGATGCTGTTGCTGATAATGATGCTGATGATTATGATGCTGATGATGAGGATGCTGATGATGATGATGGTGCTGAGGATGCTGATGATGCTGTTGGTGGTGGTGTTGGTGCTGCTGCTGATGATGCTGCTGATGATTCTGATGATGATGATGACGATGACGATGATGATGATGACGATGATGATGATGCTGATGATGATGTTGATGATGGTGCTGATGATGATGGCCATGATGATGATACTTATGCTGCTGCTGATGCTGCTGATGTTGATGATGATGATGCTGCTGAGGATGATGATGCTGATGATGACGATACTGATGATGATGATGCTGCTGCTTATGATGATGGTGCTGATTAGGATGATGATGACGATGATGATGATGCTTCTGATGATGATGATAATGATGATGCTGATGATGATGATGACGATGATGAGGATGACGATGATGCTGATGATGGTGATGATGATGATAATGATGAGACTGATGATGCTGATGCTGATGCTGATGCTGATGATGCAGA